>CM076581.1:764401333-764584718 GCA_034641835.2 Pinus albicaulis | reverse complement strand
CCCGTAGGAAATTCTATCTATATTTCTTAATATCCAACTTTTGATATTGTAAATGATAAATCTTTATTAACCCTCTAATTTAATTAATATAAATCCTTCATATGTGTCATTTTTCTCTTAGTGTTGGTGAGGAGTGATGCAACTCACATGAAACTTTAGACTCCAAAAGACATCACCATTTTATAGAATTGTTGTCGATACTGGAATTGATTTTCCAGCACCTACAAGAGTGTATGATAATCATTTTCCAACGCCTATGGGAGCATTGGAAAAACATTTTCCAGCACCAACAACAATCATTTTACATCATTTTTTTTTAAGGAGGCTTACATATTTTTTTGGAAGTTAAAGTTATAACATTACAAATCAAATAGATGTATCTCAGGGTTTGGTTAGAAAAGCCTAAGAATTTTCCTCCATCATCAAATGGAAAAGCCTATGAATTTTCCTCCATTTCTTTAGCGCACATTATAAAAATAGAAACTATGCAATTAATTATAACTAAAATCCAAGTTGCATTATTTTTATGGACAAGGTGCACCTTAATTTATCACATCTCCTTAGAAACTATGGAATTCATTATTTTTTTTTTATTCAATTAGCTGATTGATAAAGGTAAGCTGGCCTACTAAAGGTATTACAATTCCCTGCATCAGGCATTACAGATCTCTGATTTAACTTGGACACCTTGTTAGGGGATGATTGCCATGATTGCTGCCCCTGCATTTATGCTGATCATGCTCTTTTCGAGAGTGCATCCAATATTTGCCAGTCTATCAGCTTCTGTATTTAATTCTCTGAGTATATGATAGAATTGTGCTGAGGGGAAATCCTTTAAAAGTCTGTTCAACCTTGCAAGTTGTTTATTTAACACTGGGTCTTTGAGCCCTTTTTTGTAAATTAGAGATTTTACCAACAGCTCAGAATCTCCGAAGACAATTATTTCTCTTGGATTCTCTTTCCTGGCCAGTTGACAGGCCTTTAAAAGGCTGAGGATTTCAGCCTGGTTGTTGGTTTTTATCCCAAGTCCCCAACTGAAGACCTCAGTATTCCCATTCGGAAAATAAATGGCTCCACCGGCTCCTGACCTGCCTGGGTTGCCTTTGGAGGCACCATCAAAGAAAATAGTGCATTTTCCTTGTATTTTCCACCACTTCTTAAATCTGTCCGCAGTGTCTCGAATCTGCCATTTTCCTTTGAAATCTGGGCGTGTGATTGCTGAAGATCTGAGCGTGAGGGTGAGGCCTTCCAACCATGCCTTTTCATCATTTCGAAGGGAACTATCATATTTAACTGTGGACTGTCTTAGGGTTTCTAAAAGGAGCTTCTTGGCCTGACTCGCTATGGTATCTGCAGTTATTTCTTTTTGATTGAAGACGGTTTCATTCCGGGCAAGCCACAACTTCCAACATACATATTTTGGTGCTGCATTCCATACCTTGTGCCACAGTGATTTGTCTGCAATATTGAAGGGATATCGAGCTTTCCAAGACAAATACATGTCTATGATCGAGCAGTGGGCAGGAATTCTCACGTTCAGACCTGTCAAGAAGATGGACCAAACCTTCTGTGCAGTCTCACAGTCAATGAATAAATGGTCAGAGGTTTCCAAAGCCTTTTTGCAGAGGACACATCGATGGGGACCAGCAATATTTCTTCTGCACAGATTTTCACCAGTAAGGATTTTATTATGAAACAGAGTCCAAAAAAAGAAATTGATCTTGGGCAGGCTAAAATGTTCCCAGATCTGTTTCCACACGAATTCTGAATGCTGAGAGTCTTTTTTGCCTTGCAGCTGGAAGTATCCCTGTCTAGCTGTATAAACCCCGGTCTTTCCCCAACCCCATGAGTCTTCCTCATCCTTGTGCACAGGGGTAAAGTCTGTAATTGCAGCAATGAAAATGTTTAACTGGTTGTTTAAATGTGGTGGAATATTGGGCAAAGTCCATCTCAGCCAATTGCCATTTTGATCCCAGTCAACAATGTCTTCTATCTTCCGGACTCCTTTTGAACTTAGCCATTCTCTTAATTCTGTTATCTCATTATTAGCTGCAAGGGCAGGATGGCCCATGATTCGATCTTTCCACAGCGAAATACTTTTACCATTTCCTGGAATTTTGTACAGGTAAGTTCTGAAGAATGTGGTAGCTTTGATGCAGAGCTTCCAGGCCTGCGTTCCTCTAGCAGAGTTTTCCGAGTTAAAGGAGGTGATTGGTTGGTAATTAAGATATTTGTTCTTAAATATCTGGCTAACAGTGTGATTGGGATCGTTGTGCATCTGCCACAGCAGCTTGCATCCCAACGCTATATTAGCATTCTGAGGATCGCGTAGTTGAAGGCCACCTTCAGCTAAGGGGCGCAATGCTATATCCCATTTGATTAAATGTAACCTGTTACTGTTCCCACGTCCGCCATTCCATAAAAAATTTCGCATGAGGCAGGAGATTCGATCAGCAATCTGTCTTGGGGCCATCGACAATGATGCTTGGAAGGTTGGCAGCGCTGAAAGCACTGTACGAATAAGAGTGAGCTTTCCTCCCGTAGAAAGCCAGAAGCCGCCCCATGCTTTAATCTTTTTCTTGAATTTAGAAATTACCTCCTCCCACATTGAATTTCGATTGGACAGCGATAATGGAAGGCCGAGGTATTTTATTTGCTCCCAGGCGACGTATCCATTGAATCCCAAGGCATTTGCAATCCTGTCAATTGAAGATTGATCTATGTTCCATCCAAAGACAGCGCTCTTCCTTTCGCTGATCAACGCACCTGAAACGTTGCAGAACATCTGAAGAACGGACTTGAATTTGTTGGCAATTCTCAGTGATGCACCCCCTAACAGAAGTGAGTCATCTGCAAATAGGGCGTGATTCACTGGAGCGATACCCTGTTCTATTCTTATCCCAGGGAGATTGCCTATTTGTTTCTCATGAGTTAGCTTTCTGCTCAGAGACTCAGCCATCAAAATGTAAAGAAAGGGTGAGAGGGGGCAGCCCTGCCTCAGTCCCCTGGTAGCTAAGAAAAAATCAGTTGGTCTTCCATTCACCATTGGAGCGGTCCAGACATTCTCGATGCAGGCTTTGATGAGGTTAATGAAATCCTGTCTGAATCCAAAGGCAACAAGCACTCTATACAAGAAAGAACGATTTACTCTATCGAATGCGTTGCACATGTCAAGTTTTATGATCATACCTGGTTCTTTCCGAGCATGGCTGGAATGAAGTGCTTCTTGGACTTGAATAACGTTGTCAAGGATCTGTCTGCCTTGAACAAATCCCCCTTGAGCAGGAGAGATTAGTTTTTGAAGAAGTGGCTTGATTCTATTGGCCAGTAGCTTGGACACAATCTTGTATGAAGAGTTGCAGAGTGAGATTGGTCTATAACGATCAAAAGAACCAGGGTTTGTTTCCTTAGGGATTAGAGCAAGAAAGGTGGAGTTGATTCCACCTCCAACTTTCGCCTTTCTCAAGATTCCTCTTATCAATCTGAAGAGGTCATGCTTGATTATCTCCCAGCAGATTCTGTAAAAGTGCACTGAGAATCCGTCAGGTCCTGGTGATTTGTCGGGTTCCATGGACCAAACTATGGAAGTTATCTCTTCTTCTGAAGCTGGGCTTAATAGAGAGTCATTGTCCTCTTTGCTGACCAGATTTGGAATGTTGGAGAGAAGCTCTGAAACATCCTCCTCATTCCCATTTCCATCTGCACTAAGTAGATTTTGAAAGTGGTTTACTGCCGCCTCTTTGATCTGTGCAAAACCTTTATATACCTGTCCGTTGGAGGAAGTGATTTCTGCGATGTAGTTTCGTGAGAGACGTGCTCTGCACTGTCTATGAAAATAAGTAGTATTTCTATCCCCAGATTTCAACCACAAACTTCGAGACTTTAACCGCCAGTGCTCTTCTTCATTCCTGAATGAGCTGTAAGAGTTCCTTTGAGCAGCTTTTTCGTTGGCTAAATCTGTGGGTGAGAGGACTTTCTCCTCCATTTCCAATTGGAGATCTTCTAACAATAGAACAGCCTCCTTCCTCTGTCTAGTGGGGGTTTTCATAGATCTCTTTATCCAGTCTTTGAGGGCTTTTTTTGTGTTTTTCATTTTCTGTTCCCAAACATAACTAGGAGATCCAGAGACTTCAATCTGCCACGAAGTTTGGACTGTTTCAGTGAAACCTTCCATTCCGGCCCAGAGAGGACTAAAACGAAATGGGAGGGGACCCAAATCTTCTTCTTCTTTCAAGCATAGTAGTATCGGTTTATGATCTGATGTGAGCTTTGGAAGGATTTTCGTGTAAACTATTCTGTTGTCCATCATTGGCGAGCTACTGATAAGGAATCTGTCCAACCTGGCTGATATGTGATTTTCTCCTGTTCTGTTGTTGGTCCAGGTGTATTTGCCTTTCACTGGTTTGTAGTCGACCAAATCCCACTGCTGAATCAGATTTTCCAATGTATTGATGAAGGGGTCCCTGGCATAGATCCCTCCTCTTTTTTCTTTGGGATCTAGGATTATATTCAGATCACCTCCTATGACTATATTGGAAAGATTGTTTTGTTCTATGTAATCTGAGAGAGACCTCCAGCACTCTCTCTTTTCATCATAATGGACTGGGACATACATGTTAAACAAGGCAAGGGAGAGATTACTTGCAGTGTGGCGCAATTCAGTATAGATCCAATGTTGGGTTTCTGAGCAATGTTCTAAAGTGAAGGAGTTTTTTGACCAGAATGTGCCTATGCCTCCGGCCGAGCCCCTTGCACTGACCGCCTTTCCAGAGTCATATTTCAATTTCATAGAGCTAGTATTTAGAAGGGTATCCCCTTCTATCTTGGTCTCTTGGAGCATTAGGATGTCCACTGTTTCCAGCTTCAGTAAATCTTTGACAGCATCTGCCTTATTGGGATTTCCCAGACCCCTGCAGTTCCAAGAGACCATCTGCATCATTTACCACTTGATGGGGTGGGGCCTCCTCCCTTGGGTGCCCTTGGTCTTGTATTTCTCTCGATGGTCATTTCGATGGTGGGTTGACTGCCTAGGGTTTTCTGTCTTTCTGATTCTTCTTCCCTAGTTTCCTTGTTTGTTCTTCTCCCTACTTTTTTGGAGGGCCTTTCAAAGGTTTCTTCATCAGATGATCCCATATTATCTGGGATCTTCTTCTTGTGTTTAATAATATCAGCATATGAAGGTGAAGGAGTGTTGCTAGGGGTCGGATTTGGGATGTTACCTGGCTCTTCATTTTCTGGTTTGTTCAGCTGTGGTGGATCGTCCTGCTCGAGCTCTGGAAGGTCTGATGTTGGAGCGAGAGATTCGAAGGGGTTTTTGTCTGCTGCAATGCTATTTGATTCCCTGCTTCCACCATTTTGATGGCTTGAATCTCCTTGCCCGGTGTTGACAACTGTTTCTCTTGCTTTGCTCTTGTTGTTCTGTCTACTGCCTGCTGATCTCTTTGCTTGCTTCCACTGTTCACCTTTCTCTTTCTCTGTCATTTCCTCATTTCTTTTTTTGCAATATCTGGCGAAATGCCCATATTCATGGCAATGCCGACACTTGAAAGGCAGTTGCTCGTAATCGAGCTCTTGAATATGCGTCCAGTCGGCCAGTGATAGTTTGATAGCTTCGGGGAGTCCGACCTCCAGATCAACTTCCACGCAGATGCGTGCGCAAGAGAACTGGTCCTTCCTAGGGGCCTGATCAATGTACCTGCCTAGGGTGTTACCGATGGATTGTAACGAGCTCTGACTCCAGCAGTGGAGAGGAAGGTGCGGGAGTCGCACCCAAACAGGAACGGCTGTGGGCACATCTTGCGCAGGGTCAAAATCCGGAGACCATTTGTTCAAGTATAGCCCTTGGGGGCCCATGAAATATGGCCCGTTTCGAAAGATCAAACTGCGATCTTTCACGCTGTCAAACACGAAGACGAAGAACCCCTTGCCTACAAAATAACTTTTTATTCCTTCCTTAACCAATGGTGTCCAGTTTCTTCTGACCCAGTCTTCTACTGCTTTCGGGGATGGCCATAGCCCAGTAAACTGACCGATAAGGCCTCTCTCTGCCAAGTTAAGAGCTGATCTGCAAGCGTCTTCCGCCGGGAGGGCCACCGTAGGAATATTGTCCAGTTTTTTAACAAATTTTTGCTGTGAGGCCGAGGGCGGCCTCTTTTCAGAAGCAGCAACAAGAGATCTGAAGGCCTCCAGATCAGGAGGCAAGGGAGGGTCGCCTTCTGTCGCCATAGTCAGGGAAAAGAGCCGGTTCAGATCCTGAATCCCATGCGCAAAAGCAAACGCAGCGCAGAGTCAAAGAACACCCCCGTGGGCAAAGGCCACACGGTCCAGAGCGCCACAGAATGGAGGGGCAACGCCGAGCCCAAGGAGCAGAGGCCCTGATTTAACGAGGCATTGTGAAAAAAATTAATACCTTCTTTTAACTATGGAATTCATTATGTAAAAATGGTGTAATTTTACGGAACCAAATTTTTTATAATTATCACAATACACGATCAAAATAATTTGTTTATACCCTTTGGTTTAACTCCGGAAGGACATTAACATTTGATGGAATTTGGAATTCAAAATATTTTGAAATGCCAATGAAATATGCTTTTGAATATTTTCCATCCTTTGTATTGTGCTTGGATTTGAGAGTACAAGTTTAGATATGTGACTTTTCAGTTTGGAAAATGAATGTTATTCTTCAAGGAATTTTAAACAAAATTTATGATAGGTAGGAAGAAAAATGGTATTGACTTTATATATTTTTATAAAATTCCAAATAACCTTGTAAATAATTTTAATGCTAATTAAAAAATATTATTTAATTATTAGAAGTGGAGAGATTTTTTCTAGTGAGAAGAATGAAAGGATTTTTATTAATGGAAAAGGTTCAATTTTCACTAGGATTCTTTTGCATCCAGGGGATATCCAAAGTTTGTGGTCAAACACATGGTTGCACTTAAATAAATAATATTAAATGATATTTATAACTGTAAACACAAATGGATTGTGTATCAATTGTTTGAATCATTTTTTAAAGGCATGTTGTTGATGTCATAGTATAAGATACATGTTCAAATTTGAAAATCCCTTTAGATTAGTAGTTTTTATTCTTGATGTCAATTGAGTTGCGCTTCATGACATTTTTTGAGTGTATTTCCCACTATTTTCCTGTTGTGTGTATTTCCCACTATTTTCGTGCATCTGAAACTAATGTCAATTAAAATTGCATCAATTAAAAAAGATTCTCAACCTCATGAGTAGAGTTGACTAGGCCTAGTGAACCATTGGGTATAAGTAAAGGTTTCCAATAGAAGTATGTGTTCTCTTTTAATTATTTCACTATGATCTATGAAACCTTATGCTGATTAAAATCACACCAATTAAAAAGATGCTCAACCTAGAGTGAGTAAAGATGACTAGGTATAGTGCACCATTGGGTATAAACAAAGGTTGTCAATGTGAGGTTCGGTTATTTCTTTTCTACTTATGTCGTTATTATCTATGAAAATATAGATCAACCATTTTAGTGTTGAACATTCTTAGGTTGGATACTATATTATTGGCTTTTATGACCTAAGCACTTCTTCCTCTTTCAAAGTGTGTCTCCTCTTAATAATTTGGTTTCTTCTCTCAATCATTGTTTTCTATGGTTTTGATAATTAATAACAGTAAAATAGATCATGAAGAAAACAAATATGTTGTTTTAATGATTTAATAAGTCAATTTAGTAGTTGTGGTGTTGGTTTAAAGTTTGATTTAGTTAAATCACAATAGTAGCTTGTGAAATTGTCTAATGACCACATTTCTTTGGGTCAAAAGGCCCTATTCCATTGGGAATGATACATTATGGCTCATAATAATCAAGGCGTGCCATGTGCCTTATCGATATCAATGCCAAAGATGATAACACCCAATCTCTTCTATAGAAGGGAAAACCCCAGTCATTGATAAAAAATTAATCAAATGATTAAGATCTTCATGGGGTTGAAATATCTCCATTGTATTGGAGAATAACTTATAAACTCACACCAAGAAGGGCATGCCATATGTCCCTTCTTTAGTGCATCGAAGTAAATTTTATGTCATGAGGACATCTTCAATGTTTATATGATCCTATAAATGGTGCACTTTAACCTTAAGCCTCACAAACCCCTTTGCTAAATCCCACACATCTATCATAAATAACCTTCCCCATTTTTGACCTAAAATATGATTGGAAACTCACATTATTGGGAAAGGGTTATGTTTCTCCCTTCCACATCACTATAAGGGCTAATTTGATGATCATGGGCTCTATTCTCCATCATCAGTCTTACCTTATCAATGGACCATATTTTCATTCACCCCAATTTTTTTACCGTCAAGACTTACCTCTCATAGGTCACATGGATAATTTTCCATCTGATTGATCTACAATTATGGCCCGCACCAATTACAACTTGCTAGTTATTTCTATGGCATGTATCTTCACTATGTGAATTGACCCACTGATACAAATTGGGTTAAAATTGTTTGTCATTCTAGGATTTTGTCAATAACACATAGCCTTACAAATTGATAAGGCCCTCCCTTGGAGGGTGTACCTTTATGACCTACACTTATAGGGAATTTCCACTACTCTCGAGGTTGGAGAGTTAATATTATTTAAGATATAAAATTTGGTCATGGTAAATTTTATGGATCTGAAAGTCATTGGATTTAATGTTTTCAATACTATTTTCTTGCTTATAATTCAAGCATAATTTCCCAATCCAAATAAAAAACATGAAAGAGGGAAATGAAGGTTGCCAGGTGTTGTGTTTTAACTCACAAAAATAGAACATTTTCACACTATTGTTAGCATTTTTAGGCCCCATCACTAATTTAAACTTTAAATCAAGACTTTATTGCCTCAATGCATTAGAAAATCCAATTCACTAACATGGTAAAATAACACAAAAGAAAATATTTATAACCTCAACAACATTCAATTATTTATTCACAAACCACACAGATATTACATTTCACCATATAAATGGAATATTTCACATTTTTCCATATAATTTTCACCCATACAAGATAACACAATATTTGCAGGCTACAGGAAAAAAGTACATTAATGGGTTCTTCTTTAATGAAATAACCATGCCATTAGCGCCCCTCAAAAAATGAAAACAAATATGCATTCCCATAACATCAACCTATCTTGTTGCTGCTCAATGAATTCTAGTGTAATAGATGATAATCCTATGCCATCATTCACAACTCCACATAGTATATGAGTGGACATTCTTTGTATATCTCCATGGAAATCTATGTTAAAATATTTAAATTCATAACTCCAGATCTTGGCTTCTTTGTAAAGGAGTTTGAGATTTTCCTTTAGAACTTGATATATGCCTTTCATCTCGTTGAAAATTAACTTTGAATTTATGAATATGGTTGTATCATTGACACCAATATTTTTTTCCTCTTTCATCCCTTCGACAAGAGAAATTTAGTATGCCTCGTTATTTGTAGTCCTTCCCTACACTTCTTTCTTTCCATGCAGCGCATGTTTTGTTGCACTATTGTAAAGCACAAATTGAACGATTTCTCATCATGGATTAGGATAACATGAGACCTCAATGCACATGATCCACTTTTGCACGATTTTTATTCTTAATTTTAACATTAAACAACCTGTAGTCCCAATAATAAACGAGGATACAAAAGAGAAAATCAGACACTAAAATTACTATTCATTCACAAGTGGCACTAATGCTAGGGTAATAAAATAAGAAAATCACTCAAGAAAACATAAAGATTCAACATATTCTGTTACATAACTATAGAAAACTGCCATTAATATGGTTCTGGTTGTATGTATTTTCTCAACTTCCCACTTACCAGCTTTGTTATTGCTTGATATCTGATTTCCCCAAATTTTCAAGGCCCCTCAAAATAGTACTTGGGGAAACTAGTTTTGTATTTTCTTAATGATTGATGTGTTAATGGTGAATTCATCACTAGTTGATAGGCTTCTTATGGAAGTAGTCTTCCTATGAAGAAATTTAACTTTTGACAAATTGTCAAAGAATGGATTGTGTTGATATAATGAAAAATTGTTTAAACCATCCAGATATCAGTGTATTGGTTTTTGATCCATGTTTGTGAACAATGGTCTTGAAATGTTCAACTTGTGTGAATATACCCTATCTTCCAAACAATAATTTACATAATTAGTTACATTCCAGTTATATATCTACTTCCTTTTTCACAAAATAATAAATCTACATACCACTTAGCTACATTTACATGCCACTCATATATGTACTTTAATTTTTCACAACTGTGATTTGAATGCTAATAGATCTATTGATTATGCTACAACCAAGGCATTTTGAATGAGATTGGCAGGATTTCATGATGATGATTGTTGGATGCTCGCTAGGATTTAATCAACAGTCATAATGTCACTTGACATGTCACTTAGTGGCTTGAGGTGCTCGCTACCCAACCTAAAGAAGACCAAGTCCCAAACTAAAAAATCTACCTCAATTTTATCAGGATCTACCCAATATTTCTTCCTTTCTACTGCATTTTTCAACTAAATGTGAGTCATCTCCAATTTTTCTTTCCATCCCTCCATGACCTTAAGGTTGATGGTTTGATATCATAGTATCCTTACAAAACTATGAGGGGTTACAAGAATTACTATCCATTTTCCAACACAAATGAACTATAACCTACAACGTAATTCTTCAACATGTTATAGCTAAACTAGATTGCATCCAACAACTATGGAAAATGATTTCTATAGGCAATGTAAAATGATTTATCCAGCACTCCTGCAAGTGCGAGAAAATAATTTTCCAATGCCTACAACAATGTTAGAAACTGGTAATATTGAATTCAATGTGAAGTTATCGATTTCTTACCTTAAAATAACATTAATGTTGAATTTAAGGGGTCAATAAAGTGCTTCTAGGTAACCATGTCTTGATGTGATCAATGTAGAGAATTAGGCATCTAACCTGCACACTTGTCTAATACATGATTAGCAAGTGCTAGTAATACATGCATCTCCAGTCCACCTTCATACTCTCTATACAAAAACTATCTCTAGTCCACCTTCATACTCTCTATACAAAAAATATGGATGCAACCCTAGTTGTTTCCCTATCCTTAGTATTGACTACCTTAAGTGAAACATTAATCCACAGTCATCAAGTCACTTGACATGTCACTTAGTGGCTTGAGGTGCTCACTACCCAACTTAAAGAAGACCAAACTAAAAACTCTACCTCTTAGTTGTTGTTTGATTTTTTGGTTACAAATGATTGTTTAATTTGGTGCTACGCTGGTGGTCTATGATGTTACCAAATAGGAGAGCTTCAATAACGTGAGGCAATGGTTGAATGAGATTGATCATTGTGTAAGTCAAAATGTCAGCAACTTAATTGTTGGAAACAACTGTGATTTGACTGCTAATAGACATGTTGATTATGCTATATCCAAGGCATTTTGAATGAGATTGGCATGATTTCATGACGATGATTGTTGAGATAAAAAAACATGTGTAATTTTTATGATGTTTTCTAGCCAACAACAAGTGCCTATATCATATGATAGTGTTGTTAGATGTTGATTTTGAGTCTATAATTTCTATAATGTGTAGTGTAAACCTATCTACCAAATCCTATTAAATCTTAGCCATCAATTGGTTGGTCCAATTTCTCTATTATGGAATCAATGTTAAGGATGTCTTTTCACTTTTTCCAACTAAAGGTTTCAACATAGGATCATGATTTTTGGAAATTCAATATATGTCTCTACAGGCTTTGTATTTCCATAAGAATCATCCACATTTGCATATTTAGTACAAGACTCATTAATATTTGCATCATCTAAATGGTTGTTTTTTTTCTTCAAAGAGTCAATAGGACTACACTACAATAGAAAGAAACCTATGTGATTCAACTCCACTTGTTTCCCACCTAAAGAGCTTGGATAGATTGAGAATCCAAGTGGGTTTCTACTGGAAAAAAAAATCTATTCATAGGTCCATATTCCACTTGTAACTCATCACTATTATTGGTTAGAACCTGATAACTCACTTTGATCCCGCGGTTAAAAAGGAAACATGCCCACTAAAGTCTCAATCCATATAAAAGATCAGACATGATTTGATAAGTTGAGAATCACTTGTGCCTGGAAAGCAATAATTCTATAAAGGAAGGAGGCATGCCCTAAGTTCTATATAGGAATGAATAAGAGAGGTATTCAAATTTTTATTCATGGGTGCATATTCTCTTTCGAAGGCATGCAAAGTTTTAAAGGCTAATCCATGAGTTTTCCCGGGACTGGTTGTAAATTTTATGTCGGGGGAGCTTGAAACCCAGCGAGATATTTGCGTCGTCGACAAAGAAGAAAGCTATTAGATGCTTTTCCAGGCTTACAAGTGAGGTTGAATTGTTGGGGAATGATGGAAAAATGATGCTTCTAATTGTTCATAATTCAATGTCCAGGCTTGAAAAAATGGTCCAGGAATTCTAATTCAAGTTTTATTTGACAATGTGTTAAGTTCTACCTAACGTATCCGCAGATAAGATAGTCTTCATACCATAAAAGAGTTCATACCATAAACGATGCCTCCCCTCATAGCAGTGCCTTTTGATACTTACATGGAGCCTGTCGAGTTGTTGGGGTTGGAGCCTGTTGAATTGCCTTAGCATTATATTTTAATTTAAAAAATAAAACTATTTACCTATTAAATTTTATCCTTTTTAAAATAATATTTAAAAACAATAATAATAAAAATTTATAACATCCAGAATTAAAATCATCCAACATTAAATTAACCCAACCTAAACTCAATCAATGTAATTGAAAGAAAAAACAATCATTCATAAGAAAGTCGAAAATCAAGTCGGGTCGAGTAAGGGTCCATCAAACATTGGGTGGCTCTTGATTTGCTATGATAGGTCTCCATCTACATCATTGTGCTTAGGGTTTTCGGAAGGCTTCTCGGTTAGGATCGAAGCTACTTATAGACTAAGTGATTCCAGATTTAGAATTGGCAAGCTTCCTAGTAATCATCATGAGTACCTTAGTTTGTTTAATTTAATTTAATAAATATTATAATTTTGTAAAAATAATAAAGGTTATAAATGTATATTTGTTGTATACAATATTGTATATTATAAATGTTTTTTTTTTCCTAGTGTTTATTTAGATTTATTATAGCTATCAAATTTTAGTTTAAAAATGAAAGTGTCTAGAATGTTTCGAAATCAGAGTCAAGTCGAAGTGTTCATCATTCTAAATCCAATAACACTTGTTTCACCTCAATATGATGTCATATGAAAAAGTTATGATGTTCTCAAGTTTTGGAGCAACAACTAAAAAAATAAGAAAGTTGCTGACTAGGAAGTCGTACTGCTCACATCATCAGGTTGACTATGCAAGTACAAACCAAGAAGGATCTTCTAAGTGGCAGCCTTGTAGTGGGCAATTTGGTTCAATTTGTGTTGTGGTGGACCAATGAGGGTGTGCCACATGGCCCAACCAAAGGCTTCCACGTGGCACCCCACGGTTGGCCAAAAATTGGTTTATGGTTTGACAACCTGGGCCAACTTCGAACCTACAACCTTGCATCCAATAGCCAAGTGCCTTACCAATGCGTCATGTAGATGGTTCTTACCCCTCTATGGAACCAAATCCTTTTAAGTTTTCATTAGCATATATATGGGAGGAGGGGTTGGGTGTTCATCCTTGACCCCCGGTCACCTACAACACCACATGACGGATGTAAAGGAGGCAGGGCTTGGGAACTTAGCCTGGGCCCTGGTCACAACACTCCCACATAACCACAGGTTGAGCGATGTTTAGCGCCCACATGTGTGGGGCTTAGGGTGTAGCACAAATCCTGGTCCTATAGTTCTACATGAGACCATGACGAAGTGTTTCGGTGGAAGGCGCGATGTTAAGCCCTAGGCTCTGGTCACTTGGGCATGCACTGGACCATGGCGCGGAAGTGACAGGTTTTAAGGCAGAAGGGTGTGGGAGTTAAGGTTAGCCTCGGGTTTTATGTTGCTCCATCTGACCACAAATGAGTGTAGAGGTATTATGGTAGACGAGGTGGAGGTTAAGGGACTGGCCCCAGTCTTATGGGTATACGTGGAACCCCAGTGAAGTGGTGGTTGGATGCTATTGGCAAGGGCGAGCTGTTAGCTCGGCCCCAGGCCCTATGGCTATAATGTGACTACAATGCTCAGAGATACATGCGAAGTGGCGGGGGTGGGCGGTTAGCCCGACCCCCGGCCACATGGGTCATAAAACCAAGACCAGGAGCTAAAAGTTTGGGTGCATAATGTTATTGGGCAATTTAATCATCCAACAAACTACACCTTCAACAAGTGAATTTACTGCCTTTGCAACGGAAAATAGGGTGAAATTGTAGCACAGTTAGATTATTTATTCGATTTGTAGGACAGATAATAGAGGAACTTAGTACAAATCTTGTTGGAGCCCCAACTGAATGATGTTTTTTCCTTTTGGAGCTGAAGAAGGGTCCATATATGGGTTTTTGAACATTCTGGATCCAATAGTGATCTATATTTTTTTATTAGAGCACATTTGAACAGAATTTTTGCAGGTTCAATTCTATGGGTGTATGGATCATTCAGTGTTTTACAACCACTCTTGATGGTTTTTGAGCATGTAGAAGGCCTTGTAGGGGTTTTCTTACCTTCAGATGTTTGCTGCACTAATTGTTACTTGTAGGGTTCAACTCATGTTTAATTTTCTGACTATATCATCTTGAGTAAAGATTTCTTTTTATATTTCAATGTGGAATTGAGGTAATTGTATGCTCATGTATGCTCATTTTCAGATGGAGTACATGGTCTTTGTAGGAGGCTCCTTTTCTTGCTTATGGTTTCATGACTTACTTTAGGTTGTCATGTTGTTTTGAGTGAGAGTTCTCTGCATGAGAACGATTCCTTGAAGGGGAATCTAGCCACTTGTTTTTGTCAACAATATTTATGTACTATTTTTCATTAAATATATGGAGTGGTCTAGTTGTGTTAGCAGGCCCAGAGATGTAGCCCATGAGGGGTGAACTCCATCACCAAATTTGTATTGTTCCTCTTCATGAATGCCTATATGAGTTAAATGATGAGATCTTGCTTATGTTTTAAGTTTACATGAAAAACTAACTCATAGTCTTGAAGAGACCTTAAAAGCATGTTTTGTCATAAGACTCATTTTTCCTTGCAAAGCATCAAAGAACAATCATTTTTAGGAAGGAGAAGTTCTCATCCATTTTCAGATTAAGTGGTGTTAGAGAAAGGTCCGATCAAGTTGCAAGAATGGGCAAGAGGAGACTTCAAGAGCTAGAGAAGATGAATTTTTCTCTTCGAATGGAGAACATTCAATTGAGAAGAATGCTTGAAATGGCTAAAGAGTAGAAGAGGCATATGCACCTTTAGTTGCAACATGTGCTTGAGGAACAAGTTGATGAAATTTCCACTCCAGTGATATAAAATGATACCTCCAAAGTGAAGCCAATATGTGGGCATGGTTCAAACAAAGGTTATGGACCTTATGAGGGAAATGATGTATGTGCATTTTTCAGCATCTCCAAGATTCTCATCATATTTTTATGGTAAAAGTGGGTTGCATGAGTCATCTACAAATTCTTCATCGTGATCTAAAACAAAAAAGATGAGTGATAAGTTCAAGGAGGTAATAAG
Source organism: Pinus albicaulis (assembly GCA_034641835.2). Taxonomy (NCBI): domain Eukaryota; kingdom Viridiplantae; phylum Streptophyta; class Pinopsida; order Pinales; family Pinaceae; genus Pinus; species Pinus albicaulis. The sequence continues at coordinate 764,569,014 of CM076581.1, read as the reverse complement.
CATCTCAAGTTCAAATCCTTCTATTTATGTTCAGAAAACCTCTTTTGCATCATTTGAATAGCATACCAAAGGCATTGGTATGAAGTTGCCATCTAAAATGGGTTATGAAGGAGGTGGTCTCGGAATCAATGGCCAAGGGATCACTAATCCAATCATGGTAAAAGAGAGACCAAGGTATCGAGGATTGGGATATGGTCAAAGAGAGTTTGGAGAATGCCTAAACGGTTTGAGCACAACAATCATCAAAGGATGATATGTCACACCAAGATGGTGGTGACAATGTCCATTTCTCTACCAAGCGAGATGAATGCTTGAAAGGACCTTTCATGTCATCTCTGGTCCACATCTTCAAAACTGTAGCCCAAGGGACATGTATAAATGTCATGGGAGTTTTTCAAATGTTGGTAATTTTGACTATTTGTGGAACAAGGATCCTTGCACTTTCTGTGATGAAATTGACCATTGTGTGGCTATCTATGAGAAACGCATGGTAATGGTCAAAAAATTGGATCAGATACTTGGCATCAAGCATGATGAACCTCCTTCACATTGGAGGACTTCCTTCTCGACAAGAAATAGAAAGTACTTTTTGTACCCATTGCAAGATGCATGGGCATGGGAATGAAATAACTTGGAAACTACATCTAGACCTTCATTCCAAGAAGGATAAAGAGATTGTGAAAACCAATGCAAGTGATGCAAGAGGTGACAAAGAGGACTCACAACATTCTTAAGGAAACCTTCAAGGAAAATTTGATGCAAAAAGAGAATCCATAAGCCCGGGAGAGGCAAATATGGGGTAGATTGTTTTTATAGTTGATTTGTGAATTGTAAATACTTGTTTTGTTGTTTAACTATTTTGGGTACTTTTGTAAAGTGAATAAGAATAACCACTCTGTGTAAAAAGTATGTTTTTCATTGACATGTTATTATGTTGACTTGTTTATAACTCCAAATGTTTTAAATGACTTTTGACATGTACAATTTTTGTCTACAAGTTTGCCATGTACTCACCGATGCAAGTGTTCAAGATGAAAATTGTTGTGAATATAATATCTATCTAAGATTGTAAAAGATGACTATGTTTTGGTAGGTAAAGCCAATTATGTCATTGAATTTTTGTGGCAGTGTACTTTTGTGTACAAGCTCGGTTTGAGGATAGTAAAGAAAAGTTTATATCAGTGCATGGGAGACATTGTATTGATTTTGATTCCCAAGATGGAAAACAAAGTTTGTCTTCAACAATTGAACTTCAAGATGGAGTTGTTTGAGTTGTGAAATATGGGTTTAAATATAATTTCCAGATTCCACTCATCAACGATAATAATTTTGGCTTGATTCTTGACAGGATGGCAGGTCTTCACCAAGAAGATAGGTGAAGTACCTTGATTGGTGCTTGAAGGGCACCAATTGAAAACACAACATTATGGATTGAGTTTTGGGTAAGTTTTGAGTTTCAACCTCATTTTATTTACTAGGAGAAGTAAACTTTTGGAGTCCAAAAGTTCTTAGTGGGGAGGTATGATCCAAAGATCAAATTTTAGCTCAAAAATGAGAGTACCCAGAATTTTTCCAAACCAACGTCAATTCGAAGTGTTTGTAATTCTAAATCTAACGACACTCACCTCAATATGATGTTGCATGAAAAATTTATGAGGTTTTGAAGTTTTCAAGCAAAAACTAGAAAGTTAGTAGGGTTGCTAATAGGGCAGTTGCACTGCTGACATCAACAGGTTGACTGTGCATGTACGAACCAATGAGGATATTCAAAATGGTAGCCTCGTATAGGGCGATTTGGTCCAGTTTGATTGGTTTGTTCTTCGTTGTGGTGGACCAATGAGGGTGTGCCACATGGCTCAACCAAAGGCCTCCACGTGGAACCCCACGATTGGAAAAATTTTGGTTTACTATTAGATAGCCTAGGCCAAATATGAACCTACAATCTCGCATCCAACGAGCAAGTGCCTTTCCAATGCACCAAGTGGGTGGTTCTTACCCCTCTATGGAACCGATGACTTTTATGTTTTTGTTAGCGAATATATGGGAGGAGGGGCCGAGCGGTCAGCCCCAGCCCTCGGTAACCTACAACACCACATGACTGACACAAAGGAGCTGGGGCTCGAGCCCTTAACTCGGCCCTTGGTAAAAAAACTCCCACATAACCGCAGGTCGAGCGGATTTTAGCGCAAACAGGTGTGGGGCTTAGGGTGTAACCCAACTCCTGGTTTTACAGTCCTACACGAGACTGTGAGGAAGTGTTTCGACAAAAGGCACAACATTTAGCTATAGGCTCTAGTCACTTTGGAATGCACCAGACTATGGCGTGGAAGCGACATCTATTTAGGCGAAGGGTGCAGGAGTTAAGGTTAACCCCGTGTTTTATGCCACTCCATTAGGCCACGACGGAGTGTACAAGTATTATGGCGGATGGGGCATAGGTTAAGGGAATGGCCCCTATATTATGGGCATACATGGAACCCTAGCAGAGAGATGGTTGGGCACTACCAGTGGGGGTGGGCTATTAGCCTAGCCCTCGACCCTATGGCTATAATGTGACTATAATGCTCAGAGGTACGTGTAGAGTGGTGGGTGTAGGTGGTTAGCCCAACCCCCAACCACATTGGCCATAAAAGTAGGAGCGAGAGTTAAAAGTTCGGACGCATAACGTTATTGGGAAATTTAATCATCCAACAAATTGTACCTTCGACAAGTGAATTTTTCGCCTCTGCAACAGAAAACAGGGAAAAATTGTAGCACGGTTAGACTGTTTGTCTGATTTATAAGACATATAACATAGGAACTTAGTATAGAGCTTGTTAGAGAAATAACTATATGAGTTTTTGGCTTTTGGAGCTGAAGAAGAATCTAGATATGGGTTTTTGGACATTCTCAATCCAATGGTCACCTTTATTTTCTTATTAGAGCACATCTGAAGAGAATTTTTGCAAATTCAAGTCCACAGGTGTATGGATCAATCAATGTTTTGGAGCAGTTCTTGAAGGTGTTTTAGCATGGAGAAGGCCTTATATGGGATTTCTTACATTCATATGTTTGTTACAACAATTGTTACTTGTAGGGTTCAACTCATATTTACTTTTCTCACAATTTCTTGTTGAGGAAAGCTTTATTTTTGTATTTCAATGTGGAATTGAAGTACTTGTATCCTCATTTATGCTCATTTTCAGATGGAGTACAAGGTCTTTGTAGGAGACTCCTTTTCTTTTTTATGGTTTCATGACTGATTGTAGGTTATCATGATGTTTTGAGTAAGAATTATTTGCAGGAGAACAATTCCTTGAAGGGGAATCTAGCCACTTGTTTTTGTCAACAAAATTTATGTACTCCCTTTTAATTGAATATATGGATCAGTATAGTTGTGTTAGCAGGCCCGAAGATGTATCCTAGGAGGGATGAACTTCGTCACCAAATTTGTGTTGTTTCTCTGCATGAATGCCTGTATGAGTTAAATGATGAGATGTTGCTTATGTTCTAATTTTACACGAAAAACTAACTCATATTATTGAAGAGACCTTAAAAACTTGTTTTGTCATAAGACCATTTTTTCCTTGCAAAGCGTCAGAGAACAATCATTTTTAGGAAGGAGGAGTTCTCCTGCATTTTTAGATCACTAAGGCATGTGGCAAGAATTTATTAGTTAGCATTGTGACTAAAGTACTAGTGATAATGGTTTTTAGGTCTCTTATAAATGGTCATTATTAGAATAATGGCATATTGCATCGCAATTGGAAGTCCCTCGATGTTGAAATAGAGGATAAGTAGAAAAGTTACTTTTTTGTTTGTTGGACATCTTTTCTTATGTCCTACATCATTTTTTTCACTTCTATTTTTTATTTCTAGTGTCGCCATTACATTCTTATTGCATAATATAAGTTTCCTTATTTCATTATCTTAAAATGACAAATTAAGGATACACAAAAGAACATAAGAAAAATTCCATAAGTATGTAATATGTATCTAAAAGGGCACAAAAAACTAAGGATGCAAATTCTATTTTGTATCCCTTTGCCCTTTTTTTTCTTGTAAGTTAAATATGTATTGGCTCAGAAATCACATTACATCAAAGCCATAACCATAGTTCAAAATATTATTGGTCTCAACCTACCACAAGGGAAACCATATCTGTTGACCGGTAATCTAATAACAAAAATGCCAAAAATAATGCCACTGGTTTGGAGTTCATAATAGAGTGATTGATGTAGGACTACAGAAAGAAACAAAATGATAGCAGAAATAAATATTTTAAGATTGAGTATCATAATAAGTCACAAGCGCAGGATCCTATGCATTGTACCAGTGGTTAGAGAAGAAGGCTTGAACTCACGTTGGAGGTGGGTTTCCAGATGATCCAAATGAGCATCCAACTGAGCCAAGCAAGTATTTTGATATCAGTGCACCTGATTAATATCATTCAAGGATGAGATAATTCCATTCCATTCTTCATGTTTCTCTTTCAAGACACATATCAAAAGATTTTTCATCTACCAATGGAGGGTTATGGAATTTATATACTAGTTCCATCTTCCCATGGTATGGCTAGGTTCAGGAACCTAATTGGACACCTCATTAAGAATCTCAGAATCAGAATAATATTGACAGACATTGGAGGTCCATATTTCAAGTTGGTGATTTCATCTTAGATCTATTGAGAAGTGGTTGACTGTAATATTTCAATGGTTGCCTAGGCTTGGGATTGGGTGCATGGGATGCCCGACGGACCCTTAGCACCACCAACCCTGCCACCTCCACCCTTGCAGCTAAGCATGCACTTCTTGGGCATAGTGAAAAAAAAAAAACAATGAAAACGAGAAAATGATAACCCACCTAAAGCAGAGTGGAGAGAGTGAGAAGAGGGACACAATAGAGGAGTAACTGAACCACTAGCCAAGGACATAACACTATAGCTCCAGAAGGCACCCACCAGGGAAATTAAACCCCAAACCATAAAATCCCAAGACACAAGACATAGAAGACCCCTGGGGGGATTAAGACTCCAACCAAGAACCACGAAGAAATAGAGATGAGGGAGAAAAGAACAAGGACGTATAAGAGAACCAATCCCTGAATAATATTGTACCAACATGTTTAAGCTGAAGTGGAATTGGGAATCACGCGTAAGGAGAAAACACCAATATTCCTCCCCTTTCAAGCTGAATTGTCAGTTTGGGTTACACATTTTGAGTATTCTATAGCAATAACTTCAAATTTTGAACAAAGAACAAAAGCCTCAAGGAAGTCCATGAATTTACCCACTTCAGAAAGAGTTTTGGCCTACTTACAATCCCAATTTTTTGCCCCAATTTCTTTCGAAGAAAGCAACACAATTGTAGAGAAAAACCAAAATACCCATTGTAGCTCAACATGCAAGTTGCTAAAGACTGGCTCAATTCCTTCAATTTTCCACATAAATACTCTTTCCAGAAGTGAGTGGTGACCATCCCAGGACATTGGTGCTTTCAAACCAAAAGTCGACAACTTCAACACAACAAAAAACCAATTGTCATGCCATTGCATAACAAAATTTCCTCTTGTCTCTGGTATGGACCTAATTGAACTCCAACACAAAATTCCCACCTGTATCGAAGAAAATAACTAGCCCCAACATAAATAAACACCATGCATTGATCTATGCTAAGAAAAAATGAATGTATGTTGTTTTTCCATCATAAGGTTGAAGTTAATTCCACATGTGTAGCATGGGGCAAGCATGCCACACCACCCCTATTAAATGCCATGTGAGGCAGCAGTGTGGCGCCGCATCCACCCCTTCCCCAACCCAACATCCATTTATCTCTGACACATCACCCAGATTAGGAGTGCATCCCTTTGCTACTACATATATGAATTAAAATTATTTTAAAGTAACTTTGACTTCATTTTGAAATTTTTGTGCACTTATGGATATAGTTGAAAATAATGGAGAAATATGTATTATCAGAGAAAGTTTGTTTCACATCTGTGTGTGTGTCCTATATTAGGATTAGTTTCTATTTTCTAGGAGATAGTTCTAAGCTCCCTAAAATGATGTAAACTTATATATTTCTGATCTTTTATTAATTGAACAGAGAGGTTTTTCTTCGTCAATCTCTAGGTGCATCTTTCTCACCTATGAGCTACTAGTTTCAGTATATAAGTTTCATCTTCCATTTTTTAACATTTTATCAAAGATGGTGAGCCTTGGTAGGAGATTTGAGGCCCTTGGTGGCAAGATAGGCTTAGTGGAAGTGCAGGGCTTTGGTGGATGAATTGAGAGCCTTATTGGAAGTGCAGAGCCTTGGTGGCTGAAGGATTGAGAGCCTTGGTGGCTAGAGAGAGTTGCTGATGAGAACGCCTCAATGGAAATGGAGCCACTGTAAAACTCATTTTTTTTTTTTTTTGGAGAAAAGCCAGACTAGTGCAACTTCTTGCCTTCATTCACACACTTTTTAAAACAGGGTTCATTGCAAAAATTTTGGTTAATTATTGCGTTGATGCCTCTTTACTTAGAATGAACAAGTTCAGTGTAGGACAAATGTGGAGACCCGATCTCTAAATTTCACGTTAGTGCATTTCCCTCTTATGCGTGGAAATACTTTGAATTTTGAAGCCAAGATTGCTTGATTTAAGATCACTTAGAATATGTGGTGCCTCCACACAGGACCACAATGAAGGGTAAGCAATTTCAACCTTTACACTTATCAAGTCTACCCATTTTTCATTTTTCAGATCGACTTGGATATCACTCAGCCTCAGAACCTCCAAGTTAGATCGATGTCCACTTTCCTTCGGAGTTCTTGATCGAGGAAGTGTGCAGATCACATGGCATAAGGGATCTGACCACAGGCTGGATCGGTGAAGACATGATTTGGCATACTGCAAAAAAATCGGAGCTCGGTAAGACAGGCATGAGACTGGTGTTCAAGACAAAGGTGATTGAGTCGAGTACGAGCAGGAGAACATTTTTGTAAATAGATTCATAGATCAATCCTGTCCAATAATTTATTTGAATTTGACTTCACTACATTAGGAGGTTGAGATCACTTGGAAGGAGGTCAACATGGTTCGATAATTGAGATCATCACTTTGAAGCTCGGGATGGTTGTCAAACTAGTGTTCCTATTTTTTCTTAGGCAAATATTGAGGCTTAACTTGAGATCTCTTGTTTATCAAGATCACTAGTATAAATAGCTTCTTTGGTGAGTTTGTTTTTGGTGTTTTTTAATGATATTGAGATCACAGGTGTTGGTGTAGTTTTGGTTTTGGCAAGATCGATTGTTGGAGATTGATGATTTTGAGGTAGATCCATAGATCGATCCTGTCACAATGAATAACCACATTGCAGAAGCGTACCTGAATGAGTGAAATAAGCTCTATGAGTTGAATTACACCAATTGAAAGTTCAAATTGCAGACATTGCTCGAGAGTTCAAGTGTGTGGGAAATTGAAAATGGGGACGAAACGAAGCCGACTACAGTCTGAGGAGGAACAACTGCAACAATTCAAGATTGGGAGAAGAGGGAAAAAAGCGAAGGCGTTGTTGAAAATGTTAGTGAAATACAACATCATCCCTCACATCAAAGTGAAAAACTTCCAATGATATTTTGGTGACTCTCTAGGATCTGTATGATACAAAGAGTATAAATCGAATATTGCTCTTAAAGAGTAATATTATTTCCATTAGAATGGAGGATAATGAATCTATTGCTGCATTCATCTCTCGGATCAAAGAGATGAAATATAAATTGGGTGACATAGGGGAGAAAGTTTCCAACACTGATCTTGTTACAATTACCTTAAATGGTATGACTGATGCTTATCACATGTTTATTACAGTTCTGGAAGTGAGGGAGAAAGCTCCCATCTTTGAAGAAGTGATGGGTATCTTGATGCAGGAAGAAGAGAGGCATATGAATCTGAAGCCTCAAAATGCATATTTAACATTGATGGCGAAGAAAAATCCTTTCAAACGGAAACTAGGAGCATGACAGAAAGTTGGTGGTACACCCTAGAAAAATCCATTCCAAGGTATGTCATCAAATAGAAATGATTCAGGAATCAAGTGTTTTTACTGTGGTAAAACTGGTCACATTGATAGAATTTGTTATAAGAAGAAGTCTGATGAAACATGACATAGACAAAAGAGGCATGCATGGCACTTTACTTACGAAGATCATAATCATGATCTCAAACTATTTGTGTATGATTCTTCTCTCTCTATTGAGATTGATGAAGTCGAAAATCAGTTTGTGGATTTTGGAGCATCCACTCACATGACAGGTAATAAGCATTGGTTTGAAAGTTTTAAAGAGACCAACGATGGTGCTAACATCTACCATGGTGATGACAACGCATACTAGATTAAATGGTATGGAGATATTCCTGTGATATTGCCTGATGGTAATATTAGGCACATCCAAAATATCATGTACGTACCAAGTATTAAAAATACTTTGATCTCTGTCTCTATGATTGTAGATCAGAACTTGAAGGTAGAATTTTATAAAACCTTTTGTGTCATCAAGGATTTTTTGGATCACCAAAAGCCAATGGCATCGGGAACACGAGTCAGAGGTCTATATAAATTGAATGTTACAAGTGTGCCACATCAAGCTTTAACTTTAATGACTATGACAATAGAGAATATTTGGCATTAAAATTTTTGTTACATCAACCTTCATGACTTATTTCTCCTACAGAAACAAGGCACGGTTGATGGACTTCGTGTTTTAAAAAATGCACGTGTTGATTGTGAAGGATGTGCACTTGGAAAGATGCATAGGGATGCATTTCCCTCTAGTTTAAATAGGAGAAAGAGAGATATACTTGAACTTGTGCACACTGATATATGTGGACCAACGCAGAAAAATTCCTTAGATGGAGCTTATTATTTTTTGATATTTGTTGATGATTGCACAAGATATAACTGGGTATATTTTCTAAAAAGTAAGAGTCATACTTTTGAATATTTTAAGGAATTCAGAAGTATGGTTGAAAAGCAGACATGGAAGGTCATCAAAATTCTCTTCTTAGATCAAGGGGGAGAATAAAAGCTTGGAAAATTCATCAAATATTGCAGGGATCATGGGATAATTCAACAGATTACAGTACCTCACACTCCATAATAGAATGGGGTTGCAGAGAGGAAGAACCGAACTTCAGTGGAGTGTGTACGCATCATGTTGAAAGGTAAGAACATATCTAATGGATTTTGGGTAGAAGCTATTACTACTGCAATATATTTAAATAATAGAAGTCCAACTATGTGTCTTGATCACAAGACTCCATTTAAGGTCTTATATGGTTTTCAGACTGTAGTCAAATGTTCGAGAGTATTTGGTTCTAAATATTTTGCATAAATTCCTAAGGAGGATAGGAATAAATTGGATGTGAAAGCCATAAAATTCATATTTGTAGGGTACTGTTATGAGTTTAAAGCATATAAGTTGTTTAATCCATCTACTCACAAGGTATTTGTGAGTATAGATGTTATCTTTCATGAACAGATTGATGAAGGGAACAAATAAAAAAGCTATGAGGAGTCGCACATGCCTTTATTGATTGATGATAGCAATGATGAAGCCTAATAAACCCATGTGCATCAGCAACAAAAAAAAAGAAGAATCTAGTGATATAGGTACAGTCAACAATCCATGTCCATCCAGGAGTAAGCAAGACAGATTTGAGGCAAGTCCACTACCAAGGAGATTAGGTAGGCTGACTCATTTACCAGCAAGGTATAAAGGCTATGCCCCTCTGACTAGCATTTTAAATGTTGCTAAGCCCATGAATTTCAATGAAGCACATCAATACGATGAGTGGAGGTCAGCTATGAAAGAAGAATATGAGTCAATAATTAAAAGCAAGACCCGGGAATTAGTTGAAATGCCAAAAGGAAAAGAGCCCATAGGTTGTAAATGGTTATATAAACCTAAGTTCAAAGCAAATTGTAGTGTAGATAAGTACAAAGATAGGTTTGTGGCTAAAGGGTACTCACAGAAAGAAGGTATTGATTATGAGGAGACCTTTTCTCCTATAGTTAAGTTAAATACTATTATAATTTTAATATCCTTAGTTACAAAGCATCATTGGAGTTTACACCAGCTAGATGTGAAATCTACTTTTCTAAATGAAGAATTGAAGCAATAGGTATATCTAACACAACGTGAAGGGTTTCTTAAATAGGGGCAGGAACATTTGGTCTGTAAATTAAAGAAGACATTGTATGAATTGAAACATGTACCCAGATCTTGGTATGAAAAAATAAACTCCTTCTTCTTGTAGCATGGTTATAAGAGAAGTAAAAATTATCCAAATATGTATAGTGCATTTGATTCAAAGGGGAAAATTGTGTTGATTTATCTATATGTTGATGATTTGATTGTTACTAGGAATGTTGCTGGTTTGATTAAAGAAATCAAGGTGCATATGTCACAGGTTTTTGGAATGAAGGACCTTGGAGAACTACATTATTGTTTGCGTCTTGAAGTCTGGAGGGATTATGGCTAGACTTTTCTCACTCAAGGAAAGTATGTCAAGGGATTATTGAAGAAATTTAGAATGGATCAGTGTAAAGTCTCCTCAGTACGTATACAACGGAATGCTAAACTTTGGAATGATGATGCTTCTAAAGAGGTGGATATTACATTATGCAGAAAACTAGTTGGAAGTATGATTTATTTGACTACAGCTAGACCTAACTTAGCATTTTTAGTCAGTGTGTTGAGTCATTTTATGTCAAACCCTCTTGAGAATCATTGGGTGGCAACAATAGGTGTCTTGAGGTATCTTCAAGGAACCATAAATTTTTGCATTAAATATACCGATTCTTTTGATGTTAAACTCACAGGTTATTCATATTCAGACTGGGATGGAAATCTGGATGATAGAAGATCCATAACAGGTTACACTTTCAATATTGTGTCTGGTGTCATTTCGTGGAGCACTAAGAAGCAGAGTATTATATCTTTATCTTCAGCAGAAGCAACTTATCAAGTTGTATGTGCAACAACTTGTTAAGCAATTTGGTTGAGAAGACTTCTTCGTGATGCAGGAGAAAAAAAAAGATGTTGCATTGATTAAATGTGACAACCAAAGTTCAATCAAGCTGGAAAATAACCCTTTTTTTCATAAAAACACAAAACACATTGATACTTAGTTTCACTTTGTTAGAGAAAATGTTCCATCTAAACAATTTTTTATTAAGTATTGTAACACTTGTGATAAAGCAACAGATATCTTCACCAAGTCCCTTGGGAAGATTAAATTTGAATTGTTTAGGGAGATGTTAGGTGTACATGTGAATACTTTCTCCATTAAAGGGGAGAGTTGAAAATAATGGAGAAATATGTATTATTGGAGAGAGTGTGTTTCACAGTTGTGTGTGTGTCCAATATTAAGATTAGTTTCTATTTTGTAGGAGACAATTCTAAGCTCCCTAAAATGAAGTAAATTTATATATTTTTGATTTGTGATTAATTGAATAGAGCAGTTCTGCTTCAGCAATCTTCAAATGCAACTTGCTCACCTGTAAGCTACTAGTTTCAGTGTATAAATTTCATCTTCCATTATTATATATAACTCGCTTATATTTAATAAAATTTAACTTTATTAAAAATTTGATTTATATAATTCATAAATTATATATTTGTAAAATCTAGCTTTTACAAATATCCAAAGTATTCCCAAAAAATAAATAAATAAATAAATAAAAATCATAATTTCTCATCTACCCAAAGTTTTTAGTATGGTTAATGAGTCATGTATGAGAGTACGTCACATAATTATTCCACCGAAACTAACGTGACTATTAAACAGTAAAGTCAAAGAGTCGTTGAGTCGTTTCTTCTAGAATGGTTGATTTTTTTTAATAATTATAACCTATCAAGAAAGGGTCAAAAATATACGATACGAGGGTTAATTTATCGATAATTGTAACCTGTCATAAAAGGTCTACAATATATTATAACAGGGAGGAAGTTTATGTCCAAGTTGGGTAATTTAGTGATGCGATTTTAATATTTATTTACCTTCGTTAGCATTTAAGTACGTACGTAAGTACGTATACATTAAAAAAATAATGTTTTGAGAGCGGATGGTAAAGATTTCACGGCACTACTGTTGAATTATTTAATAAATATTTCGATTCTGCATGGAAACTCTACTGGATATTTTAATTCTGAAAATAAATTGGATTTTGTGTTTCACTTTTTGAGTATTTGACTTTGTAGAAATTGATAAAATAGAAAATATATATCATAAATACAAATTTAATTTAATAATAATTTGTAACCATTCCAATTATATTTAATTTATAAATTAAATTTATTTATTTAATAAACATAAACATTTAATATTTTGTTATACAATTTATAATTTAATTTAATGGTTTTGTAGAAATAATTGTTTATTTATTTAATAAATTTTTAATATTTTATTAAATAAATAATAAATTTAAAATTTTTTAATATCAAGTTAAAAAAAATCCAATGGCTTTTCTTTAATATTTTTTTTTTAATAATTTTTTTAAATATTAATGAGAATAAATTCATTAGCTATAACTTCATTGAAAAGTGTGAAATATCTATAAGGAAAGAGTTATTAAATTGGACTTAACTATGGTAAAGTGTAATGCATTAAAATAATTAAACTATATCAATAATAAATTTTGTTGTAGAATTTCTGGATTATTCACATCAACGATTTTATGGCTTATGTTTCTAGTCATCAAGTGTGGCTTGTTCTCAAGATAGAGATAGACAAATAGGAAAAACCCCATCTCCACCTCCCCTGGCATAAGGATGCTAGAACCTGGCATAAGGATGTCGGGAGATAAAGGACGAGATAATTTTAGAGAATAAAAATACTATTAAAAATATTATTACTTGCAAATTTAAAGATAAGCTGTGGGATGATAAGGAGCTAGAGGGAAAAAAGAAGCTAAGATATTATAAGGAAGTGATCAATCCCATTCTTGCTAACCATAATTATCTTTTTCTCTTGACAAGTTGTAAGAAGAAAATGAACATTGCAAAGATAAGAATTACTTCTCATGAGCTTCTAAGTGAAACCAGACATTGATCTATTCCCCGAAAACCTTAGGACGAAAGAGTTTGTCACTTTTGGGATAATAAGAACGCTGAAGATGAAAGACACTTTCTCTTAGATAATCTGGCTCTTGTACTCACATCCGATCCATTCTCATTTCCAAAATATTTTCCACACTACCAACCTTCTTGACTTGTTAAGTCACCAAATTTATTTTCTACAATACCAACTTTCTTGACTTGTTAAGTCAGCTAAACTACAGTTTCTAGTAGTTTCCCTACAGTGATCTAGGAACACTTCTCTCCATTTTTTTTTATCATAGAAATAAGTTTTTAAAAATTCTCAATTAATCTCTTACTTTTTGAAGGTCCTATAGACAGTAAAACATATTGATTTTAGTTGAAGTTAATCATCATCATAAAAAATTTTAATATTTAAAAAATTATGAATAATATTTTTTTTTCTTTTATGATAAGTATTTTAATTAATTAATTTTTTATTTTTATATAAATTATTATTAGATTTTGGTATGATTATATAAAGTATTAACTAGGTTGGTATTGTATGTGAGCCAAGTTGATTATGACCACTAACAATATAATCTCTAGTTAAGGGAAAGTCATATGAGGCAGGCATCTAAGACATTTTAAATTAATAAAAACTAAGGAAGACATATTATTTAAATGAGTGGTAAACACTTATCCACATCAATCCATAATAAGCATCAAATACTTATTTTATGATACATCTCACATTACCTAAGATTACAATATGTCTCTCTATTCTTGAACACACTCAATTAAATAAATAATTTGTTCACCAAATCACTCTAACTAAGATCTTTCAACATTTAAATTTATTGTTATCATTTAATTAGTCAAGTAAGTACATTTCCCTTGGGGTTAGGCTCTATTAGTTTGGCTTCCACGAGGGCTAGATTCAGTCAAGTTCTCATTGCTAAAGTACCTTTCCCTTAGAGTTAGGCTCTATTAGTTTGGTGGGTGAAGTTAATAAATTTAATTAAAAGGGAAAAAAATACATAACTACTTTTGAAATAAATTTGAGCCTTTGCTTTGAGACGACTACTAAGAATATTCTAGAATATTGTGTAGACCATTTGAGTGAGATTAATCAGGGTGATCATGTCCAAGTTATGAAAATTGCTCAAAAATGAAAGTGCTAAAAAATGGTTGTAGTTTAAACGACCAGAAAGGTCTCGTCGTTACGATTCTGGTACCTTGAATAGTTCTCAAAACCGAGGTCGTATGTGAAAGTTATCAAGGTTTGAAGTCTCCAGTAAACTCCATTTTTTAGTTTACCAAGTTTGACTTTCAAACTTTGGAAAATTAAAAAAAGAATATTCCCCAAAATATTCCCCAAAATATTCCATTCGGGCTAATCAGACTTTGACGCTTGGCAAGGTATGGTTCGATGGCAGTTTGACCTATTGTGATTTTGGCCAATCACGGGCTGCCACGTGGCAGGCCTGGAGGCCACCACATGGCCCCAGGCCGAGGAGCAAGTTTTGGTATATTAATTTTTTTGTAACTTATGACGTTTGAACCACGGACCTCATTCCTGCAAGTAGCACGGGTTAAAATTGCACCATACATTTGTTCCTTAACTTCATTGGGTCACATAACATATTTAAATGTTGTTTTAAATTCTGTCGGCGGGAGAAAGGGCTAGCCCCCTTTAATGTTGTAACGTGACCATACTTCAGACGACCGTGCCTCGGTGCCCAGGAACTAACTTCCCGAAGGTCTCAACGGCGGTCAGTAAACAAATCATGTGACCACCAGTTGGGGAACCAAGGGGCTAACACAGCAGGAAATTGACGATGGTCGGCGGTGGTTACGGCACATGTGACCAGGTCACAAAAAAAATAAATGTCACGATGTGACGGATAAGGCCGACGGTTTCGGCAAACCATCCACATGTTACCACCACCCGCAAACATTTAATTCCAGTTAAACCATCCGCCAACTTTGGTGCGTGGTTCCACCTTTTTTGGAATTTCCGCCGAATCTATAATTCTAACTAGAGTTCCTCTAGTTTTGGAGGAGGTTTTCTAGTGACACTGGGCAAAGATTTGTTTTGGTCATAACTCTCTCAATTTTCGACCAAACAAGATAAAATTTTAGTCAATTTTGGGTTTCTTCAACATTCTGAAGAGTTTAGGATAGGTTTAAAAGCGAGCAGAGGAGATATAAAAGAGATTTTTATTTAGGGAAGAGGAAGGAGCCATTAGGGCCATCATGGAGGAGGCATTGTTTTGAGTTGTATTTCACTGTTTAAGGTGAAACAAAAGCCATTTCTAGCTATTTTCTATCCTCTGAAGTCAAATTTACAGTTTTTTTTCCTGTTTAGGCATATTTTTCACTGTCTAACCATTTTTTAGAAAATTAATATAGCGAGGACACGCCATTGGGAGCCTTGGACTGGCAGATGTAGCCCAGGAGGGGTGAAATGCCTGAAAATTTTGTTGTCTTAAGTTATGGTGAATTTTAATTGCTATGTATTTCTTCTGTGATATATTAAATAGTAAATTTAAATAACAAATCCTCACACATAAAACTCAGAAACATTACCAAAACTACTTTGTTTAACCTGCAAGTCATGGAGAACACTTTACACACTAAATTATATGGAAATGGATATTTTGCATAGCATTACAAATAGTTCCATTTTCAGATCAGTTGGCATCAGAGCTAGAGTTTTACTCTGCATTTGTTCTTGTGCAAAGATATAGTTTATTTTTTGCAAGTTTTGATGCTTACTAGGCTTAAGCTCAAGAGAGGGGAAGGAAAAATGGTTAGAGCTCAAAATAATCCTCAACAAAGTAGGGATAGAGAGCCATTAACTCCACCTTCTAATTCACCTCCAAGAGCCACAGAAGAAGTCTTAAGCATGTCTTCAAGAGAAGTAGAAGTTCCTGAAGACATTGATCCCAAAGAAGAAGAACGAGTGTTCCGAAAGGCGTTCTTGGACATGACTGAGATGGTGAGGACACTCTACCAAGAAATGAATGAAAGGCTTGAAGGAGGAAAGAAAAGTGATGACAAGTCAAATAAAGGACTTGGAGGAAATGGTGATCCACCATCCCCATCTTCATCCTCTTCCTCTACGTTGTCGTCCTCTACTTCAGTGAATCAATCTCACAAGTCTAAAACCACTGGTAAAATTCCATTTTTAAAGCTTTATGTTAAATTTGAGTTGCCTATGTTTAATGGTGAAGTCAATGCAGAGAAAATTGACAATTGGATAAGGTAGTTGGAAGTTTATTTGAGGACACAAAACCTTCATGAAGATGACACCAAGATTCAGTTAGCCTCTTTGAGAATGGAGGAAGCAGCATTGGTATGGTGGGAAGCCAAGACCAAGGATGAAATTAAAAAACATGGTAAGATCACTTTATCATGGGCTGAATTTATTTCTGCAATTAAACAAAAAAATTATCAATTAGGTCATTTACAAAAGGCTATCATGAATTGGTAAAGTTTTAGACAACTTAAGGGAAAAAAGGTACAAGATTACACCCAAGAGTTTGGAAGAAGGACTCTTTTGTTAGGAATTGATTTGCATAGCCAAGAGACTTTGCTAAAATATATAGGTGGTTTACACATCTATCTTATACATATTATTCTTATGTTCAATCCTACTATTCTAGACAAGGTTTGTGTCCAAGCCACGCATTTAGAACAGATCTGGAAAAGAGGGGGCTGAAGCTCTGAAACCGACGGCTGAAACAGCTAAAACTCTTCCACAAAAAGTGGAGGGTACTAAAGCCCTAAGGGGCTGGGTTCCCACTTAGATGAGTAAAAATAGATCAGATCTTGGTCAAGGCGGGCTGAGACAGAGGCTGGAAGACCCTGGCAGAAGCTGCAGCAGAACCCAGAAAAATTGCAGAAAAATCACTGAAAAACTGGCAGGTCGCAGTTTCTGACCTGTTTTCAGTGCAGGTCGCAGAAAAGGGGCAGAAAAGTGCGACCTGGAGGTCCAGGTCGCAGTTTTTGGGCCAAAAAGTGCGACCCCCCATTCCGGTTGTCTCGGCGGCAGATTTTCAGAAAAGTTGCCGTCTCAGTTGCGGCTGGTGTCGCTTACCTGCGCAATAGGGCCAGAAACACACGGAAGTTAGAAATTTTAAGATTTTAGGGTTTTATGTGAGAAAATGACATAAAAAGAGGAAAACTAAGCAGCTGAAAAGAAGCCCTAGGGCCTGAAGTAGCTGGATATGCAGGAATATGAAAAACGACAGCGGTCGTAATTTAAAACCCGTGTGGAGTCGCCATTTGTTAGTATGAATTATTTGTCGAAGTGTACGAAAAAGAACCACTTTAGCTACGCATAACTAATAGCCCTAACAACAATAGAGGCTGCAAAACATCTTCAGATCTGCAATTAGTAGTTAAAGTGCTGCAACAAACAGATCTATAAATGGAAAGACATTAGGCAGAAAAGTAAAGAGTTTGCTCCATGCATCCAACGGACAAGACAAGAACACGATTTTTTGAATGAATTTTTATATTACAGGGCACCTGGGAGGAAACAAGAAGGTGTATCCAGATCTCCTCAAATGGATGGGTTCTTTGTAGTCCTCAGCACTTCAGATCTAAGCTTTCTCTCTCTTGTAGATGTAGAAAACCCAATGTAGAAGGTAGAGCTCAATGGGAGCAAAATGGTAGAAAATGAGACCAAGTGTATAGATCCAGAGTGATCTAATAGGCAACAAAAGGTGAAGAATGATGGGGAAAACCCTCCTATTTATAACAAAATATTGGGTCCTTCTATATCCAAAGCTATATCCACTTGGTTGGATTTGCAAGGATGCAAATTTACAAGTTTCAAGGACGTGCATGTTGCGCTTTGCCATAACAACTTATTATATTGACATGGTTGAATTAGATTTCGTACCGCTTGACATTACAGGTGTGGTATAGGGAAGTCCTTACTTATTCAAGGATGGCAAGTAGTTTATTGTGAGAGCACATCGGAAGAATCTAGAATCTTCTTTAGTGAATGTAGGGCATTTGAAAAGGCTTGTCAATGCAAGTCAAAATTTGACTTTGTTGATGATTAAGAGAAAATATTTTTTACATAATCATTTTCATGTTATTTCTGATGTAAATGATGAAATGTTTAAGTCTGAAAGCAAGTCGTCTTTGGAAGAAGATGACAAGATGTTGCAGAAAGTGTCTTTGGTGTCGATCGATGCAAAGGACAAAGTGTCAGTGTGAAATGGTGTAAGAATCCAAGAGAGGGAAAATCATGCAAGCAAAGAGGGCACAAAGTCCAGCATGGATCAATTTTGGTTTCAAAATGGCAGAGTATTATGGCGAGAAAACTTGGTCGGGAATCAACACAAGTACATGGTTCATTCGACAAAGATTCTTCATGAGGACAGTTGGCAAGGTGAATCTTATTTTCAGTTTCCTTTGAAGGTAGACCATTGTAGGAGCAGTATGTTTTCTGCAAATTTTATTTTTTGTTCTGCAAGTTTCAAAAAATTGCATCATGACACATTCAAGGTTAGCAACAGTCGGTCAACAGATTCAAGGAAGAATTTATCTTTTTATGAGAAGCTCATTTTGATGAAATCAGAGAGATTTCAATGGTTCAAGGTTAGAAGAGTGGAGAATCAGTCTCCTCATCTTCAGTTTCTGTAATTCAGAGAGCTTTTGGGGTCCAAAAGCTCCCCATTGGGGAGGTGTGATCAGGTGATCATGTCCAAGTTATGAAAATTGCTTAAAAATGAAAGTGTTCAAAAATGGTTATAGTCTGAACAACTGGAAATGTCTCGTCTCTGCGATTCTGGTGCCGCAAACGGTTCTCAAAACTAAGGTCGTATGTGAAAGTTATCAAGGTTTGAAGTCTCTAGTAAACTCCATTTTTCAGTTGACCAAGTTTGACTTTCAAACTTTGGAAAAATTTAAAAAAAATAATATTCTAGGAATATTCTTTGGAATATTCCTTAGAATATTCCCCGAAATATTCCATTCGGGCTAATCAGACTTTGACACTTGGCAAGGTATGGTTCGATGGCAGTTTGACTTATTGTGATTTTGGCCAATCACAGGCTGCCACATGGTAGGCCCGGAGGCTACCACATGGCCCCAGGCCGAGGAGCAAGTTTTGGTATATTAAAATTTTTGTAACTTATGAGGTTTGAACCACAGACCTCGTTCCCACAAGCAGCACGAGTTACCATTGCACCATACATTTGTTCCTTAACTTCATTGGGTCACATAACATATTTAATTGTTGTTTTAAATTCCGTCGGCGGGAGAAAGGGCAAGCCCCCTTCAATGTTGTAACATGACCATACTTCACGCGACCGTGCCTCGGTGCCTAGGAACCAACCACTTGACGGTCTCAGCGGCGGTCAGTAAACACATCATGTGACAAATAGTTGGGGAACCAAGGGGCTAACAACAGCGGGAAATTGAGAACGGTCGGTGGTGGTTACGACACATGTGACCAGGTCACAAAGAAATTAAATGTCACGATGTGACGGATAAGGCTGACGGTTTCGGCGGACCATCCACATGTGACCACCACCCGTAAACATTTAATGCCAATCAGACCGTCTGCCAACATTGGAGCGCGGTTTCTCCCTTTTTGGAATTTCTGCCGAATCTGGAATTCTAATTGGAGTTCCTCCAGTTTTGGAGGTTTTCCAGTGACACTGGGCAAAAAATTGTTTTGGTCATAACTCTCTCAAGTTTCGACCAAACACGATGAAATTTTAGTCAATTTTTCATTTCTTCAGCATTCTGAAGAGTTTGGGATAGGTTTTAGAGTGAACAAAGGTGATCTATAGTAGGTTTTTCTTCAGGGAAGAGGAAGGAGCCATAAGGGCCATCATGGAGGAGGCACTGTTTTGGGTTGTATTTCACTATTTAAGGTGAAACAAAAGCAATTTCTAGATATTTTCTATCTTCTGAAGTCGCATTTATAGTTGGTTTTTCTAGTTTAGACATATTTTTCACTGTGTAACCATTTTGAGCAAATTAATAGAGCAAGGACATGTCATTGGGGAGCCTTGGACCAACAGACGTAGCCCAGGAGGGGTGAACTACCTCAACATTTTGTTGTGTTATGTTATGGTGAATTTTAATTTATGTGTATTTTTGCTGTGATATGTTAAACAGTAAATTTAAATAACAAATCCTCACGCATAAAACTCAGAAACATTACCAAAACTACTTTGTTTAACCTGCAGGTCATGGAGAACACTTTGCACACTAAATTATATGGAAATGGATACTTTGCATAGCATTACAAATAGTTCCATTTTCAGATCAGTTGGTATCAGAGCTAGAGTTTTACTTTGCATTTGTTCTTGTGCAAAGATATAGTTGATTGTTTGCAAGTTTTGATGCTTACTAGGCTTAAGCTCAAGAGAGGGGAAGGAAAATTGGTTAGAGCTAAAAATAATCCTCAACCAAGGAGGGTCAGAGAGCCATTAACTCCACCTTCTAATTAACCTAGAAGATCCATAGAATAAGTCTTAAGCATGTCTTCAAGAGAAGGAGAAGTTCCTGAAGACATTGATCCCAAAGAAGAAGAACGGGTGTTCCAAAAGGCATTCCTGGACATGACTGAGATGGTGAGGATACTCTACCAAGAAATGAATGAAAGGCTTGAAGGAGGAAAGAAAAGTGATGACAAGTCAAAGAAATGACATGGAGGAAATGGTGATCTACCATCCCCATCTTCATCCTCTTCCTCTACATCGTCATCCTCTACTTTGGTGAATTAATCTCACAAGTCTAAAACCACGGGTAAAAGTCCATTTTTAAAGCTTGATGTTAAATTTGAGTTTCACATGTTTAATGGTGAAGTCAATGCAGAGAAACTTGACAATTGGATAAGGTAGTTGGAAGTTTATTTGAGGATACAAAACCTTCAGGAAGATGACACCAAGATTCAGTTAGCCTCTTTGAGAATGGAGGGAGCATCATTGGTATGGTAGGAAGCCAAGACCAAGGATGAAATTAAAAAACATGGTAAGATCACTTTATCATGGGCTAAATTTATTTCTGAAATTAAACAACAATTTTATCCATTAGCTCATTTATAAAAGGCTACCATGAATTGGCAAAGTTTTAGACAACTTAAGGGACAAAATGTACAAGATTACACCCAAGAATTAGAAGAAGGGCTCTTTTGTTAGGAATTCATTTGCATAGCCAAGAGACTTTGCTGAAAAATATAGGTGGTTTACACAACTATCTTATACATACTATTCTTATGTTCAATCCTAAAAGTCTAGATGAGGTTTGTGTCCAAGCCACGCATTTAGAGGCTAGAGGGAAACAATATTTTGATGGGAATGAGGATAGCAATTTTAAAAGCAAATGGAGAAAGAGAAATGCAAACTCTAGGAAAGATAAGGGAAAATTATTCTATAAAAATTGTTCCAAAACAAGCCATGATGAAGACCATTATTGGAAACTTCATCCAGAGTTGAAGCCAGAAAAATTTAAAAACAAAGATAAGGCCAAAGAAAAAGGCAAGACGGTTGCAATAGTTGAACAAGACTTAGGGTCTGAGTCAGGAGATGAAACTAAAAGCATATCTATGGCACTAAAGAACATAAAGGGGAAAGATATTGTAAATGAAACTAAACCCATTTCTAGCTTGTCAAACTATCACATAGAAGCTCCAAGTGAAGAGAAGAGAATAGAGTTGTTTCATGTGAGGATCATTTCAAAACACACAAAGATAGACACACTATTTGACAGTGGGTCACAATCAAACCTCATATCAGAAGACTTATTCAAGAAGCTGAATCTTGAAACCATTCCACATCCAAAGCCATATCCACTTGGTTGGATTTGTAAGGAAGCAAATTTACAAGTTTCAAGGAAGTGCATGTTGTGCTTCGCCATAACAACTCATTATATTGACATGGTTGAATTAGATGTGGTACCACCTGACATTACAGGTGTAGTATTGGGCAGTCCTTACTTATATGAGAGGAAAGCGATCTTCCATCACCATGAGAACAAGTATCATCTATTCAAGGATGGAAAGGAGTTTATTGTGAGAACACATCGGAAGAAGCTAGAATCTTCTTTAGTGAATGCAGGGCATTTGAAAAGGGTTGTCAATGCAAGTCAAAATTTGACTTTGTTGATGATTAAGAAAAAAGATTTTGTACATAATCCTTTTCATGTTATTGTTGATGTAAATGATGAAATTTTTAGTCTGAAAGCAGGTCTTCTTTGGATGAAGATGACAAGATGGTGCAGGAAGTTTCTTTGGTGTCGATCGATGCAGAGAAAAAAGTGTCGGTGCAATGTGGTGAAAGAATCCAAGAGAGGGAAAAGCATGCAAGAAAAGAGGGCACAAAGCTCAGCATGGATCAATGTTGGTTTCAAAATGGAAGAGTATTATGGCAATAAAACTTGGTCGGGAATCGACACAAGTACATGGCTCATTCATCAAAAATTCTCCATGAGGACAGTTAGCAATGTTAATCTTATTTTCAATTTCCTTTGAAGGTAGACCATTGTAGGAGCAGTATGTTTTTTGCAAATTTTAATTGTTGTTCTGCAAGTTTCAAAAAATTGCATCATGACACAGTCAAGGTTAGCAACAATCGGTCAACAGATTCAATGAAGAATTTATCTTTTTATGAGAAGCTCAATTTGATGAAATCAAGGAGATTTCAGTGGTTCAAGGTTGGAAGAGTGGAGAATCGGTCTCCTCATCTTCATTTTCTATAATTCAGAGAGCTTTTGGGGTCCAAAATCTTCCCATTGGGGAGGTGTGATCAAGTGATCATGTCCAAGTTATGAAAATTGCTCAAAAATGAAAGTGCTAAAAAATGGTTGTAGTTTAAACGACCAGAAAGGTCTCGTCGTTACGATTCTGGTACCTTGAATAGTTCTCAAAACCGAGGTCGTATGTGAAAGTTATCAAGGTTTGAAGTCTCCAGTAAACTCCATTTTTTAGTTTACCAAGTTTGACTTTCAAACTTTGGAAAATTAAAAAAAGAATATTCCCCAAAATATTCCCCAAAATATTCCATTCGGGCTAATCAGACTTTGACGCTTGGCAAGGTATGGTTCGATGGCAGTTTGACCTATTGTGATTTTGGCCAATCACGGGCTGCCACGTGGCAGGCCTGGAGGCCACCACATGGCCCCAGGCCGAGGAGCAAGTTTTGGTATATTAATTTTTTTGTAACTTATGACGTTTGAACCACGGACCTCATTCCTGCAAGTAGCACGGGTTAAAATTGCACCATACATTTGTTCCTTAACTTCATTGGGTCACATAACATATTTAAATGTTGTTTTAAATTCTGTCGGCGGGAGAAAGGGCTAGCCCCCTTTAATGTTGTAACGTGACCATACTTCAGACGACCGTGCCTCGGTGCCCAGGAACTAACTTCCCGAAGGTCTCAACGGCGGTCAGTAAACAAATCATGTGACCACCAGTTGGGGAACCAAGGGGCTAACAACAGCAGGAAATTGACGATGGTCGGCGGTGGTTACGGCACATGTGACCAGGTCACAAAAAAAATAAATGTCACGATGTGACGGATAAGGCCGACGGTTTCGGCAAACCATCCACATGTTACCACCACCCGCAAACATTTAATTCCAGTTAAACCATCCGCCAACTTTGGTGCGTGGTTCCACCTTTTTTGGAATTTCCGCCGAATCTATAATTCTAACTAGAGTTCCTCTAGTTTTGGAGGAGGTTTTCTAGTGACACTGGGCAAAGATTTGTTTTGGTCATAACTCTCTCAATTTTCGACCAAACAAGATAAAATTTTAGTCAATTTTGGGTTTCTTCAACATTCTGAAGAGTTTAGGATAGGTTTAAAAGCGAGCAGAGGAGATATAAAAGAGATTTTTATTTAGGGAAGAGGAAGGAGCCATTAGGGCCATCATGGAGGAGGCATTGTTTTGAGTTGTATTTCACTGTTTAAGGTGAAACAAAAGCCATTTCTAGCTATTTTCTATCCTCTGAAGTCAAATTTACAGTTTTTTTTCCTGTTTAGGCATATTTTTCACTGTCTAACCATTTTTTAGAAAATTAATATAGCGAGGACACGCCATTGGGAGCCTTGGACTGGCAGATGTAGCCCAGGAGGGGTGAAATGCCTGAAAATTTTGTTGTCTTAAGTTATGGTGAATTTTAATTGCTATGTATTTCTTCTGTGATATATTAAATAGTAAATTTAAATAACAAATCCTCACACATAAAACTCAGAAACATTACCAAAACTACTTTGTTTAACCTGCAAGTCATGGAGAACACTTTACACACTAAATTATATGGAAATGGATATTTTGCATAGCATTACAAATAGTTCCATTTTCAGATCAGTTGGCATCAGAGCTAGAGTTTTACTCTGCATTTGTTCTTGTGCAAAGATATAGTTTATTTTTTGCAAGTTTTGATGCTTACTAGGCTTAAGCTCAAGAGAGGGGAAGGAAAAATGGTTAGAGCTCAAAATAATCCTCAACAAAGTAGGGATAGAGAGCCATTAACTCCACCTTCTAATTCACCTCCAAGAGCCACAGAAGAAGTCTTAAGCATGTCTTCAAGAGAAGTAGAAGTTCCTGAAGACATTGATCCCAAAGAAGAAGAACGAGTGTTCCGAAAGGCGTTCTTGGACATGACTGAGATGGTGAGGACACTCTACCAAGAAATGAATGAAAGGCTTGAAGGAGGAAAGAAAAGTGATGACAAGTCAAATAAAGGACTTGGAGGAAATGGTGATCCACCATCCCCATCTTCATCCTCTTCCTCTACGTTGTCGTCCTCTACTTCAGTGAATCAATCTCACAAGTCTAAAACCACTGGTAAAATTCCATTTTTAAAGCTTTATGTTAAATTTGAGTTGCCTATGTTTAATGGTGAAGTCAATGCAGAGAAAATTGACAATTGGATAAGGTAGTTGGAAGTTTATTTGAGGACACAAAACCTTCATGAAGATGACACCAAGATTCAGTTAGCCTCTTTGAGAATGGAGGAAGCAGCATTGGTATGGTGGGAAGCCAAGACCAAGGATGAAATTAAAAAACATGGTAAGATCACTTTATCATGGGCTGAATTTATTTCTGCAATTAAACAAAAAAATTATCAATTAGGTCATTTACAAAAGGCTATCATGAATTGGTAAAGTTTTAGACAACTTAAGGGAAAAAAGGTACAAGATTACACCCAAGAGTTTGGAAGAAGGACTCTTTTGTTAGGAATTGATTTGCATAGCCAAGAGACTTTGCTAAAATATATAGGTGGTTTACACATCTATCTTATACATATTATTCTTATGTTCAATCCTACTATTCTAGACAAGGTTTGTGTCCAAGCCACGCATTTAGAGGCTAGAGGGAAACAATATTTTGATGGGAATGAGGATAGTGAATTTAAAGGCAAAGGGAGAAAGAGAAATGCAAGCTCTAGGAAAGAGAAGGGAAAATTCTTCTGTAAAAACTATTCCAAAACAAGCCAAGATGAAGACCATTACTGGAAACTTCATCCGAAGTTGAAGCCAAAAAAATTTAAAACCAAAGATAAGGCAAAAGAAAAAGACAAGACGGTTGCAATAGCTGAACAAGACTTAGGGTCTGAATCAGGAGATGAAACTAAAATCATAGCTATGGCACTAAAGAACATAAAGGTGAAAGATATTGTAAATGAAACTAAACCCATTTCTAGTTTTTCAAACTATCACATAGAAGCTCCAAGTGAAGAAAAGAGAATAGAGTTGTTTCATGTGAGGATCATTTCAAAACAGACAAAGATAGACACACTATTTGGCAGTGAGTCACAAGCAAACCTCATATTAGAAGACTTAGTAAAGAAGCTGAATCTTAAAACCATTCCACATCCAAAGCCATATCCACTTGGTTGGATTTGCAAGGATGCAAATTTACAAGTTTCAAGGAAGTGCATGTTGCACTTTGCCATAACAGCTCATTATATTGACATGGTTGAATTAGATGTGGTATCGCTTGACATTACAGGTGTGGTATTGGGCAGTCCTTACTTATATTATAGGAAAGCGATCTTCCATCGCCATGAGAACAAGTATCATCTATTTAAGGATGGCAAAGAGTTTATTGTGAGAGCACATTGGAAGAAGCTAGAATCTTCTTTATTGAATGCAGGGCATTTTAAAAGGCTTGTCAATGCAAGTCAAAATTTGACTTTATTGATGATTAAGCAAAAATATTTTGTACATAATCCTTTTCATGTTATTGCTGATGTAAATGATGAAATGTTTCAGTCTGAAAGCAGGTCATCTTTGGAAGAAGATGACAAGATGTTGCAGAAAGTGTCCTTGGTGTCGATCAGTGCAGAGAAGAAAATGTCGGTGCAAAGTGATGCAAGAATCCAAGAGAGGGAAAAGCATGCAAGCAAAGAGGGCACAAAGTTCAACATGGATCAATGCTAATTTTAGAATGGCAGAGTACTATGGCGAGAAAAATTGGTTGGGAATTGACACAAGTACATGGCTCATTCGGCAAAAATTCGCCATCAGGACAGTTGACAAGGTGAATCTTATTTTCAGTTTCCTTTGAAGGTAGACCATTGTAGAAGCAGTATGTTTTCTGCAAATCTTATTTCCTGTTCTGCAAGTTTCAAAAATTTACATCATGACACAGTCAAGGTTAGCAACAGTCGGTCAACAGATTCAAGGAAGAATTTATCTTTTTATGAGAAGCTCAATTTGATGAAATCAAGGAGATTTCAGTGGTTCAAGGTTGGAAGAGTGGAGAATCAGTCTCCTCATCTTCAATTTTTGTAATTCAGAGATATTGTGGGGTCCAAAATCTTACCATTGGGGAGGTGTGATTAAGGTGATCATGTCCAAGTTATGAAAATTGCTCAAAAATTAAAGTGTTCAAAAATGGTTAGAGTTTGAACGACCAAAAAGGTCTTGTCGCTTCAATTCTGGCGCCAGGAACGATTCTCAAAACCGAGGTCGTATGTGAAAGTTATCAAGGTTTGAAGTCTCCAGTAAACTCCATTTTTCAGTTGACTAAGTTTGACTTTGAAACTTTGGAGAAATTAAAAAAAGAATATGTCAAAGAATATTCCATTTGGGCTAATCAGACTTTGACAGTTGGCAAGGTATGGTTCGATGGAAGTTGGAATTATTGTGATTTTGGCCAATCATGGGCTGCCACGTGGCAGGCCTGGAGGCCGCCACGTGGCCCTAGGCCGAGGAGCAGGTTTTGGTATATTAATTTTTTTTGTAAATTATGAGGTTTTAGCCATGGACCTTGTTCCCGCAAGAAACACGGGTTACCATTGCACCATACATTTGTTCCTTAACTTCATTGGGTCACATAACATATTTAAATGTTGTTTTAAATTTCGTCCGTGGGAGAAAGGGCTAGCCCCCTTCAATGTAGTAATGTGACCATACTTCATGCGACCGTGCCTCGGTGCCTAGGAGCTAATCGCCCGACGGTCTCAGCGGCAGTTAGTAAACACATCATGTGACCAACAGTTGGGGAACCAAGGGGCTAACGACAACAGGAAATTGACAACGGTCGGCGGTGGTTACGGCACATGTGACCAGGTCACAAATAAATTAAATGTCACGATGTGATGGATAAGGCCGACGGTTTCGGCGGACCATCCACTTGTGACCACCACTCGCAAACATTTAATGCTAATTAAACCGTTCGCCAACTTCGGCGTGCGGTTCCGCCTTTTTTGGAATTTCTGCCGAATCTTGAATTCTAACTGGAGTTCCTCCAGTTTTAGAGGAGGTTTTCTAGTGACACTGGGCAAAAATTTGTTTTGGTCATAACTCTGTCAATTTTCGACCAAACAAGATGAAATTTTAGTCAATTTTGGGTTTCTTTAGCATTCTAAAGAGTTTGGGATAGGTTTCAAAGTGAACAGAGGTGATCTACAATATATTTTTCTTCAGGGAAGAGGAAGGAGCCATTAGGGCCATCATGGAAGAGGCACTGCTTTGGGTTGTATTTCACTGTTTAAGGTGAAACAATTTAGCCATTTCTGGCTATTTTCTATCTTCTAAAGTCGAATTTACAATTTTTTTTGCATGTTTAGGCATATTTTTCACTATGTAACCATTTTGAGTAAATTAATAGAGCAAGAACATGCCATTGGGGAGCCTTGAACCAACAGATGTAGCCCACGAGGGGTGAACTGCCTCAACATTTTGCTGTGTTATGTTATGGTGATTTTTACTTGCTGTGTAGTTCTACTGTGATAGGTTAAACAATAAATTTAAATAAAAAATTCTCACACATAAAACTCAAAAACATTACCAAAACTACTTTGTTTAACCTACAAGTCATGGAGAACACTTTGCACACTAAATTATATGGAAATGGATACTTCGCATAGCATTACAAATAGTTCCATTTTTAGATCAACCACTGTACTCTTGATCTTAAGGAAACTTCCCAAAAGCCTAGCAAGACAAGTACTCTTTTGGTGTGGGATGTCCACTTTTTGGTTTGACTAGATGGTCTAACATTTTTTAACGTTAATCAATTTAATTAAAAAGGAAAAAAAGGGAATAATTATTTTTTAAATAAATCTCAACCTTTAACATGTGACTACTATTAAAAATATTCTAAAATTGACGGTAAATTGTGGAAACCTTGTTTTACAGGTTGTTTACAAATTATATTATTACGAGCATAACTATATGAATTAAAACACCTACCTCATGATGCATTTGTCATTAAGAATATTTAAAAAATCATTAAAATTAATTAAATTATAACTTTATTTTAAATTATAATTATTATTAATTATAAAAAGAGTTAATATATGAGTGAAGCATATATATATATTAAAGAAAATTAACAAAATTCTCAACTACAGAAATTCTTAATTTGTAAATAGGCTTTGTTACAATTATCATGGGTTATGATTTACTAATCTCACATGTTCAAAAAAAATGTAACTAATGTACATATGCCATATATTTATATGACATTAAAAATAATAACTCATGTACATGTGACACATACTTATATGATATTTTTTTAATTAATTAATTTAATTAGAAAAAAAAATTAACTATTTTGAAAAAAATATTAACATTGATTAAAATATTTCTTAATATTAAATCTTTAATATTCACTTAATAATGAAAAGCACTTCTTTTTAGATTGTCGAACTCTTACTCATCTTCACTCTCAATTCCCTACCATCTACCACACTTCCAATCTTCTTGACCTATCAGGCCATCTCACCTATAGCTATTTTGGAACACTTATTTCCCTTCTTTTTGACCATAGATATAAGATTTTGAAGAATCAAATTTAAATTATTTTTCTTTTCTTAAAATCTAATAAACTACATTGGTCTTAATAAACTGTAACCATCATAATCATCATCAATAATTAAATTAAAATAAAAAAACCTACTCCCAAACACACACATTTATTTATTTTAAATAATTGCATTATTTTACGTCCGTGAAATCCATTCCTCTCACTTTTATCCATTCTATACCTCATGTAAATTTAAAACAATTCTACCCATAATTTTTCAAAATTAAACTTTAAATCTCTGTATTCACGCAGATGTAAACTTTGAAGATAGCATGAAAAATGTCTTGAAGGTAACACGCGCGCGAAATCTGTGAATATTCCGAGGCATGGCCGGAGTCAATCTTAATGAGTTGTGTGCACAAAAAGTCTATGCTACTTGCGGGGCAAGGCAGGGGCGTGGATGATTGAGAGTGGCCGTGCGTTCTGACATCAGGCGGAGCGACTATAGATCGTTCGGAGAAATTCCATCCATTTAATATTATGTCAAACATTTACGTAATTCATACAAACGACTCGCGTTTGTACTTAATTAGTTAATTAAGAAATAATTAAGTAATATATTGTACATGGGCGTGGGCACGCAGAGAGGAGTATAAATTCTAGGAAGGAGTTGGGAGCTTCCGTTCAACGTGGATAGATATAATTTCTTGGATGAATGCGTGAACTTGTCCGTTCCAATGAGGACGGAACTGTGAGTGGCAGGGGGCAAAGAGAAATGTATTTGTCTGTCTGGTTGGTAGGAAACGTGAATAGGGTTTGGCCACTGCCACAATTTATATGATAGGGAGAATTTCAGGGAAGAAACTATAATGTGTTTGTATTTGTACTGGAGGAAGAAGGATTGATCTAACTGAAAAAAATGTCAACAGAGTATCTGGTTTTTGATAGGAGTGGTTTCTCTGAAAGAATAATACGGATTAATGTTACAGATTTCGGCATGTCTAGGTCTGATAATGATGAGTTTGAGCTGCAAGGAAGTGGGTTTAAGGAAGTTATGGGGTTGGGCTTTGGGGCTTTGGAAAATGTAAAGCTGTCTAGGGGTCTGTCCATACCATTGTTAAAAGATGAGTTTTCTTATGGTTCTTCATCCAGTGAAGTTGCAGGTTCCATGGCTGATGATGATGATGACAAGCAGCGGCAGCATGATGATGATGTGGGGTTGGCAGATGATGAGGAGATCAGCTCTTGTTACAGTGGAGAAGATGGAGATGAAGTTGATGCTCTGTTGAATTTAGGGGATGGGTTTGTTGACAATGGGGATTCATTGGAGGTTTCAGATCAGAGAAGGCAAAGGATTGAGGAAACTTTTATGATGTTAAGAGATTTAATTGGTGGAGATTGGATGGATACAATTGATGTGCTGGATGAAGCCATTCGGCGAGTGAAGAGACTGCAGATGGAGCTTAAGAATCTGAACCAGAGCTGTGATATATGAAATATGTTATGTATGGTTTGGGGTTTTTTTCCTAAGTTTTCTAATTTGGCATGGCTAGAATTCTGTGTTATTTATAGAGAGGGAAGATGGGATGTATTGGATCCATTTAGATATTTCAATTCTAAATTATTTATATACACAGTAAAATCTGAACAATAGTGGTCAAGTATATGATATGGATGGTTTAGGTTTTCTATGTTTTCTAGTATGGCGTGGTGAATTCTGTGTTATTTATGGAGGTACACATGGACTTATCTAGTGGAAAAGAACTTGGATATTTCAATTATAAATACTTTGTATGTACGGTAGAAATGGAAGTTAAATTATAACCAGTTTATTTCAATATAATATTTAGATTTGGTGTTTTAAATCTTGAATTTTATTTTTAATATAACAGGGTGAATTGAGCTACACTTGTGAGCTATGCTTTTTATAATTTTACTTTTATAGTGTATGCTTTTTATAATTTTACTTTTATAGTGTTATTTAACAGGGTAAATTGAGCTGCCCTTGTGGGCTATGTGTTTTTTTAGTTTTTAATTTTGTTATAGCTTTGATGATATAAGAGATTTGAGACGAGGATATTTTAGGGAAAAACTCATTTTATATTCAATAAAGATGGTAGATTATTGATTTTTCTAATTTGATATGGAGATAATGTCACTTGATTAATATTTTAATTATATATATATATATTTGTGATGTTACTAAAGTGCTAGTGATAATGGTGTTTAGGTTTTTTATAAATAGTCATTATTAGACCAATGGAATGTTGCATCTTAATTGTAAGCTTTTTTATGTTGAAATCGAGGAAAAGCCGAAAAGCTACTTTTGTGTTTTTTAGCTTTTTTGTTTTGTTTTGTTTTTAATGTTGACATCATTTTTTTTTGCTTCTATTTGTTATTTCTAGTGTCTCAATTACATCTTTATTTCATAATACAAGTTTTCTTATTGCATCTTCTTAAACAAACAAATTAAGGATACACAAACGGACATAACGGAAGTATCACAAGTATGTAATATGTATTTAAAAAGGGCACAAAAGAAATAAGGATGCAAATCCTATTTTGCATCGCTTTGCCATTTTTTTCTCTTGTGAGTTAAATTTGTATTGCCCCAGAAATCAGATTACATCACAACCATAACCATAGATCAAAAAAATTACCAGTCTCAACTTGTCACAAGAAAAACCAGATCTGTTGACCAATTTCTAATAACAAAAATGTCAAAAATAATGCCTCTGGTTTGGAGTTCATAATAGGTTTATTAATGCTGGACTACAAAAAGAAACAAAATGATAAAAGAAATAAATAACACAAGGACAAGTTTTTGAAGAAGTCACATGAGCAAGATCTTATGCATTGGTACCAACAGTTGGAGCAGAATGTTTTAGTTCACATTAGAGGTGGCTTTCCAGATCAACCAAATGAGCATTCAACCGAGCTAAGAAAGTATGTTGATATCGTTGCACTTAATTAATCTCATTTAAAGAGGAGATATTTTAACTCAAGTCTTCATGTTTCTCTTTCAAGACACGTCCCAAAAGAGTTTTCATCTGCCATTGGAAGGTGATGGAATTCAAGTATTGATTCCATCTTCCCATGGTATGGTCGGGGTCAAGAACCAAGTTGGATACCTCCCTGAGAATCTCAAAATCAGAGTAAGCTTGACAATCATTTGAGGTCCACGTTTCAAGCTAGTGAATTTCATCTTGGATTTCTTGAGGAGTAGTTGAATGGAAGATTGCAATGGTCGCTTGGGCTTGGGATTGGGTGGATGGGAAACCTTGTGGATCCTAAGCACCACCACTCATGTAGCTATGCATGCACTACTTGAAGAAAATAAAGATAGCTGAGAAAATGAAAACCCACCCAAAGCAAACTAGAGAGTGTGGAGAGGGCCACAGTAGAGGAGTAATCGATCCACCAACCAAGGAGAAAACACTATAACTCTAGAAGGCCTCTGCCAAGGAAATTCATCCCCACACCAAAAAATCCCAAGACAAAAGACATCAAGCCCCCTTAGGGAATTAAGACTCCAACCAAGAACAAAAAAATAGAGATGAGAGAGTAAAGAAAATGGATGGATAATAGAACCAATACCTAGAGAATGTTGTCCCGGGATGTTTAAGATAACAAGGAAGTAGACATCATGCGCAAGGAGAAACTACCAAATTGATCTCCCCTTTTGAGTTGAACTGTAAGTTTGGGTTACATAGTTCAAGTATTTTTTAGCGACAACCTCAGAGTTTGAACCAAGAACATAAGCCTTAAGGAAGTTCACGAAGTTACCCACTTCCAAAAGAGTTTTTGCCTGCTTATAATCCCAATTTGTTGCCCCAACTTCCATAGAAGAAAGAATTACGATTGTAGAGGAAAACCAGAATACCCATTGTTGCTCAACATGCAAGTCATTGAATATTGACCCAATTCCTTCAATTTTCCACATAAATACTCCTTCCAGAAGTGAGTGGTGACTAGATGAGGCCATTGGTGCTTTAAAACCAAAGGACAACGACTTCAACACAACAAAAAACTGCATGCCATGCTATTGCATAACAAATTTTCCTCTATGCAGATTTTAGGTCTGTAATCAATTTGTAGTAATTTCAACAACATGTTATATAATAAGGTTACTTCCCTAAGTAGCCCTGTCCTGAATTTTCTGGTTATTTAATTTAACTACTAGAATTTGTCTTCTATTTTTTTAAGTATTTGGAAACCATATTTTTCATACCTAAAAGAGATACATAATAATAGAATAATGAATCTAAGAAACACACTTCCTCTTATCACTTAAATTTTAACAACAAATATAAATGCTTATCTCTGTATTCTTGGTTAAACTGATGGTTCCACCCAACCTTGAGAGAGGTGATCACGTCCTCTTCTCCCCCCGTGCTCCACACCAGAGTCTTAGGTAGTAGGTAATTCTATCAAAATTTAGGCCTCAAGACCTCTGTCCAGCCTACACTTCATTCGGGTTTCAGAGTTTCACTGGTATCTTACCAACTCTAGACAACTCTTTCCTTCACAACATGTTGTTGTTAACCCTCATCTCTCTTCCTGAACAGAACCCCTGCCCCTTCTCAAGATTTCCTTTTTATCCTCTTGGGGAAGGTAAGTATCAAGAACTGACTCTACCTTTTTACTCTAGAATCTTAGAATTCTTTTACCATTCAGTTAATCTATTACTCAAGATAGTTATCAATTTTATTTATGAAATTAAACTCAAGTCTTACTAATGAATAACCATATTCGTTAATTCTATTTTCACTTAACAATTCAAATGTGTTTGTAAAAGTCTGTCAAACATAAATGAAAATAAAACGAGGTGTTACTTATTGTTTTTTGCACTCTAAAATAAGTTTTCACACTAAGAAATTTGATCCCTATGGGCTCATGATAGATATGTAGTTAAGATGAACCTATATTGGTTCATATTCAATTCAACTCTTTTAATGTCACAAAGATGAGAGATCATCACATCTCAAATTATTTTAAGAATTGTCCAATACCCAATTTGGATATAAATAATGTAAATTAATTAATATTTAAACAATATTTTTTTCTTCATTATATTATATTTAAAATTTACAAAATAACTATTTTTTACATTAAAATGGATTACCTTCTTATATATATATATATATATATATAACTCTTTCTTGCATTACAATTTTCTTTCTAATTTAAATATAATGAAATGTTATATAAAAAAAGTACATCGAAAATTTACATTTTATTTTATTTTTTAATAATTTTGTTAATTTATTTATAAATTATTTATAAAAATGATTAAAATTTTTTACTCATTCCAAATTAATATATTTAAAATAAAATTTACTTGCTATTGGAATGTCAAACTCTCATCCAAAATGACTGTCTCTCCTTGAATGCGAGTGACATGACACACATGCATGAAAATTTTCCCTCGCACGTGCGCGCTGACAGAGATTTGCAATGCATGCCTTCACCTGAAGTGGAACCACCTCTCTGCAATAATTCGCATGAGGTTACGGAGGCACAGGATGATGAAGAGACGCAATGCCAGCAACCACCTAGGGTGGATCCTCTCCATAGCAATCATTTGAATGAGCTCCCGGATGAACATGACTCACTGCCATAACTCGAAGCACATGCTACCACATGAGAACTGTCGCAACATGCACTTGAGAGTGTGTCACAATAATGCACAACATCTGCGCTTGTGCTACAGGTCTACAAAAGGGGAGGCCCCTACACATAGTGTCATTCAAATTTTTCTCCTTCGGGTTTGCAAATCCCTCTTAGCCATTATGCTTCAGTTTCATCCCACCTACGCCCTCCACCCGCTGCGCAGCCTCCCCCCCAATGCTAGGACACTCGGCAACCTCTTGGCTGCGCACCTTCCTGACTGCGAGCCTTCCCCTGCCTTGCTAATTTTTCCCAACTGTGCGCTCCCATCATCAAGCTCCCCCATCTGCGCACCGCCCTACCCAACAGCACTCAACTGTGCACTTCCCGTCTCTTCTCTTGTGTTAATCACCCCCCCAAAGAGCAACTTATCAATACCTTTCCGCCCCCAAATCCTTTGTTTCTTCACTACTCCATGGCTCCGCGTCTGCACCAAAGGACAATTAGGGGCGACCAAAGAGGAGCGTTCCTTGGATGCTACCAGCGAGGGCCAGATAATCGTTTGGAATCCTTTCAGGGATCCTCTTCTGGCAGCCATGCCAAGGAGGCTCCTCAGAGCCCTGCGCACGACCAAGAGGAGGAAGCTTATGTTCACAACATGCAGAGGGGCAAATGCGGACCCAGGAAATCCACCATCGTGCACCATGAGCACCTCATGCCCCGTAAAACCGAGCCTCTCCGGTTCAAGAGGTTGTGGGGGAAGACACCGATGTTTGGATCATGGACTCAGAGGGCGTTTGGATGCGAGTACTGAATGATGAATACCTAGTCGCTCCCATTCTTTGCGCACCTTCTTCTAGGCCTCAGCGTCGACCTTGTACTAAGAAGGATGCCATAGTGCAGAAGTACGGTTATCGTATCGAGGAGGAGGACCCAAACATTGAGGACGATGCAGGAACACCATGATTGCGTGGTCGCTCAAATTTTTTTAGTTTTCTATTATTTCAGCTCATATCATAGAACTTTTACTTTCACAAGTGCCACGACACATTTTGTAATTTTATGTTTGATGATATTACAAGACTAGTTTCCTCCATGGAGGCAGCCCCATACATGTGCTACTTTGAAAGCAATGAAGGCTGGGATTGGATAAATGCAACTTACCAACTCAGCCTGTAGCATATGTAATGTTTTACTTTGAATCAATATAGTTTAGCCTAACTTACCACAAAAAAATTTTGTTTTTTATAAAAAAATCATCATATTCAATATAATTTTAGAAAACAACCAATATTACCTAATTTTATTGGCTTTGAAATTAGTATTATTATTAGTATTATATTTATCTCATGTAATTAGTTTATTTTACATAATATTCTGATTTTTATATTATCAAATATTTTTTTTTTTATATTTTATATTTTATATAATACTTTAATTTTTAAACTATTAAATAAATTTTAATTTTCTTTTTCTATTTTATAATTGATTGATTAATTAAAAGTTTTAGTGTGAAGTTTTTTTAATTTTTTATTATATTTTTCTATTTTCAATCAAACACGAAAGGGTTAAAATTATATATATATATATTATATATATATTTTGTCTATCCAAATTTAATTATCTTTTAATTTCAATATTTTTGATTTTTTCTTTTTATTTCATCAACCATCATATAAAAACCATGACTTCGGCTTTCAAACAAAGAGCGGGTGATGGTTGTTGGTCCATCCTTGGTGAATGATTAATTTACTTCGACATCCTCTAAGGATTCCTTTTTACAATTTCATGCTCTCCCTTTAGTGTCCCCCCTCACCTCCCTCGGTGCCTCTCCATCCTTTGTCGCCTGAAGGATGGGCTCACCCACCCCCTTGCATTTCTTCGTCCTCCCATCCCATCCTTCTCCCCTCCTCCCCTTTGGATGAGCCCCCCCCCCTCCCTCCTCACCGTGAGCTACCTTTGGTGTCTCTCGTTCCCACACCGGTTTCACTAGTATCCTCTGAACCGATTACTCATGCTACCAGTAACTTGTTTTCTTTGACCCTTGACACCTCATTATCGGTAGTGCACCTACTTCCCCTTCTCTACCCAGGGATCCGCCATACAAATAATCTCCCCATAATTTGGTGGATATTGATGTGGAATTCCTTCTTCAGAATTCTACGTTGGGCCTATCCTCCCTTACTGTCCACAAAGGTCTACACCAGCCCGCAGTGGTTATCATTAGTTTGAACTCGACTTGTAATATCAATACTAAGCGAGGTGGGGGTGGTGGTAGACCACGACACTGGGGTAAACACTCAGGAAAAAAATTATGTGATGATTTTTTGGGACTACATGAGATTCCCATC
Source organism: Pinus albicaulis (assembly GCA_034641835.2). NCBI lineage: Eukaryota > Viridiplantae > Streptophyta > Pinopsida > Pinales > Pinaceae > Pinus > Pinus albicaulis. Next base: position 764,531,771 of record CM076581.1, on the reverse strand, counting down.
CTAGATTCTTTCACTTTTGGGGACCTTAGAGCATGCAACCCCCATGGTTTTGTGTCTAAATGAGTATACTCTCCCTGAATCTTCATGGGATGGGGGACACATCTAAGATATTATCCCTATTGCATTTGATTTCCACCTCACGCCTTTCTTTTATTCTCATTCAGAAGACTATGACATCTACATCTGAGTCTATCTCTTACTTTCACTCTCTTATGCCTACTTGGTCTATTGTAGCGGTGGATTATGTTGGTGTGTTGGGTGGCCTGGTGACTCTGTGGGATCCCCTTGGGATGATTTCCATGCACATGGTTTTTTTGTTGGCATTCTACTCTTTGGTTGTTTTCGGGGCATGGCTACTAGGGTTCATGTTTGGAATATTTATGCTCCATATGACAACTGATCGTCTTTTTGTGACTGCATACATGATTCTGGAATTTTGGGGATCAATTCCCTTATCATTGGTGGGGATTTTAATATGACATTGTACTGTTGTGAGGTATAGGGAGTGGACTGTCTGGTTGATCCTATCTCTTCCCGACTCCTACACATGTTTGATAACTATAACCTTATTGATATTACACCATCACCTCTGGTCCTGACTTCATGTAATGGTAGAAGCGTTGATCAGTACATTGGGAAACGTTCTGACAGGTTTAGGGTTCATGACAGCTTGTGTGAAGTTTTCGGGAATTTTTCGTTTCTAGGTGGATATGTCTCTTCTATCTGATCATTGTTCTATCCTACTTTTGTGGCGGATGGAGTCAGTTAAAAAGGGGATACCCTTAAAATTTAACTGGACTTGGCTCCAAGACTCATCTTTCCATCATTTGGTATCCAAGAGTTTCCTTTATTCTGCCTATCTAGCGGATATTTCACCTATGATGTTCCTCACTCAAAAGCTTGCCCTCCTCAATAGTCATGTTCGAGTTTGGGAGCAAGGAAAAAAGGCAACATACTTAAGGGAACTTACACACATTCATGCAGAGATTCGGGCACTGGGGAGCCACCTTTCATATCCTTCCCCGCCCTCTCACATTATGGAACATATGAAGCTATTGGAGTCCTAACATAAACATATTCTACTGATTCAAGAGTCCACTTGGTGCTTAAACAGTCTAGCCACTTGGGTCCTGGAGGGGGATTTGAACACTAAATTATTTCATAACTATGCTAAACAGAGATTTAATCGAAATTCCATTTGGAAAATTCATCGTTCAGACATGCCTCTGGCCACTTCTGATATTGATATATGACGCGAGGTTGTTCATTAATCCATGGGGATGTTATGTGGTCTGGTGGATATACCATTGGAGGATATGATGTGGGGGATTGGGAACCATCCAGTTATGTTTGATGCTCGGGCTAAGGAGATGATCTATCGACTTGTTTCCATTGATGCATTACATGTTGTACTGCGTTCTTTCTCCAAGGATTGTTGTCCGGGCCCAGATGGGTGGACTGTATAACTGTTTGTTTAATTCTTTGATAATATAAAGGATGAAGTCTTGGAGATGGTGGAGTCCTGCACAGAATGTTAGATATTTAGATCTATTAGACCAACATTCATTTCTCTTGTACCGAAATTTTACGACTTGTCCACTTTCTCATAATTTGGCATATTTCACTTTGTAACATGACCTACAAAATCATTTCGAAGGTGATTGCGGGCAGATTAAAGGGATCTTATCAAATCATATTACTATAGAATAGTTTGGTTTTCTCCCCAATCTATCTATTCACGAAGCAATTGTGATTACACATGAACATATTCACACTATTCAGACTAAAATATTGGAGGCACTAGTGATGAAGATTGATTTACAGTGTGCATATGACTGCGTGGACTAGAAGTTCCTCCATTTGGTTCTTCGGAAGATTGAGCTCTCCATCTAGATTATTGAATGGATTATGGCTTGTGTTTCACACTCTTAGCTTGATATTCTTATCAATGTTTTACCCACTAAATTCTTCCGAGTGGGAAGGGGGTTACGACAAGGTTGCTCACTTTCTCCGCTATTGTTCATTCTTATTCTTGATGGGATCAACCATAATATTGTTCGGGAAAAAGAATGTGGCTCCTTCAATGGCATTCAAATGAGTCCCGAGGTATGCATCACTCATCTATTTTTTGTGGATGAAATTTTGACTTTTAGCATATTTTCTTTTTCCCAGTGGGAAACACTGTTTCATCTTTTCAGTCAATTTGGCTCAACCTCAGGGTTGGTTGTAAATGGAAATAAGTTGGTTCTCATATTCTTTGATAAGGTATTCGATGAAATTAAAAGGATTGAAGACACTATTAGGGGAATTTTGAGGTCTAAAATGGGCCTCCTAAGGAAAATGTACAATCAAAATTCACTTTATGAGAACCAATCACATTTTAGGGGATGACATCATCTCCAATGGTTGAGGTGACATTGCTTGAGTTAAAAGTACTTACTTGTTATATTCTCAATGGTGGATAAAAATTCATGATTAACCATGGTAGTGCTCTAAGTACTTTTAAAGTCATAAAGTAAAGTACTAATAATAAATGTCATCTCACACTTTTTATTAAAATATTATTATTGTCATTTCATATTTTTTGAAAAAAACAATGCATAACCTTACATAATCTTCATGCCTTTACACATTTTTCAATAAATATTATATTTGTATATTTTCATATATTTATTTTTAAATTATATATTCATCTCATTTTATTTAATATTATAATTTCAAACTAATTATAAGTTAATATCTATACATATATGTTATATGTATGAAATCAAGATATATAAAAATGCAACCTCGTAATTTTATGATAAATCAAATCTATAAATAAAATTATTATAATATTAATAACAATAAAAACATATTAATATTTAAAAAAAAAGTATATTAGTTTTGTATGATGAAAAAATGTACATTAATTTTGTATGTTAAAAAAAGATATATTAAATTCAACATAGTTTGGGGCAAAAAAAATCTAAAATTTCAATGTATTTAAATCTTATATTATACTTATAAAGATAAATTAAATATATTTCAATATTTATTTTCTTTAAGTTTAAACACAACTAAATTAATTTCATTATGATTATATTAATATTATATATTATTATACATAATATTATAAAAAATAATTTAAATGTTATAGAATATATATTATATTGTACTTATATTATATAATATTTTTTCTTATATTACAAATCAAATCAATTCAATAGGTAATATAAAAAAAGAATACATAAAATAATATATTACATTTATTATTTTATTTTATTTTATTTTTATATAGTATATTAATTATATAATTTAAATAATATAAAATTTAATTAATAGTATATTATTAAAAAATTGTGAATTTATATTTATAATTTATTATAAGTTATTTAACTAGAAAGGACAAATGCATTATTTGTTCAATGATAATGACATTTTTTTGAAAAAACTATTCTTATTTATAGTCAGATCAATACAATTTTTTTATTAATTTTATTTTGATATGTCTTTTCAGTTGAATTTAATCATGGTTACATGGATTGTGGTGCAAAAAGTAAAATGCAAATTTATAAATATTATTTTATTGGTTTATCTATTATTTTATTATTTCCTTAGAAGGCCCATTTTAGACCTCAAAATTCCCCTAATGACTTTTGGTGTTGTGCTCAAACCTCTTAGTTTTAGTTTCACTTACTTTGGTTTTCACCTCCGCCTGAAGAATTACAAATTTCTAGATTTAGCATGGATTATCCAGAAATTCAACAATCAACCTACTCATTGGACACATCGGGAATTATCTCATGGGGGGTTGATTCATCTTGGTCCATTTGGTTCTCCAACAACTCACTACTTACTGGATGCATTTAATTTCCTTTCTTGTGCAGGTTATCCATTGTTTACAGTCGGTCATGGCACGTTTCCTCTGGTCTAGTTTCCAGGGTGAGCGTAAATACCATTTAGTCGGATGGGATGATTTGGCCAAACCACAAGATTTTAATGGTTGGGGGATCCTTGACCCAACACATTCGGAAAATACCTCATCTTTAATTCCATGTAGCACTATCTTTTTGGATCTGGGTTATTACATCAAATATTTCTGCATAAATACATGAAGCCTCGACCGATCACTGATTTGATTTGTATGAGGAAAAGTGGGACTGTGGTGGCTCCATCATATGGCGTAGTTTTCAGAAAGTGTGAGACATCTTCCTCCTCTAAATTTGGTGGACATTCGGAGGTGGAAATAGGATCATTATTGGCAGAGATAGATATTGGGGGTGGATGCGGATGCGTACTTTGGTACTATATTATTGGTTGCATTACAAGAGAAAGGGATATTCTTATTAGCCTAATTGATATAGGGATGGCAGGGGTTTGTACCCATCTGGAAGGACACATCTCAGATGGGTTTGTCCGGTCAATTGACCTATGAATGGAAAACTTACATTCAAAGACTGAGGGGTGATGGTCTCTGTCATAACAATGATGGGGATACTCTTACTTGGGGTGGTAGACTATTTCAGAACTCGGTAGTTGTATCCGAGACATGTGGCTTTATATCACATGTGGACACTATATATTCTATTATGCCTTGGTTCATACACATATGGAAATCCTAGGCATCACTTAAAATTATTCTCTTTTCGTGGCTGGCTTGGAAGAATTGGGTCCTCACTTAGGATAACCTGTGCAAAAGGGGATTCATCGGCCTGGGTTATTGCACACTCTCTCGGGTTGCTCAAGAATTGGTATCACATCTCCTACTTCACTGCACATTTTCTTTAACAATTTTGTCTCTTATATTGTCTCTATGAAGGATTCCTCCCACCACTTTCCTCTCTATGTGACATTTCCTTTGTTGGGGAAACTCACTATTCATCCCACTATATACTTTTTGGGAGATTTGGAAGGCATGCAAACAGTTCATTTTCAGTGGGACTCCTATATGTAAGCACTCTATTGTTTCTAAGACCCTGTCATGGCTTGAATTCAAACTCATTTGCTATGTAACCACATCTGACTCCTTATGTAGATTCAGATCTCCTCATGTTACTTTGCATGTTAGTTTTTTTTACGGGGCCTCCCAACGGGGTTTGTGTGGCTGTAGGGCGTGGCTCTGGATCGACGAACACACTACCTACAAACTACATTGGCATGGTGTTCGGGGATCCAAATCCTAGTCAGATTTGATTGCCTTATGGGGTCTTCTTTGGCATGCCCTCTCCTTGCACATCTACTATTTACATACTTACGGGGATTCAAACACTATTGTGGAGGCTTCAGGGATATCACCAATTTTGACCCCCCAGATCCAGCACCACACCATCAACCATATATATCGTGAGTCAAATATTGTTGCAGACTCACTATCCAAGAGGGGAATCAATGATCCGGATGGATATATGCACATTACTGTTACTACTGATGGTGTTGGGGCGGCTGAGGAACATATCGCCATCCCATAAAAACTTTTTGGTTTTCTTGTGGCTTGACATTTCGACTTGTTATTGAGATTACTTACTCTTTGTATGAAGCATCACTGCTAAAACTTATTTCAATTTTTTACTTCTTAATATTATTTACTTTGTCTGGGGTATGCCATTGATATATGCTTAGTATGTTCCTGAGATACATGTTGAAAATTACAACTTACATGATATTTAAACTAATGATGTAACTGTTGCGCTTAATTTTAATAAAATGCGAGTTAGTTTTTTTCTTTTGAAAAAAACAAAAAAAACACTCAATAAATGTAATTGAAAAGGGAAAAAGCAATCAAACATTCATAAGAAATTCGAAAGTCAACTCAAGAGGAGTAGGGGGCATCAAACATTGGGTGGCTCTTGATTTGGTATGCTAGGTCTCCATCTACATTATTCTGCATAGGGTTTTAGGAAGGCTTCTCGGTTAGGATCGAAGATGCTTATAGACTAACTGATTCCATATTTAGAATTGGGAAGCTTCTCACTAATCATGGCTATAGAAGATGATGTTTTTGATGGTTTATATTTGAAGGTTAATTTTATGTAAAATGAGTAGCTTAAACTTGTTTAATTTAATTTAATATTTATTATAATTTTGTAAAATATTAAAAGTAATAAATGTATATTCGTTATATACAATATTGTATATTATAAATATATTTGTTTAGATTTATTATTTTTGGTTTTTCTTATGAGGATGTATTTTATTACTTTTGTTATAATTTTATCTTTGTATTTACTAATTTTATTGATCTCATGTTTTTTGGTTTCAAAAATGGCTAAGGCATGTGATAAGAATTTATTACTTAATATTGTAACTAAAGTGTTAATGATAATGGTGTTTAGGTATTATAAATAGTCATTATTAGAATAATGGCATATTGCATCGCAATTGGAAGTCTTTTCATATTGAAATTGAGAAAGAATTATTTTTTTTACATCAAATTTTTCACTTTTATATGTTGTTTTTTGTGTGGATTGCATTTTTATTGCACAATACTGTTTTTTTTATTGCATTTTAATAAAGGGACAAATTAAGGAGAAAAAAAAATGCCACAAGTATGTAATATGTATCTAAAATAAAATAAAAGGGCAAAAAAAAATACAAATTCTATTCTATATTTTTTGTTGCTTTTTAAAAGTTAAATTTGTATTGCATTAGAAATCATATTATATCAAAGTCATAACTATTGTTCAAATGATTACCATCTTAACTTGTTACGAGGGAAACCATATTTTTTGATCGGTAATCGAATAATAAAAATGCTAAAAATAATGCCTCTCATTAGGAGTTCAATGATAGATTGATTGATTTTGGACTATAGAAAGAAAAAAAAATGATAACAGAAAGAAATAACATAAGGTCGAGTATCATAAGAAGTCACAATAGCAAGATCTTATGCATTGGTACCAGTAGTTGGAGCAGAAGGCTTGAGCTCACATTGGAGGTGGATTTCCAGATGAGCCAAATGAGCATCCAACTGAGTCAAGCAAGTATGTTGATATCGTTGCACCTAATTAATATCATTCTAGGAGGAGATAATTTCATTCAAATCTTCATGTTTATCCTTCAAGACACGTCCGAAAAGTTTTTTCTTCTATCAATGGAGGGCGATGGAATTTGGATACTGATTCCATATGCCCGTGGTATAGCTAGGATTAATAGCCTTGTTGGAAACATCCTTGAGAATCTCAAAATTTGAATATGATTGACAATCATTTGAGGTCCATAATTCTAACTGGTTTTTTTCATCTTAGATTTCTTGAGGAGTGGTTGAATGGAAAATTGCAATGGTCGCCTGGGCTTGGGCTTGGGTGTGTGGGTTGCCCTGTGGACCTTGAGCACCACCACCCCTGCCACCTCCACCCTTGCAGCTAAGCATGCGCTGCATGGGCATAGTGAAAAAAGAAAAGAATGAAAAACAAGAAAATGAGAATCCACCTAAAGCAAACTGGAGAGAGTGAAAAGAGGGACACAATAGCCAAGGACATAACACTATAGCTCCATAAGGCCCCCACTAGGGAAATTCAACCCCACGCCAGAAAATCCCAAGACACAAGACATAGAAGACCCATGGGGGGATTAAGACTCCAACCAAGAACCACGAAACAATATAGACGCGAGAGAAGAGAACATGGATGGATAAGAGAACCAATCCTCGAATAATATTGTCCTAGGATGTCTAAGCTAACGAGGAAGTGGGCATCGTGTGTAAGGAGAAAATGCCAATTGACCTCCCCTTTCGAGTTGAATTGTAAGTTTGGGTTACACAGTCTGAGTATTCTGTAGCGACAACTTCAAAGTTCGAACCAAGAACACAAGCCTCAAGGAATTCCATGAAGTTACCCACTTCTGAAAGCGTTTTGGCCTACTTACGATCCTAATTTGTTGTCCCAATTTCCTTGAAAGCAAGCAATACACTTGTAGAGAAAAACCAAAATACCCATTACATCGCAACTTGCAAGTCACTAAAAAGTCACTCAATTCCTTCAAGTTGCCACATAAATACTCTTTCCAGAAGTGAGTGGTGACCAAAACCCAAACCATTGGTGCTTTAAAACCAAAAGTCGACAACATCAACGCAACAAAAAACCGATTGTTATGTCATTGCATAACAAAGTTTCCTCGTCTATGGTCTAGACCTAATTGAACTCCAACACAAAATTCCCACCTATGTCGAGAAAAATAACTAGACCCAACATAAATAAACACCACACATTGAACTATGCTCATAACAAATGAATGTATGTAGGTTATCCATCATGAAGTTGATGTTAATTCCACATGTGTAGCATGGGGTGAGCATGCCACGCTACCCTATTATATGTCGCCCCGCACTGACCCATTTCCCACCCAACATTCCTTTCACTCTGACACGTCACCCAGATTAAAGGTGCATCCTTTGCCACTACATATATGAATTAAAAAAAAATTGAAAGCTTCAATTTAAAATTTGTGTGCACTTGGATATTGTTAGAACCTTTATATATATACAGCTTTTACAAATATCCAAAGTATTCAAGAAATTCCTAATTCCTCATAGACCTAAAATGTTGTTTAGTATAGTAAACGACTCAGATAATTCTTCCACCGAAAAGATTCATTTATTCTAGAATGTTTAATTTTTTAATAATTATAACTTATCACGAAAGGGTAAAAAATATATGTTAGGAAGGTTAATGATTGACAATTGTAACCTGTCATAAAAGGTCTAAAATATATTACAACAGGGAGGAAGTTTATGTACCTTTTAATATTTAGTGATGCCATTTTAATATTTATTTATCTTAGTTAGCATTTAAGTACCTAAGTAACTATGAATATATGTATCCATAATTCTTTTGTTTGAGTGGATGGTAACGATTTCACGGCACTATGGTTGAGTTATTTAATAAATATTTTGATTCTGCATGGAAATTCTACTCGATATTTTAAGGAGTTGTCTTTAGTGCGATTTTTTGAAGTTTCAGGTGCCGGAATCCGGTGAAAAATTTTGAGGTAAAATCTTGGTTTTTGTTATTCAAACTGGTTTTTTGACTCTATATATGGATTCAGCACCCTCAAGAAAAAAAAACCTACGAGCACTTGAACGTTTCAAGTTAATCAAACTATTAATGATTCTTTTGGGGTAGAGAAATTACACCGTAAAAAGTCACCGTAAAAGCCTTCAAAAAGTCGCACTAAAGACTACTCGATATTTTAATTCTGAAAATAAATTGGATTTTGTGTTTGACTTACTTTCTGAATATTTGATTTTGTAGAAATTGATAAAATAGAAAATATACATCACAAATAAATTAAAGAAAGAAATATTTATTTAAAAAAATTTAATATTTTATTAAATAAATAATAAATTTAAATTTTATTTATAATTTTTTAATATCAAGTTCAAAATATTCCAATTTCTTTTCTTTAATAATTTTTTCTTTTGTTTTTTTAAATATTATTGTGAATAAATTAATTAATTATGTTGATAGGCATTTTATTGTAGAGTTTATGGTGATGGCACTGTTCAGATTCGTCGTCTTTGATGCAATCTTCAACACGTGTCTTATATATCCCACCTCATTACACTGTTGACGTCACGTATCCCACCTCATTACATTGTTGAATTTCCTCGTCATAACAAATCAAATTATACATATGGTCAAATTAAATTGCCTTACGCTCGGTTGAGGTAACGTGTTGTTTTTTGTGGGAAGGTGAGGAGATTTTTGGCGTGATTACCCACTAGTTAACACAGTCGCAAGATTATGAACCTGCACAAATGAATCGACGAATGTTGTGAATTCTCATTGGGAATGGCATTAGAATCACAACCACAACCATTCTAATTGTTGTGAATTCTCATTGGAAATGGCAACAGAATCACAACCACAACCATTCTGATTGTTGTGAATTCTCATTGGAAATGGCAACAGAATCACAACCACAACCATTCTGATTGTTGTGAATTCTCATTGGAAATGGCAACAGAATCACAACCACAACCATTCTCTCCTGCTATGGTATGTGAGAATAATCTAGAATAATTTAGAAATAGGAGTGGTTATGGTTTGTTGAACTAGAGTTTTATAATTAGATTTTAGTTCCACCAGTTCAGAATTGTTGCCCCAAACTTAGGAAGATTAGGTGAGTGCCTATGTTATAAATATATAATGTTGTCGTTGACCTAAGTCCACCAGTTCAGAATTGTTGCCCCAAACTTAGGAAGATTAGGTGAGTGCCTATGTTATAAATATATAATGTTGTCGTTGACCTAAGAACAAGTGGTGTGAGCTCTATCTCACATTGTATGTTGCATTTGCTTTATTTAATATTGTATCAGAGCTTGTATATATTGATCTGCTGCTTATGCCTCTGTCAAGCATGAGACACCATTTCCTCGTTGCAAGTCAGAGGACTGTGGAGCTTCTTCTGTGTTGAGAGAAGTTGTAGTAAGCGTTGTGGAAACCCAGACTCTGTAGTCTATTCATCTTGGTGCTAATATTAACAATGACCGAGGGCGAGCTCTAGGATAACTGAAGCGGTAATGGCAACAAAGTGAGTTCGTCTTTTTTTGGAAATGCAATGAACATTAAGTGGTTGGTGAGCGAAGCGTGGAATTTCTGTAGATTGATGTAAATGTTGATTTTTTTATTGAAGAGGTCGATTAATGTGAATATTGTGAAGATCGATTTAGACGTGGAGGTACTCCCAAGTTTCTGAAATTGGAGATTTGAGGGAGCCGAGGACATTACCAGAGACTCAGAAACCTGAAGCAGTTTCTTGTTCTTATTGTTGGAAGAAGAAGACAAATTCTTTTTGCAGAGCCAATGTAAGGGACTCTATCTCACGCTGCTGTCGCGACTAGGAAATCCGCCCCCCTTGCTTCATTTTATTTTCCATTTTAAATTGTCGCGTCTCCATTTTAAATTGCTACATTCAGGAGCTGTTTGAGATACGGTCAAGAAGATTGTAATCTGGAAAATATTTCTAATTGCGAGTTCCATTACTCATCTAATTTGTCACTTGCACAAATCTCTTCTTGATCGTTGTAGTGAATTAATTTCTTGCAATTGAATCTGGTCATTGTTGTTGAAAATAATGGCTAATCCTCTTGTTGATTCATATTTAAATGAATCCACCAAAATTGATGGAGAAAAGTACGTCAATTGGAAGTTTAAGCTGGTCGTTGTTCTCAAGGCATACAATCTCTGGACGATTGTCAAAGGTGACGAGCCCAAGCCTGTTACTGCCGCCGTGGTTCCAGATTGAGATAAGAAAGAAATGAGAGCGAAAGTGTTGTTGCGCATGTCTGTAGAGGACAACATCATTCCTCACATTCGAGATTGTACATCTTCAAAGCACACGTGGGAAACACTCAAAGGTTTGTACGAAACTACTAATGCAAACCGCATTTTTTTTTTTAAAACGAAGCTACTATCTATCAAAATGGAAGCCAATGAAAGCATCAACAACTTTGTTTCTAGAATTAAAGACTTAAGCGATAAGCTTGGTGACAATGGTGAAAAAGTGTCTAGTATCGATTTAGTAACTATTGCTTTGAAGGGTTTAGTCCAAGACTATAAATTCTTTATTTTAGCACTCTCAGCTAGACCAATGCCTCCTACATTTGATGAATTGGCTGGAATTCTTCTTCAAGAAGAAGAGAGAATGAAAATTTTTGAATTGGATTCAAATGATTCTGATTTAGCATTGAAAGCAAGAGGTAAAAGATCATTCCGAGAGAGACCATGGGACAGGAACAGACGTCGTTTTCAAGCAAAGAAGAAAGGTATGACACATCTTGATTCTTATGTTAAGAGAAATATTGAATGTGATTATTGTGGAAAACCTGGACATCTAGCTAAAGATTGCTACATAAGAAAGAATCATGAATCAAATGAGAGAGATAGAAGGCATAATGGTAATTTCATGAACAGAGACACTTCAGTTACTGATGGATTTAAAAATCTTAAATTTTTTCTTTCTGATGCTGCATTGTCTGCTGAAACTGATGTTGAGACTACTTGGTTAATAGATTCTAGTGCATCAGTTCATATGACTTGTAATAAAGAATGGTATGATAAATATTACGAGAAAACTGATGGCACACACATTTACCTAGGAGATAACAAGTCACATAAAGTCCAAGGCTATGGCGTAATAAGTGTGTACTTACCTAATGGACAAATGAGACAGATTCATGATGTGATGTATGTTCCTGGTATTAAAAGGAATTTGATATCTGTTTCAACTATCACTAATAATAATTTAAAAGTGGAATTTAGTAAATTGGGGTGTATTGTGAAAGATGTTTAGGATCGCTACAGGGTTGTTTCCACAGGTACCAGGGTTGGTGGATTGTATAAATTGGATGTGACGATGAAGCGTCATGTTGCATTGACATCCAAAACAACGTCAACAACAGAGTTATGGCATCACAGGTATGGGCACCTAAATTACAATGATTTATTGTTGCTGCAAAGAAAAACAATGGTTGAAGGTCTTCCTGTTATGAAGTGTGAACATATACCATGTGAAGCTTGTGCACTTGGTAAGCAGCATAGAGAGGAGTTTCCCGTTCATATAAAGAAAATACAATATGATATACTTGAATTAATTCACATTGATGTATGTGGACCTATGCAAGCTAGGTCACTTGGTGGTGCTTCCTACTTTCTTATTTGTGTTGATGATAGATCTAGATATACATGGGTCTATTTAATACGAAGAAAAAGTGATTTCTTTGAGTATTTTAAAGAATTTAGAACTTTGATTGAAAAGAAAACAGGCAAATACATTAAAATTCTCAAATCAGATCAGGGTGGTGAATATAAATCAGGAGCGTTTAACAGGTATTGTAAATTTCATGGGATCCAACAACAATTCACAGTAACCCATACTCCTTAGCAAAATGGTGTTGCTGAGAGATGGAATAGAACACCGGTGGAGTGTGCTCGTAGTATGCTTCAAGGTAAAAAAATTTCTAATGGTTTCTGGGCAAAAGCCATTAATACTACTGTTTATTTGAAGAATCGAAGTCCCACTAAGAAATTAGCTTTTCGAACTCCTTTTGAGATTTTTTATGGTCATAAACCTAATGTCAGTCATTTAAGAGTATTTGGATGTACTTCCTTTGCACATATTCCTAAGGATAACAAAAGAAAGCTTGATGCAAAGTCAATCAAGTGTGTTTTTATTGGGTGTTGTACAGATTAGAAAGAATATAAATTGTTTGATCCCAGTTCACATAAACTGTTTGCAAGTCGAGATGTTGTGTTTCATGAGAATGCTGATAAAAGTGATACAATGAATGATGCTTGGCATATATCGAATGATGATCATGTCAAAATTGATACTTTGGTTAAACAGGAATAGGAACAGGTACAGGTACAGGTTCAAGATCAGAATGAAAGCAGCATGAGCACATCCAGTAGCAGTGAAGAGGAAGATTCACCTCAAAGTAGGAGAATCATGGATGGAACTCCAACAAGTATTGTAGAACCAAGAAGGTCAACCCGACAAACCCAGCTTCCTACAAGTTATAGAGATTATGCCTTGATGTTTAATATCATGAATGTTGTAGAACCAGATGATTATGAACAAGCTAAAGAGCATGAACAATGGAGAAATGCGATGAATGATGAATATGACTCTCTTATGAAAAATAAAACATGGGAATTAGTTGAACTCCCTGAAAACAAAGTTCGAATGGGAAGCAAATGGTTGTATAAATCTAAATTTAAAGCAGATGGTAGCATTGATAAATTTAAGGTGAGATTAGTTGCAAAAGGATATGCTCAACAGGAGGGAATTGATTATGAAGATACTTTTGCACCAGTAGCTAAATTGAATACAATTAGAGTACTGATCACCTTAGCTGCAAAACATAATTGGAATATACATCAATTGGATGTCAAATCTACTTTTCTGAATGGTGATTTAAAGGAAGAAGTTTATCTGGTTCAACCTGAAGGGTTTGTCAAACAGGGACAGGAGCATCTAGTCTGCAGGTTAAGAAAAGCCTGATATGGTTTGAAACAGGTGCTGAGATCGTGGTATGTAAAGATTGATACCTTCTTTCATCAGAATGCGTTTGTGAAAAGAAAAAATATATCCTAACATGTATGTTAAGAAAGATGAAGAAGGAAATTTTGCTTTAATATCTTTATATTTGGATGATCTCATTATCACAGGCAGTGCTTACAAGTTAATTGAAGAAATTAAAATTCAGTTGTCTCAAGATTTTGAAATGAAAGATCTGGGTGAATTGAATTATTGTTTAGGAATTGAGGTATGGCGAGAGCCTGGTAAAACATTGATCACTCAATGTAAATACACAAAGGAAATTATTAAAAAGTTCAATATCAGTGATTGCAAAGCTATGTCAACTCCCTTAGAATAGAATGCAAAGTTGTACAAAGAAGATGGAACTAAAGAGGAAAATGGAACTTTATATCATCAGTTGGTGGGAAGTCTGAACTATCTCACCACTACAAGACTAGACATTGCATACTCAGTCAGTATCCTTAGTCGTTTTATGGCTAAGCCTTAAGGAAATCACTGGAACGCTGTAAAGAAAGTTCTATGATACTTAAAAGGAACAATCAATTTAGGTATTATGTATACTGATGAATCTAATGTTGCACTGACAGGTTTTTCTGATTCAGATTGGGCAAGAAATCCTGATGACAGATGATCTACCTCTGGCTATGCATTTCATAGAGGATTAGGGGTTGTGTCTTGGAGTAGTAAGAAACGGCCAAATGTTTCTTTTTCATCAATAGAATCTGAGTACAAAGCTTTGACCAATGCCACCTGTGAAGCTGTTTGGTTGCGGATAATTCTTGCAGATCTCGAAGAGAAGAAAAGTGGTTCAACATGCATAAATTGTGATAATCAAAGTGCTATCAAATTAGCACACAATGCAATATATCATGCCAAATCAAAAAACATTGAGCTGCAATACCACTTTGTATGAGAGAAGATTGAATCAAATGAAATTGATTTAGTATTTTGTAATACCAAGGATAATATGGCTGATATATTTACCAAGCCTCTTTGTAAACTCAAGTTTGAAGTTTTTAGAATTAAATTAGATGTTTTATAAAATCCATTTCTCCATTAAGGGAGGATGTGAGAATAATCTAGAATAATGTAAAAATAGGAGTGGTTATGGTTTGTTGAACTAGAATTTTATAATTAGAGTTTAGTTCCACCAGTTCAGGATTGTTGCCCCAAACTTAGGAAGATTAGGTGAGTGCCCATGCTATAAATATGTAATGTTGTTGTTGAGCTAAGAACAAGTGGTGTGAGCTTTGTCTCACGTTGTGTGTTGCATTTGCTTTATTTAATATGGTAACAGAATCCTAGAAATAAATATCAATTCAAAATGCAAACAAATAAGAAATCCATTAAGAATAATTTGGGTGTCTATAAACATGCTTATGTTTTCATCCAAACACAAAAATGTTATCCTGCAACTCCCTTCGAATGTTATCCAGCAACTACCTTCAACTGCATTCAACGTTTTCAACACCAAATTTATGTATGCACTTTGAAATTCAAAACCGCCCGTTCATATAGCAATAGATGTGCATGTGGTGTAGAGTATATTTCCTTGTGTTCTCTCATACGTGCCCTCAAAATAAGTAGCTACCGAGTTTTTGGTTGAAGAAACTGATTGATTAGCTTGAGGTAGGTTTATCATCGCCAACTTTATCTGTAGCATCCTATGAAACATTTTGTCCAATAGGTTCATTCTCTTTGCCATTATCATTTTTCTCTAGCATTTTTTCTTGAACTTCTTCATCCTGGGAGGGATGCACCCTCGACGCTGAAATTCAATCAGCTTCCCGCCGCTCGGCAACCAGTCTTCATTCCATCCCAATAAAAAATAAATCGAACGACTGTAACCTCTATGTGTAGCCTTAGCCTTGGTCTTCAAAATCTTCATAGCATGCTGGATTAGGCTCACAAAATCTGGTCCTCTTCACTTCACGTCCACTAAAAACTTTGACAATATCTCACTCTTTCACCGTTAATCTGATAATTTAATTTCAATAACAAGATGGGTAATTGCAATAGCAAGATCCTTATTAAGTCGGACTGACTAATTACTTAGAGCAATTTATACTAGTGATGGACCATTATTATAAACTCATTAGGGAGCTCTGGTGATGAGCACAACGTTTTTATCCTTAGTTTAATAAAAAATACAAATATTTCAATTTTGTGACTACATTAAATTGATTTTTGAAATTTCAAGGATGGACTGATGTGATTAATTGAATATTGTTTTGACTATGGCATGTGATTTAGTAATGTGTTTCAATTTTTTCATTTAAATTTATAACTATTGACATTATTTGATAAATAATTTGATTATATTATCATAAATTTAAATTTAAATTAATTAATTTTAAAATTATAAATTTTAATTTCAATTATCTATTTTTTTTATTAAATTTTATTTTTTAATGAAAAAACAATTGAATTGGATTCATATTTGGAAAGTACAAAATTGTTTTATTAATTATTATTAATAGTAATAAAGAGATTATATTTTAAAAAGGGAAAATTTGATTTTATAAAAAAAAAAAAATTATAGTTCCTAAGGGGCAGTTTAATTAGTGATCGAAGTAATATGAAATATGTGAAAGGTTCAAATCACCCAGTGATGGCTCAATTTGTGTAGAGGAGTACATGCCATATACCCTTACCAGTAGTTATATGTCACGCAGACTGCTTTGAGATAAGAAAAAAATGACATCTCTATTAGTCGGGCCCTTATCTTTGAAGAGATACCTCACCTTCAAGCCTATTCGACCAATCGATCCCCGACCTCCCTTCTATTTGACATTTTATTATGTATATATTCAAAGGGTAAAAAAAAGACAAAACACACTATCGACATGTCTTTGCACCTCTTGGTGCAAATGCTAGTTATAAATTTATTGAAAAAATTGAAACATCCATAAAGAAAGGGTTATTAAATTGGAATTAACCATAATAGCCTGTAGTGCATTCAAATAATTAAAGTATATCAATAATAAATTTTGTTGTAGTATTTCTTAGTACTCACATCAAAGTTTGTCTAGTTTATGTTTCTAAGCATTAAGTGTGGCTCATCCTTAAGATAGAGATAGACAATTAGAAATTTAATTCTTCATTGCTTTTAGCTCTAGTCAAAATCCCCCCCTTCAGTTCTTGTGAGACTAGCACAAGGATGTCTTGTCTTGGCTAAACCATTGGGGGATAAAGGAGGAGATAATTTTAAGGAATAAGAATAATATTAAAAACATTATTACTTCCAAATTTAAGGATAAGTTGTGGGATGATAAGGATTTAGAGGGGGGAAGGAAGCTAAGATATTATAAGAAATTGATCAACCCCATTCTTGCAAACCATAATTATCTCTTGACCAGTGCTAAGAAGAAAATGAACATTGCAAAATAAGAACTAATTCTCATGAGCTTCCAGAAGTTTGTCTATTCCCAAAACACCTTAGGGTTAAAGAGTTTGTCATCTTTGGGATAATAAGAGGGTTGGAGATGAAAAAAACTTTCTCTTAGATTGTTAGGCTTTTACTCACTTTTTCACCTCTAGGATAATAAGAGGGTTGAAGATGAAAACACTTTCTCTTGGATAAAAAATTTGAATATTTAAAAAATTATGATCAATTTTTTATGATAAATATTTTAATTATTATTAGATTTTGGTATGATTATCCTTCAAAAGAGAGGGAAACAGGGGCCGAGTTGGTGTACCCTGTGCAAGTCTGCTGAAGAAAATTTACAACACCTCTTCCTTTTCTGCCCCTTTAATTCCAGCCTTTGGGCAGAAACCTTGAGATTGACCAATATTCCCTTGAGGTGGCATGGTGAGGAATTTTCTCAGGCTTGGAATTATTGGTGGCAGGAGGCTCCAGATGACAAAGCCAGGGCTTTCCCTCTTCTTATAGCTTGGGGAACATGGATTGCGCGCAACAAGGTGATCTTCAATGAGCATCTTTTTCCTTTAGCCAGGCTGGCAGCAGAGGGAGCTGCTATTTTTGATAGTATTCCTACTCCTTCTAGTACAAGCTCAGCTCGCAATATTTAGCCTGAGGCTATTAATGAGTCAGTTCCGTGGGCTTATTTTGATGGGGCTTCTGGTGTTAATGATCTTTGTGGTGTTGGTCTTGTCATTCATCTCTTTCATGAAAACTCTCTCTGTGCCTCAGTTGGCCTTGGGCAAGGGTCTAATAACTTTGCTGAACTCAAAGCTCTCCATTTGCTTCTTTGCTGGTTGATATCCAATCATATGAGACAAATTCAGATTTTTGGTGATTCTAGAAATATAGTGAATTGGTTCAATGGGACTCAGCAGTGCAGGAATTTCATTTTGTTACCTTTGCTTAAGGAGATTCGTCGTCTTAAATTTTTTTTCTCTGAGATCTCTGTTGTTCACATTTACAGGGAAAGGAACCAGGAAGCAGATCGATTATCTAAAGAAGGTGCTCAGCTTGATCTGGGGTCCTGGATAGTAACTGAGATGGTGAATGGGGCTATTCATGCTCGGGAACAACCTTATTTTGTTCAATTTATGCATTTTTACTTCTGATCTATATATATTTGCTTCAAAAAACTTTAAAAACAGCTACTATATTAAGTCCAGAACTGTTTTCCTTATGTAAGGAGGTTCTGGGCTCCATTTTTTGTTTCTTTCTGATATAATTTCAGGGGCTGGGATAGTTTCTACTGCCAGCTCTATCTTTGTGATAGTGGAGCTCTGGTTTTTTCAGTGCTTTTTTCTCTTTCTGCTCTCATCTCTGTTTCGGTTTTACCGGGAGATGATGAGCTAAAAGAGATGCACCGATGACTGCTCTGGCTATTTTTTGGTTTCTTAGGGCTGCTATGCATCTGCACAGGTGTATTAGTAGCTATGTCTCCATCTCCTTTTGCAAAAAGGAATGGCTTTGTTTTCGAAATGCTATGCATATGTTCTGAAACTATCTACTTAATAGAAAGTTCGATTTTTTTCTGTGGAAAAAAAAAAAAATTTGGTATGATTATAGAAATTGGTAACTAGGTTGGTATTGTATGTGAGACTAAGCTGATTGTGACCGCTAACAATATAATATCTAGTTAAGGGATAGCCATATGAGGCATCTACCACATTATAAATTAATAAAAACTAAGGAAACCATATAAGTTAAATGAGTGGTAATCACTTATCCACATTAATCTAATAAGCATCACAATATTTATTTCATGATACAACTCACATTGCCTAAGATTAAAAAAAAAGAAAATTTAACTAAATTATAACTTTATAAAGATCCACTACCACTTTACACATGTATGTTGCTTCAACCCACTTAACTGAAGAAATAAATTGTTCACCAAAACACTCTAGCTAAGATCTTTTGACATTTAAAATTATTGTTATCATTATTAATTATAAAAAGAATTAATATGTGATCAATTGAGTTTATTTTGGGCGGAATAGTTTTTATCATTTCCACCCAAGTTCAAGTCTAGTAAGTTAATATGTTGAAGCTCTTGAATATAATAACTTTGTAAAATCCATGAGGGTTAACTTAATTGGTCCAGTTCTCATTACTAAAGTACCTTGCCCTTGGGCCAAGCTCTATTAGTTTGGCATGTGGGATGCGATCCCTTCATGTGGATCTACCTAGATTTTCCTTGAAAAAAAATAGAATTAATATATGAGTTAAAAATATATTTCCCTTTTAATTAAATTGATTAACTTTACAATGAAGATTTTATGTTCATTATTTGGCTTGGCTAGGTGGGATGATATTTTTAATGTTAATAAATTTAATTAAAAGGGAAAAAAAGACATAACTACTTCAACCTTTGATTTATGACTACTACTAAGAATATTTATGGATTTTTGGCTTCTGTGATCCATCGATAAATTATGCAGAAATCTTTCGGTAATAATTACATTACAATGAACAAAGTCGACGTGTTTCGAACAGCTGTTATTCTAACTGTTTTACTTTGGAATTTCTACATCTATTTAAACTCAACGATCGGATCTGATCTCTCACCTAGTCCTGATGATGAACCACACTGGTTGGTTCGAAACGCGTCGACTTTGTTCATTGTAATGTGATTATTACCGAAAGATTTCTCCTACTAAGAATATTCTAGAATATTATGTGGACCATTTGTGTGAGATTGTCAAACCTAGCTTCTTCTGGTGTGGGATGTCCACCTTTTGGTTTGTCTAGATAGGATAACGTTTTTTAAAGTTAATCAATTTAATTAAAAAGAAATAAAGGGAATAATTATTACTTTTGAAATAAATCTCAACCTTAATTATGTGACTACTATTAAGAATATTTTAAATTTTTTTTGTGGACTTCAAATCTCTATGGTTAAATCCCTATGATCCACAAATAATTATTGATAATTAAAACAAAATTGTGGAAGCCTTTTTTTACAAGTTGTTGACAAATAATATTATTATGAGTGCAACTATATGATTTAAAACACTTACTTCATGATACATCTCCATTAAAACTCCTACTTCATGATACATCTCCCATTGAGAAGATTTAAAAAATCATTAAAATTAAGTAAATTACAACTTTATTTTAATTACAATTATTATTAATTATAAAAGAATTAATATTTGCCTGAAACATAAATATATTTAAATTTTTTTTAACAAAATTCTCAATTATGAACATTCAATTTTCTCATAAAAATTCTTATTTTATAAATAAATTTTGTTACAATAACATAAGATTATGATTTACTAACATAAGATTATGACTTACTAATCCTATATGTTCAAAAAATTATAACCCATATACCTATAACACATATTTATATGATATATTTTTAATCAATCAGTTTATTTAAAAAAAAAAAAAACCTAACTATTTTGAAATAAATATTAACATTGATCTATAAATACTTTTATAATATTTCCCCAATACTAAATCTTTAATATTCACTTAATAATAATTAAATTCAAATTCAAAAAACCTATTCCAAAATACACATTTATTTATTTTAAATAATTAAATAATTTTACCTCCCTTCTATGATACCTCATGTAAATTTAAAACAATTCCCATAATTTTTCAAAATTAAATTTTAAATCTCTGTATTCACGCAGATGTAAACTTTGAAGATGGATGAAAAATGTCTTGCAGGTAACACGCGCGCTCTTATATTTAAAGAAATCTGTGAATATTCCGAGGCATGTTCGAGTCAATTAAATTTCGTTATTGAATTGTCCGCACAAAAAGTCTATGGTGCTTGCGTGGCAGAGCATGGCGTGAATGATTGAGAGTGGCCGTGCGTGCTGACATCACGCGCAGCGACTATAGATCCTTCGGAGAAATCGCATCCATTTAATATTATGTCAAACATTTACGTAATTCATACAAACGGCGCGTGTTTGTACTTAATTACTTAATTAAGGAATAATTAAGTAATATATTGTACATGGGCGTGGGCACGCAGAGAGGGGTATAGTTTCTAGGAAGGAGTTGGGAGCTTCTGTTCAACGTGGATAGGTATACTTTCTTGGATGAATGCGTGAACTTGTCCGTTCCAATGAGGACGGAACTGTGAGTGGTAGGTGGCAAAGAGAAATGCATTTGTCTGCCTGGTTGGTAGGAACCGTGAATAGGGTTTGGCCACTGCCACAATTTATATAACAGGGAGATTTTCAGGGAAGAAACTATAATGTGTTTTGTATTTGTACTGGAGGAAGGAGGATTGATCTAATTGAAAGAAATGTCAACAGAGTATCTGATTTTTGATAAGAGTGGTACCTCTGAAAGAATAATTCTGATTAATGTTACAGATTTCAACATGTCTAGGTCTGAGAATGATGAGTTTGAGCTGCAAGGAAGTGGGTTTAATGAGGTTATGGGGTTGGGCTTTGGTGCTTTGGAAAATGTAACGTTGTGTGAGGGTCTGTCCATACCATTGTTAGAAGATGAGTTTTCTTCTGGTTCTTCATCCAGTGAAGTTGCAGGTTCCATGGCTGATGATGATGACAAGCAGCAGCAGCATGATGATGATGTGGGGTTGGCAGATGATGAGGAGATCAGCTCTTGTTACAGTGGAGAAGATGGAGATGAAGTTGATGCTCTGTTGAATTTAGGAGATAGGTTGTTTGATACTGGGGATTCATTGGAGGTTTCAGATGAGAGAAGGCAGAGGATTGAGGAAACTTTTAGGATGTTAAGAGATTTAGTTGGTGGAGATTGGATGGATACAGTTGATGTGCTGGATGAAGCCATTCGGCGAGTGAAGAAACTGCAGATGGAGCTTAAGAATCTGAACCAGAGCTGTGACCTATGAATTATGTTATGTATGTTTTGGGGTTTTTTTCCTGAGTTTTCTAATTTGGCAGTGCTAGAATTCTGTGTTATTTATAGAGAGGTAAGATGGAATGTAATGGGTCCATTTAGATATTTCAATTCTAAATTGTCTATGTACACAGTAAAATCTGAACAATATTTGTCACATATATGTTCTGGATGGTTTGGGTTTTCTCTGTTTTCTAATATGGAGTGATGAATTATGTGTTATTTATGGAAGTAACATGGACTTATTTGGTGGAAAAGAATTTGGTTATTTTAATTATAAATATTTCGTATGTACAGTATAAATGGGATTTATTTGGTGGAAAAGAATTTGGATATTTCAATTATAAATACTTCGTATGTACAATAGAAATGGAATTCCAGATGGTTAAATTATAACCAGGTTTGCTGTTTTAAATCATGAATTTTAATTTTTATTTAACACTTCATGACAGGGTGAATTGCGGTGCACTTGTGAGCTATGCTTTTTATAATTTTACTTTTATAGTGTTATTTAATAGGGTAAATCGACCTGCCCTCGTGGGCTATGTGTTTCGTGTAATTTTAAATTCTGTTATTTAACAGGGTAAAGTGAGCTGCCCTTGTGGGCTATGTGTTTTTGTAATTTTTAATTTTGTTATAGCTTTGATAATATAAGAGATTTAAGACTAGGATATTTTTAGGGAAAAGGGCATTTTATATTCAATAAGGAAGGTAGATTATTGCATATCATTTTGGTGTAATAAATTTTTAATTTTAATATGAAAATAATGTGATTTGATTAATATTTTAATAATGTTGTTTTTTTATATATTATATTTAAAATTAAAAAATATATATTTTTAATTAGGATATATATATATATATCATAATTTTCTAATTAATATATATTATCTCTAAAAATAAATCAAATTTTACAAAATTCTAATTAATATATATTATGTAACATCTACTAAATTACACCATGCTAAATTACTATAATAATAAAAAAAATTAAAATACAACTAAAAGAATTACCTTGTCACATACACCAATATGAACACACACAAAAAAATTACTTACCTACTTTCAGAGAAGAATTATCATATACAACCATGGACTTTACAAATATTAACATGGATCAATGTTGAATTTCTGCATTTATATCATTATAACCTTACATAAATGGTAATAATCATTCGATTTACCATTTGGCTTGGATTACTCGTATTATTATTTATGTTTGGTTCACTATTAAGGTTGAATGTATACGTGTAAATTTTATGCCACATGTCGACAATATACATACTTCTTTTATTGCTGCAATAAAACATTTCCAGCTACCCCTGTTAACTTCGCTGGCACCTCTTACTAAATTTAAGAGCCGGGTACTGGGTAATAACTCCAGAGCATAGCTGGGAGATTTCTTCGAAATTGGCGTGATTATCCTTTTACTTGCTCTGATCCCCACCATGCATTTCGACCCGATCTACGGCTGAGATTTGGGCGGGAGTTGTCTTGGATTCTCTGCCAAAACCCTAGCTTCTGTTCGGCATATGGCTTGTATACTTCCGGTCTGTGATGAATTTCATTTTTATTTGAGGGTTTCACTCCGCATACCTCTCGGCTCCATTAAGAGAGACATGGCTCCGCCTCCGTTATTCTTTCACAGTCCACCAAGGTGTGAGCCTCGGGGTTTATCTCTGCATGTCGAAATTCTCCGATTCGGGTTGGAAGATCCGAGAGAAAATGATTGTATGGCGTCGTCGTCTTCACAGTGGGTTCGACTTCTTCATATAGGCATTCCTTAGTTAATTTCTTTTGCTACTGAGAGCAATAGTTAAATCTCTGTTTTTCTTTTGTTTTGTGTATTATCTACGTACTGTTATGAAACTTGGATTCTCTTCTATAGAAAATGCATTAATAGTCTTCTTCTCTGTTTTTCTATTATGCCCTTGACGCAAGGTAATGGGTCTACCTTTCGCTAAACAACTTTTACCTTCTTGGTTAAGGAGCATGCGAAAAGTTTGAAGTTCCGCAACTTCGTTTATTTGGGTTTGGACTTCTCGACAGTGGATCTTTTCCAGGTTTTATATGGGTACATTTGTCTTAACCGCCTTAGAGCTCGTTCCTGTTTCTCATGGAAAACTGGAGGTTAAATCTTGATAGAATTCTTTTCATTTTCGGCAGGAATCCGGACTGGTGTGTTTTGTTTACATATGACTATGTGAGGAAGAATTTCTAAACGGGGCAGAGTCCCTGTAACTATTTTATTTTTCCTTCATAATGATTTTTCAATAAAAAAAATGACTTGTAATTGGACTGTGTGTTCTCATCTTCATTTTTTTTGTGATTTTCTATAATACGACATAAAAATATTGTCATTATATCATGCCTTTACTTCGTTAAAGCAACGGTTTGTAACAAACATGCCTCTCAAGCCTCTTAAGCGTGACCTTAAGCGTTGGTTGTCTTAATGGAATTATTATTTACTGGTCTCTTTTTATAAACTGTTATATTGGGTAGAAACCCTCGACCTACTAATGCCATGAAATTTCTTCCAGCTATTTATTTTATTCGGCATATAAGGGTTTGCTAAAACATTTACATGATTCCTCATTTCCATGCATACAATGATTTGAATTAAACATTTACTGAGAAAAAAATGATTGATCTTGCTATCTATTTCTTTATATAGATTCTTTCAGTTGCATTTATGTATCTGAACCATTAACTTGGTGTCCGGACCACCATATCCTTAAGTCGGTGTATAGTCTGGATTTTAATGGTGGCAGGCGATTTATCTTGGGTTTGAGTTTTACCCAAAACTAAGGTCAACAGTCCATCCGACTCTGTTAACATTCTAATCTGGTTAATTTAGGCTGGATTTAAAGATACAGTTTCTCTTTATAGAACAAATAACTCATTTCTGTTTATAAAAGTATAACTACAATTTTCATAAACAATAGTAAATATGAAAGTATATGTATAACTTTTATGTACTCCGCGTTAGCGCTCAAATCTACCTCAGGCTGAAATGAAGTAAAACTCAAGGCTACATCAAACCACGCTCAGCCTCGTAGCTAGCCCTACGAGGACAGGAGAGGGCTCTCTCCGTCAATCTCGATAAAATGAGCAATAGGATGCGAGATGACTTACAATAGGAACTGATTTTAGGCTAGTAAAGAGATAGGTATGTTGATTTTTTGATTTTTGGGTTTTCGTAACAGAGAAAGAATAAATAATACTTTTAGATTTTATTTTCTGTCTTAAACATTTTTTTTCGTTACTAATAGAACAATACCTAAACGTCTATATAACTGTGGACAAATTTCCAATTCAGTACTAAATTACTCAGAATTCACAGTAATACTTATCTGTTTTAGCAGATTCAAGCTGTGGTCCTCCCAACCATCAGGAGAGGCGATTACGTCCTCTTCCTGTCCCCGAGCCCAATCCTGGATGGTACGGGTTAGTAGTGGATTAATTTTTTACTGTGACTTCAGGACACCCAGTCCAGTCAGTACCAGAAAATAATTTGTTCAAGGATTTCTGAGTATTTTCCACTGGTCTCTACCAGCTCTGGAATTCCATACTCTTCCTTTGTCTCTGAACAGAACCCCTACTCCTCACTGGGATCAATCTCTTATCCCCAGAGGAGTAGGTAACTGTTTCCAACTGTCCCCAACCATTTCCCAGTTCTTGGCACATTTTACCATCAAATTTTCACTTTTCATAGGAAATTCTCTCAACTGATTTATTATTCATAACTAATTATTAGTCAAATAAATTTCCAAAAAAAATAATAATTTAAGTCTTTTCTTCACAAAATAAATAAAATAAATGTCTTCTAACTAGTTAACACTAGTTATCTTTAATGAAGTTGTCACAACTCCCCCCCTGGAAGTAACACCGTCTTTGGTGTTTTTTTACTCTAACTCAGCAAAGAGCTCTGGGTAAACTTCTTGCACAAATTTTTCATCCTCCCAAGTAGCTTCATCTGGGCCAAAGTGCTTCCATTACACTTTAACCTGGGTGACAAGCCACTTGCGGAGTATAATTTCCCTTTGCTCAAGTATGCATTGCGGCTCAACCAGGAACTCGCCGTCCGGTTCTACCTGCAACCACAATGTTTCATGTCAATTTCCTCATCATAATATATATCTTAGGTTAGGATTTGTATCTCTATCCTACCTGAATATTTTGCCAATGAATTACATGCTTTGCATCATGCACATATCGCTTCAACATAGATACATGAAACACATTGTGTACTCGAATGTGACTGGGTAGAGCTAGCCGATAGGCTACAGGTCCTACCCTTTCCAAAATTTGGAAAGTTCCATAGAATCTGGGAGCCAACTTGGCACAAGAGATCCACCGCAGGGTACTCCTTTTTGGTTTTATGCTCAAGTATACATGGTCTCCCACTTCAAATTGCCGATAAGATCTGTTTTTATCTACATAGATCTTTTGTCGATCTTGTGCAACCTTCAGATTTTGTCTTATTTTCTTTACCTCTAATTCCATTTCAGCAAGCATCTTCGGTCCCAACATTAATTTTGTCTCGGGGCTTCCCCAATTTTTGGGTGTGCGGCATGGCCTCCCATACAAAACCTTGAAAGGAATCATCTTCAAGGACTCCTGATAACCGTTGTTGTAGGAAAATTCAACAAGATGCATATAATCTTCCCATTTAGTTGGTTGCTACATTATATACATGCGCAATCCAACACTTGGTTTACTCACTTTGTTTGCCCATCGGTCTGGGGATGATAAGCTGTGCTAAAGTTTATCTGAGTCCCTAGTCTTGTAAACAATGTCTTCCAAAAGGCAGAAGTAAACTTAACATTCCAGTCTGAGATGACTGTATTTGGAATTCCATGTAGTCCGAAAATTTCCTTCATGAATATGTTGGCTATCTGTACAGTCTTGTAAGTAGACTGTACAGGTATAAAATGTGCAGATTTTCTCAATCTGTCCACCACCACCATGATGGAATCATTTAGCCTTTTTTTTAGTGGTAAGACTGTAATAAAGTCTAGGGATATGACCTCCCACTTCCATTCTGATGTTGGTATGGGCTGCAACAATCCTACAGGATGTTGATGTTCTATCTTCACCTGTTGACATTCCAAACATTTACTTAAATATTCAGCAATGTTTTTACACATAACAGGCCAAAATTATACCTTTCTTATAGCAGTCAACATTTTCTGATATCCTGGATGACCTACATAATTGCTGCGATGGTACTCATCCTTTATCAACTCCTTTAGAGCCATGCGATTAGGCACGAAAAATTTTCCTCTGAAAGTTAACATCTGTTCTTCATTTATTCCATACTCAGATATACTTCCTTGCTTTCTATTTCCTCCATTTTTTGCCATAAAAATTAGTATTCTGGATCTTTCTGTGCCTCTCCCTTCACTTGTTCCAAGAATTTATTTTCTAGCTGATTATAATACAACTCAAATATACCATGTAATTTTCTTCTTAAAGCGTCAGCGACCCGGTTCTCCTTTCCCTTTATGTGCTGAATGTCCATATCAAATTCACTCAAGAAGGCATTCCATCTTTCCTGTCTTGAGTTCAAATATGCTTGCTTGAAGTAACTAGTCAAGCTGCTATGATCTATTTTTAACACAAACTTTTTTCCCAGCAAGTAGTGCCTCCATACCCAGAGCGCATGCACTACTGCTGTTAATTCCAGATCATTCGCTAAATACCTTTGTTCATGATCCTTCAACTTTCTGGATTCATATGCCACCACTTTGCCTTCTTGAGATAGAACTGCCCCAACACCCTCTTTACTTGCGTCAGTACATACTTCAAATTATTTTCTTGGGTCAACCACCCTTAACACGGGTGCAGTAGTCAAAATTTGTTTCAGCTTTTCAAAATTGTTCTGACATTCTACAATCCATTTGAAAAAAATTCCTTTCCTCTTTAAGGAAGTGATGGGAAAAGAAATTCTGGAAAAACCTTCGATAAGCCTTCCATAGTACCCAGCTAATCCCATAAAGGATCTTATGTCTGCCATGTCCTAAGGTAATCGCCATTCCATGATTGTTTTTATCTTCTCTGGATCAACAACAATTCCCTCTACTGAAATAACATGACCTAAATATTGGATTTCTGTTTTGAAGAAATCACACTTGCTGAACTTAGCGTATAGCTGATGTTTCCTTAGAATTTCCAGCACAATCCTCAAATGCTCCTTATGCTCTTCCTGGTTTTAGAATAGATTAAAATATCATCTATAATAATAAGTACAAAATTATCTAGGAATGGATGGAAGCCTCCGTGCATTAACCTCATAAAGGTTGTTGGTGCATTTGTTAACCAAAAGGGTAACACCACAAATTCATAGTGTCCATACCTGGTACGGAATGATGTCTTGCAAATGTCTTCATCCTTGATTTGAATCTGGTGATATCCAGATCTTAGATCTATCTTGGAAAACACCGTGGCCCCTTTCAATTGATCAAATAGATCATCAATTCTTGGTAAAGGGTATTTGTTCTTGACTGTTAATTTTTTGAGCTGCCTATAGTCCATGCACATTCGCATGGTCCCATCTTTCTTTTTCACAAATAACACTGGTGCTCCCCAAGGGGATACACTTGGCCGAATGTAACCTTTATCCAACAGTTCTTGTAACTACATCTTCAACTCTGTTAGTTCTAGCACACTCATTCTGTAAGGAGCCCTTGACATAGGAGAAGCTCTGGGCATTAACTCTATAGTAAAGTCAATGTCTCTCCTTGGTGGTAACCCAGGAATATTTTCTAGAAAAACATCCAGAAATTCCTGCACCACAGGTATATTTTCTATTATAGGTGATTTCTCCTTGGAATCAGCATACTCCACCTGAATAGAATATAACTAGCACCCCTTCCTTATACATTTATTTATTTGAGATGCTGTAATTGGAAGTAACTGTAATGACTTCTTGATTCCTTGTATTTATTTACGTTCCATCATGCAGTTTGTAGTAAATAATCTTTTCCTTACAATCCACTAAGGTCTAATGCTTTTTCAGCCAATCCACGCCCAATAAAACATCATATGATCTTAATGGAAAAATGTTAAAATCTACTTGTAACTGCTGTTCTGAAATTTCTAACTTACAACTTGGAATTTTGGCAGTTACTTTTCATTTTGTTCTAGTGGCTAGCTATACCAGCCACAAACTTTTAAATTTCTGTTCTTTCAATTTACACAGCTCCACTATTTTGGGACTAACATAGCTCAAACTTACACCTGGATCTACCAAAATAGAAACAGGTTGAGTTAGTATTTTACCTTCCAGCTCAATCATTGTTGGCTGATAATCTACCTATCGGTCTTCCAATGCCTAGTTGATACAAGGGATGTTTCACACCACATCACCTACCATAGAAGCCTCTTACAAATTTGCAACTGTGTCACTCCTTGCTGCGGGTAGTTTTTGTAGTAATGTGCTTCTCCACACCCCCAACACTGTAACGGTGGCTTAGTCACTTGCCCTTGCTCCACCTTGCTGGATGCCTCCATAGGATTTTCCTCTGCTGACCATCTGGTTCTCTGGTGATTTCTACTAAACTATTTGTTGACAGAATTACGTGCAGAATTTTTGAAATTACTGTTTTTGGCATTTTTGAAATTTGTGTTACTTTTCTATCCTTTCTTTGGTGGCCAATTTCTGCTAGTCTCCCCTTTTGCCTTGGACTGTTGATAACACATTCGTGCTTTACGAATGGTTTCATCCATGGTTCGGGGGTTTACAAGTTCTATTCGCTCCTTCATATGTGTTGGCAGGTTGCTCAGAAATCTCTGCACCTTAGCCTTTTCTTCTCGCAGATAGGGAACATATCGTAACAAGGAAGTGAACTTGGTGATATATTCATCAATAGACATATGTCCCAACCTTAAATCGTGAAATTATTTAGCTTTCTCATCATAAAATCGTTTTGTCAAATACTTGTCCTTAAAGTATTGCTGGAATGGTTCCCATGTGAAATCTTGTTCTTCTATGCTACAAATGTTCTTCACCTCTTCCCACCACAAGGTGGCTTTCTCTCTTAGCTGATATATAGCTAATCTAGCCTTCAGGTTGCTGCTATATTCATACACCTGAAAGTACTTATTCATGTTTATTAACCATGCTTCAGCTACTTCTTCTGCTTCACCATCATACGTTGGTGTTTTTATTTTCTGAAACTCCCCTTGGAGTTCCACTTTCTGCTTTTTAATTTCTTGTTGATCTGATACATTGCTAGGTTCTGCTTCGTTATAATTTTTGTTCTTGCTTCGCTGGGATGGGCTTCTTTCCACTCTATCTGCAGTGTTATTTCTTGTTTGCTGCTCATCTTCTCTATCGGTACTTGGATGTTTTACCTTCTGATTTTGTTTATCTGACAGGAATTTTAATATCTTTTCTTGGTCTTGCAATTAGGTTAAATTTTAGGCGCAAATTTTAGCCCAAAGGTGAATTTTAAGGGATTTTAAATTTTAATAGGGAGAATTTTTTATATAAAACCCATTTTCTATAATTTAATAAAGTTAGCACAATAATTATTTTAAAAATAATTAATTATTAAATATTAGTCCACCAAAAAAAACGTGCATAACACTGAAAAATGAAATTTGCCCCGATTTTATTTGCTTGGAGCAGATTTCCATGGCATTCACCTAGATTTACAGGGTCGGAGGGAGGGGTTAGAGTGATTCGCTCCATTTCTTCATTGGTTCACCGGAATTTAGGAGACGTGGCTGGAGCTTTGTGCACACTGATGTTCTTGCTGGCTGAGCGAGGGACTTGACCGACCCTCTCTAGTCCGTGAGGCTTTTAGAGAAAAAATTTATGATCATATAGTTGCCTCGTCATTTATTTTCACGAATCTAACTGTATATGAAAATCAAATGACTTCAATTAGTATTTGTTCCCATGGTTTGAATTATTTTTCTGACTGCTTAACTTTGCTTACAAGCTTTAAACAGAGTAAATATGGCCGACGCAACAAATGTCTCTCGCTTTGGAGGAGTGATTATGGCACATCCAGATCCAATTCTAGGCATTTCAGAAGCATTTAAAGTAGATACAAATGATTTGAAGCTGAACCTTGGTGTTGGAGCTTACAGAACAGAGGATCTTCAACCCTATGTGCTCAATGTCATGAAAAAAGTTACGTTGAATGCTTCTCTTTTAGCAGACAGAATTTCTACTGTTATTTATATGCATTGGAATTGTCCTATGTTTGCACTTGCTCTTAGTTGTCTAGGGTTTATGAAGGTTCTTGGTTTTGGCAGATTTCAAAATTGTAGGAGGATAACAGGGCTTTAGAAAGACTTACAAAGTCCAAAGAAGCAGCCCTCCTTGACATAGAGAGGACAGTGCAGTTTGCTCTGGAAAAAGCTGCGATGGTCGATGATTTATAGAATAGGAACCAGGAGTTGATGAAACAGATTGAAATTTGCCAGGTTTCCTTTTTTCTTATTGGATTTTATATTATTGTTTTTAGTTTGATAAAATAATGTTTCTTTGGTGGTGCTTAGGTTTCTTATACGTTAAAACATACTGGGCAGTTGGCTGGTATGCCTTTCTCTTGACTGTTGAGGTCTATTGTGTTACAGGAGGAGAACAAAATATTGGACAAAATGCATCGGCAAAAGGTTGCAGAAGTTGAGAAGTTATGTCAAGCAGTTCGTGAGCTAGAGGAGGTTGTCCTTTCAGGTGGGGCTGCTACCAATGCTGTGCGTGATTATCAGCGGCAAGTGAATGAATTGATTGTAAGTCCTGCCATGCCATGCATTTTTAAAATTTTTCTATTGTATGAAAGTTGAAACATTACTTTTTTTGGTTAAATAACCATTCCAAATGGTTCAATTTGCATGCATATCCATGTGTTGGCATGTTTTTAGGAAGGTAAGAATACACTCGAGAGAGAACTATCTCGGGAAAAGATAACAGCAAATCGAGTTGCTTGTGTTGTTGCCAATGAGCCAATGAATGGAAGGATGGGAATGACAAAGTCATGCCTGTAAAGCAGTGGCTTGAAGAGCGTCATTTCCTGCAGGTAGTTTGAAGCTTTATATTGTAATGGTTCAAGAATCCTTGTTTACTGTATTTTTGTATGCAGGGTGAAATGCGTCAGCTTCGTGATAAATTAGCCATTATAGAGCGGGCCGCGAAAACTGAAGCAGCACTTAAAGTAGGAAAAAATAGATTCTCTTCATTGTTTCTTTTTTATACCTTTACTTGGTTTCCAATCTATATCTTTGGTCGTTGTTGCTAAACAAGCCTGTGCTTGCAGGAGAAGTTTCAACTATGGTTGAAAGTAGTTGAAGAAGGAATAAGAGGATCACCAAATGGTGCTATTCGATCATCCTCCTCCGATGGACGAAGCATTAGCAATGGTCCTTCTCGCCTCCAATCAATTGGTGGTGCAGAGATTGCATCAAGAGTCATGTCAAATGGTTTTGGTCCAAGGAGATCATCACTTTCTCAAATGAGGTCTTCACTATCCAGTAATGCCAGTATAGTTTTAAAGAGTGCAAAAGCAACATCTAGGTCATTTGATGGTGGAAGATCATTTGATGGCAGGAGATCAATAGAACGCAACAAGACATTTACAAATGGACTCAATGAGAACTGCACAACTGACAAAAGTAATGGGATATCCAGGAATGCCGAATCACATGATGCTGGGAAAGAGAATTCAGATAGCAAACCACCTGAATTTACAGAAGTTGGACCTAAAGATTTTGTTTCAGGTGTGTTGTATGACATGCTACAAAAGGAGGTGATAGCTTTGAGAAAAGCTGCTAATGAAAAGGATCAAAGTCTTAAAGACAAGGATGATGCAATTGAGGTACATTCACTTTCAATCAATAGGTCACACTGTTTATCACTTTCGACCATTCCTTTTGCACCGATGTGAAGCATAGATGAAGACTCACATTTACACTTGAAATAAATTACTTAAATTGTTCATTTAGATGCTAGCGAAGAAAGTGGATACTTTGACAAAAGCAATGGAGGTGGAGGCAAAGAAAATGCGCAAAAAAGTAACTGCCATGGAGAAAGAGGTAGCTTCAATGAGGATTGATAAGGAGCATGATCAAAGAGCAAGACGATTGAGTAGTTCGAGGGGAACTGTAAATAGCTCTAAACTTTCCTCTGGAAGGTATAGACTTGCATAATTTTTGTAAAATTATTGCCCATTGCCCAAATATTATGCTGCTTTTTTAGATGCTTTTGTAGAAGGGTAATGTTGCTGTTGGGACTAACCATATTATAAATCTGACATATAGAGATCAGATCTTCTGTCTTTAATTAAAGTTTCTTCTTTCACATGTAAAAACAAATATCAAATTTGTAATGTTATCTCTTAAGTTCCTTGTATATACTTTTAGTATATTGCATGTTGGTATTTATAGAAACTTGGAATTTTAACATAGAGATACAATTAATTTTGACTGAATAGCCAATTGTCCATAGAACCTTTCGACTTTTAGAGGTTTTGCTTTTCACCTTCAGTTCAAAGTGTCTTTTCTGGTATTGTTTACTCCCGAGTTGTTGTTGACCCTTTTGAAAGTTGTTGCCTTTGCTTCATGGTTTAAAATAAAAAATTTGATATTCACCATTAAGCTATTATAATAGACTACCATGGTTTGACTGTCCTATCTGTGCCAATTCTTGATCATTTCTGGCTATGAATTATCATATTCTGATTGTCATTGATGATCAAATAACAATTACACTTATCTGGCTGGCAGCATGTGGGTCATCTCACTGGATATAGTTCTATATGTTTATTCATTGAAAAACACTTTGTTGCATATCACAACATCAAATAATCTATGTTCAACTGTGATTTAGCATCAAAATTTGTTTAAAGTTGCAGAACAATAACAAATGGTGCCAAAGGTTTGTTACTTGACACATAGACTTGTTTGTCACATAAGTTAAGAGTTTTAAAGCTGGAATTTCGTCCTCCTCTTTCAAATAAAAAGGGAAAATGGGCAGAAAGTGATATCTATATAATAGCATTATAGATTATGGTTGACATTCTGATTTCTAGAGGCTACTATTGGTGCATAGTAAGAACTATTGTTATCTAGGTGTTTATGTGAGTCTATTTTGTACATTAACACCAAATTGCTCAATGATTTATGGCTCAATAAAATTTACCTACTCAAATTCTAGTTTAAATATCTACATTCTATAGGCTATCAACTTTCAACTAGATGGCACCACACATTATTGTGAAATTAGTTAATTACTACATTTTCATTTTATTTTTTTCCACAAGTGCTGTTTCATTTTAAATTAGAGAAGTTTGATGCCAAATCTTAGCAGTCTAATATAAAAAATAGATAGGAAGGCCATAGCCAGCGATGAAAAATACTGTTGTTTATCCAAATATTTTGATTGGACCCTATCCTATTCTATATGAGTAGTCCTGACAGGTATACTACCTTACGAACTGGAATAGCAATATTGCTACTAGACAAAACATTATGACAATTAAGATTGATAATAAAAACTGGAAAATCTCCCCATTTCAGCCCACCCATGTCTCCATTCTTGTGTCTTTACTGCGCATGGTTACTGCAGTTCGGTATGGAGGATTGATAGCTCCTACTGTGTCTTTCATAACCAGATCAGGAGTTCATGGAACTAGAGTCCAAGAGAAACCTTTGCAAGTAGGGTCTAGAACCAGAGGAGGAGGATGAATTACCTCTCGGGGAATCTGCAAATACCCCACTACTCTGTTAACCAAAGATTTCAGTTCTCCAAGCTGAGCATCTAATTCTAGATAATGCCTATGAGAAATGATTGCGAAGGTAGAGAATTCCTTCTCAGTTTCTCTCAACTCCAACAGTTGAGTTGTTGTCTCCATGGCCCAGTCCTCATGAAACTATGCTCTCTGCCTGTAACTTGTGTTCACATTCCTCTTGCCATTGAACCTATCTGATGGTGGAATTTGCCACCCTGCATTGAGCCTATAGAAGGCTGTGCTGGACCTCGTTTAGGCCATATAAAAAATAATATATATGATGACAGTTATAGTGGCCCATAGTGATGGGGGCAGGGGTGAGGGGAGGAGACAAGTATCGGACCGACAGAGGTATCTTCGAGAGTTTACCGAAAATTATACTAGGCAGGACTTCCCTGAACCTTGTCACCACAATGATATAGGAGCCAGGACCAAGAATGAATAAAACAGTATAAGCCACGACAAAAAAGACCACAATGTAATAAATAACAAATCCTTCCAAAAACATCTTACAGTTGTAACGTAATTTGATGCAAAATAATATTCCATCATTTGAAAGCTTTTTTATTCTAGATTGATTTTACCAGGAAATCACAAGAACATTTTCAATGATGTTGGGGTTCCTTGGTTGGAATACCGTTACTATGATCCTAAAACTGTAGGACTAGACTTTGAAGGGATGATTGCAAACATTAAGGTATGACAGTTTATTTTACCTGCCTTTTCACAAAATTAGATGTTAGGTAAATACACTGTTAATTTTTTGATGGTAGACTGCTAATTATTTGACTTGTTGCAGGCTGCACCAAGTGGTTCTTTTGTGTTGCTTCATGGTTGTGCTCACAATCCCACTGGAATTGATCCAACTCCCGAGCAGTGGGAGAAAATAGCGGATGCCATTCTGGAAAAGAATCATACTACTTTCTTTGATGTTGCTTATCAGGTTCGTGATGATTCACTGATATGGAGGTTAAATTTACAGTTTTCATATTTTATATGAATTGCCTAGTGTGTAGATTATTTTTTGCAATTCGTTTGTATGCATTTTTCTACCTTGCCAGTTTCTTTTTACTTCGATTATTTTTTAAGTTATACTGCTTCTTCATTTTGAAGCCTTGATGAATTCAATGGAAATACCTTCATAATTCAATGCATTAAAAGCCCTCTTTAAATGGAAAAAATCGTTTGACATGGTTAGTAATGCTTTATTGAATGCAATTATTTTTATGAAAAAATCGTCCAGAATTTGGGTTTTATTGATATGACCTTATGGTTATTAAATGTATATGAGTTCACAGTTCTATTGTTTTTACTCATTACATTGAAAGAAGCTAAGTGATATTACAGCCCATGTGGAAGAGATCTATGATGTTATAGTCTTAGAAGCATTTCCAAAATTCCATTCATGAGGTACTGGCCTTTATGCCAATGGGCATCCATAGAGGCCCTCCCTGGGTGAATATGCTTGCTTGGTTCACCTTCCTCTCTCCCCCTCTGTGCAGCCTCTCTGTTATTGTGTGTCTAGTAATCCTTTGTTGTAATGAACTGACAATTGGTATGAAAGGACCCCTATTTTTGCAATTTAATATGCGATTTTACCTGAACTTGCAGGGATTTACAAGTGGCAGTCTTGATGCGGATGCATCATCTGTGAGGTTGTTTGTAGCTCGTGGGATGGAAGTTTTTGTTGCTCAATCCTAAAAAAAGAACCTCGGTCTCTACGCAGAAAGGATAGGAGCTATTAATGTTGTGTGCTCCTCATCAGATGTTGCCAATAGGTACCACTAATAAACTTTGGATTGTATTCTTTCTAGTGGATATGTTTATTACTGGAATATCTTTAACTTCCAGCATTATTTAAATGGAATTCTAACTGCATTTTTCCATGCATATCTGGCAGGGTGAAAAGCCAACTTAAAAGGCTTGTTAGACCAATGTACTCGAATCCTCCAGTTCATGGGGCTCAAATTGTGGCAAATGTTGTAGGAAATCTTGCCATGTTTGATGAATGGAAATCAGAAATGGAACTTATGTCTGGAAGAATCAAGGGTGTGAGGCAGCGACTGTATGATAATATTTCTGTAAAGGATAAGAATGGGAAATATTGGTCCTTTTTCCTCAGACATATTGGCATGTTTTCCTTTACAGGTCTTAACAAGGCTCAGGTAAGAAAGGCCATAATCTATCTAGCTTTCAAATTTGTCTGGAAAATTATGGAAATTCTTACAGGATTTTGATAAAATATAGCAAGAATTTTTGTAAATCCAGGTTACAATTGTCAAACTTAAATATTTTGGGTGTCCCAAGAATTTTTGATGGTGTTCAATCCATTTCCACCCTTAAAAAATCGTTCAAACATTCCGAATTTCATATTTTTTGAATTTTTTTTACCGAGTTCCAACCATTTTTTGTCGTCTGGGCAAATTTGAAGGCTGGGTAGATGACGCCATAAGAAAATGTTCGGAAAATTTTCACCATTTTAGAATTCTAGCTTTTTTAATCAGTGTTTTTTTTACCGTTTCTTGCCCTAATACAGCTTTTCAATTCGAACAGAGTGAGAACATGACAAATAAGTGGCATGTCTACCTTATAAAAGATGGGTGTATCTCCTTGGCTGGGCTGCCTTTATCCAAATGTGAGTATCTTGGAGATGCCATAATTGACTCCTACTAAAATGTTAGTTAAATAACAATAATATATCAACAATAAAATCAATTCAATTGTCTATGTTAGAAATCATTTTTAATATTGAAACACCTGAGGTCACAGTTAAGTGTTGATGTATTAGGCAATCTCATTAGCCTGTAATCCACAAAATTGTGTCTGGTCTACTGATCTTTCAACACTTATCTTTGTTACATAAAGGTTGACATTGGCCACCACATGGTTGGTAGAGTATTCTGCAAGCAGTTTCTGCTTTCTACAACAGCTATCCTTCTATTTTGTTAATGTAGGTAACATTTTAAGTTGACAGAATATGAGCCTAGTTTTTTAAATCTTGAAAGACTGCTATATTGAAGGCTTCATAAAACTTTATATTTATTAAACTCTCCTATATGGGACTGATCAGTATTCATTTCAGATAGGTTTGCAATTTGATGGGTCACCTATTGTAATTACATAAGTACAGCTGCAGAGGAATACATAATAAAAGGATGAGATTGAGATGGCTTCCTTGGTAGAACTACTTATCATTATTGCCTCAAATACATCATTCATTTTCAATACAAGCATGAAACACAAGATTGATTTTGACTATCACTGTCCAAAATATAACCTCTATTATTTTGATGATCACTATGCAAAATATAACATCCATTTTAATTCATTCTCAGTATTCGAAAAATAATGGTTTTCGACCCCTAAGCATAAAATGTGGTAATCTCCATTAACTTCCACAGAAAGGGAAAATGATATACTTGGAGAGGGCCTCTTTGGTGGTATTAGAGATAATAATTTCCCAAGGTTAATTGTCTGTTATCAATTATTGCAAAATCTATCCAATGCATCGAGTTGACTCTATGACCCCTCTGGAGTGGAGGCCAATTACACAACAACATCTACAAATAAAAGGAATGAAACCAGGATCTGATGAAGTAGGAAACTATCCCGAGATTGAGTAAATTCCCTGATGAATTGCTGGTAATTAATGTAGATCCCAACTAGTCTGGAAGAGAGAACACACACCCACTTGACACCCCCAATACTCGTGATGCCTTTAGAAAATCTGCAGTAATAGCAAAAACTGCCAATCATTCTATCATAAAGCTGCATCACACCAGAAACAAAGTCCTCAAGTAGTCCAAGGACACGAAGCTGCTTGATGGGTAAATTCCTGGGAACAGTGTAGTGCCAAGAGCCTTTTGAAAGTCTACAGAGCAACAGTAAGCCTTCAAGGATGTCTGTCTGTCTAGTCTCATCTATAAATTATAATATCACAAAGTAAATATGCAATCCAATTTCCAGTTGTCTCTCTTGAACCAAGCCTGGCCCCTGCCTCTCCAATATTTCCCCTCAAGAATCCAAACAATCGTAAATTCAAAGATGAAAGGCTGTTATTCACCTTAGCTAGACCTTTTTAGCAGTGATGCATCCTATGTTCATATTTAGTAGATTATTCTGACAATAGTCACACTGTATTCAAGTTAAAAAATAAGAAAGACACTGAGCATTAAAAAATCAAGAGTCTGTTCTTTTTTATAATTGAAATCTTCTTTTTATTATTGTTTTAAATGTACAGAGCTATTGCTCAATAAAATAATAGAACCACAACTGGCAAGCTACAGGCTTTCTATCTGACCAAACATCAGACGGGTAGAAAATGATGAGAAATCTAGAGGGCAGTAGTTAGGATGATTTCTCTTTTAATGATAACTGCTTGTGGCTTCTTCCCTGATGCTAGGAGTTCCTCTTCAATCCCTACCAGTTTCCATTATTCTTGTTGAGCTTCTATGGTAGAATCTGTGCAAAAAATGCATATCATTACTATCTTCTTGATCCTTTCCAAATTCTCTTTCACCTGAGCAGCTATCATATCCTTGATTGGCCACTTTAAATTTACTGCTGCTTTGAAAACAGATCTCTAACTTTTGGTATTCTTCAGGTTAATGAGAAGATTAAGGGTTTCCAAAATCCTCTACACCAAATATCTCTCTTTCGTCTATCACTCCTATGTCATTTTATTTTCACTCTTAGAGGAGAAGGGTCAACAACTTCATAAACTGTTTGATGGGCTTTGTTACACACCCAAGTGGGTAACCCCTAGGAGAAATTTTTTTTCTTATCGATGGATCACTGATTGAACAAAAATATAGATCATTTTTGGTTGTATTCTTGTTCCCATGCTTCACCTTGGTGGTTTTTACTTACCCCTAGTCTAGTGTGATCTTCCCTGAGGCCTTTCTTCCCTGATCTATTTTGTCAAACAAAATAATGTACGTCAAAAATTTCTCAAGTTTGCATATTTCGTGTCAGTTCTTGCATTCAAATTTAGCTCTTTTGCCTCGGTTTTGTTTCCAATATACTTCCAAATTTGATGAGTTTTAGTTTTGGATATAAATTTTATGGGTTTTGGATTTGAGATCGAGTTCATCCTCAAGATATATGCGATTGGATTTTTCTTTGTTTTTGAATTCTCACATTCAAGTTGTCTGTTGTTCAGGTGGGAGCAACAATTCTGTGGGACCTCATAGTTGGTGGGTGGGATGTTTCATATCGGTCAGAGTTTGTGTTGAGTGCACAGGGAAGCTATTCAACTCTAATTTACAAGAACAAAAAGTTGTCTTCATTTGATGAGTCAATTTGCAATTCCTTCAAGGCATCATAGGCAGGGAAGGTAGTTCTAATAATAGACAACTCCTCTTCAAACAAGAAGAAGGCTACAACCTATAGATACATGGTAAAAAAGAACATAGTCTAGGAGTTCGAGCCTCGCAGTAGATTAGATGTACTTAGAAAGCTTTCTTACATTCAACAATCAGAAATGTTAGTAGTTAAGAATGTGCCATCATGTTGGAGAAGCAAGTTTGTCTCTTTGGAAGCTGGAAATTTTATCTACATATGTGCTACTATATAAAAGTTAATATTGGTAATAATAAATGTTGGTTGTGTTTCTAGAGCAGATCATCACTGTGAATTCCACAGCTTTTCATGTTTGTGATTGATAGGTATATGATATACATGGTAAAGCAAGTATAAATAAAATTTATAAATATTGACCACCCCAAGGATAGTTAAATTTTTTATTTATTGTTTACCCCATACACAAATCTATAGAAATAATATTTTTAGTTCGAAAATTGAATATTGTATTAAATTCCTCATCAATAAAAATGTTCTTCAAGGAATGGTCTACATTCCGAGGGTTACCTATATCTAAATGAAATCATTCTATGTTCCATTATTTTATAGATCATTACACGTTAAACCGACTTTACTCCTTGACTGGCATTGCATTCAACATTGTACACAAGTATGTTTTAAATGGATCAATCAAAATTATGATTTTATCTATATTTGATAATGCAAGTTGAATACATCATACAATACATAGGAGCGTTATGGCTATGAAGTTCAATATGAAATAATCTATTGATTTCTTCTATTACTATTACATAAGGGGTGCTCTTCCAATGGCCATTTATTAGCTATGTGAAGAAGGCTTTGTGGAATTTTTATTTAGTATAACATTATGTATAGTTGAGTTGCGGAAAACTAAGTAGAATTTGGTAGGAAGTTTGGAGTATGTGTAATTCATAATGATCTTGTCTTCTCTTCATTGATGACTTTTCAATGTGTGCGTTTTGACCTAAGCCATTGAATTATCAATGTGTCAAGGCTCAAAACTTGACCTATATGCCAACTACTTCTTATGATCGTTCCTAGGAACATGAATCCTAATTTTTGTAGGTTTAAAATTTATGACAAGTTTTCTCTATTATGGTCGAATTTGTGGGGGTTATTTCAAAATTTATTTAAGGTACCATGGATCTAAATTTCTTATGAAATTTCAACACTAACAAACTTTGGTGCAAATTGTTGATCAATTCTCACTTGGTTACGGTTATAGATGTTAATGAAAATTTTGTGTGCATGCATGAGAGTTGGGTGCAAATGCACAATGTTGTGTAGCATTAGTGTGATAAATATGGGATAGTGCAAAGCATAGTTTTGAAGATTAGTCTAAGTTGACTCGTACCTAATCAACTCAATCAAGTTGATTGTTGGTTGAACGGTTAATTGTTGGTTCAATGGACAGAAGATCTTGCAGGCACAAATACCAAAGGGAAAAATGGAGCCCATCATGGGGTAATTTTTGTAATTCTCCACCACTGCTACCTTCCATGCTTCCTCAAACTCCTCTCCAACCTCAATATCAGTGCTAGTAGTAGCATGAGCAACAACACTACGCTTAGCAGAACTAGAAGAACACATTTTCCAAACTACACGAGAACTACTTCCCTCACGAGTCACCATGATGTGGCATGCTTGGTCTCGGTGGTTCTCTTCCTTCTACTCCTGGTTCAACTACCATATCTTCATTGGAACCAACACTCCGAACTCCACTAGACAATGATTCACTATTTTGTAGTAGTGATTCGCCATTTGTACTGGTGATTCGCCATGATTTTACAAGATAATATAATCTCGTGAGAGATTCGCCAAAAAATTATATATACATATTATATTATTAATAAAATCGCCTTCCATTTTTCCTATGTATCATGGGGATTCGATTATTTATTATATATATAAATTTAGGGGGGTTCTTAAAATTTTCCCTGCTTGCA
Organism: Pinus albicaulis; assembly: GCA_034641835.2. Classification (NCBI taxonomy): domain Eukaryota; kingdom Viridiplantae; phylum Streptophyta; class Pinopsida; order Pinales; family Pinaceae; genus Pinus; species Pinus albicaulis. Next base: position 764,489,439 of record CM076581.1, on the reverse strand, counting down.
ATGATCGTTCGTTGTCCTTTCAGACACACACAATTTTCTCTTGCAATTGTTGAATGGTGTTTAATAGGAAATGGGTTTGGTGCTGTTGCTCTTCCAGCAATCTGCTAGTTTGTTGATCTTGTTCCACACTTAATTGAACCCACAATTCTGGGTTTATCACAGTTTGTGCTTGGGGTTCCTCGGTGTCTTGGGGTAATGAAGTTGTTGCTCCCCTCCTCATTATGTTATCTAAATTCTCTTACTCTCGTTCTCTGTGCATCAGTACACACACAACTTAACCGTTAGTTGACCCTTAAGGTCTCAGCATATAACCGCTGCTTTGATAGCACTTTTCACAAACACCAATATGAGCACAAAAAAAAAAATTACTTACCTTATTTTGCAGTTAATAATTACCATATACAAACATGGACTTTACAAATATTAACATAGATCAATGTTGAATTTCCACATTTATATCATTATAACCTTACATAAATGGTAATAATAATTTGATTTATTATTTGTCTTGGATTACTCATATTATTATTTAAGTTTGGTTCACTATTAAGGTTGAATGTATAAGTGTAAATTTTATGCCACATGTCAACAACATACATACTTCTTTTATTGCTGCAATAAGACATTTCCAGCTACCCTTGTTAACTTCATTGGCACCTCTGCCTAAATTTAAGAGACGGGTACTGGGTAATAAATCCAGAGTACAACTAGGAGATTTCTTCGAAACTGGTGCGATTATCCTTTTACCTGCTGTGATCTCCACCATGCATTTTGACCTAATCTACGACTAATATTTGGGCGGGAGTTGTCTTGGATTCTCCGCCAAAACCCTAGCTTTTGTTCGACATATGGCTTGTATACTTCCAGTCTGTGACGAATTTCATTTTTATTTGAGGGTTTCGCTCCGCATAACTCTCAGCTTCATTGAGGGAGGCATGGATCTGCCTATGTTATTCTTTCATAGTCCACTGAGGTGTGAGCCTCAGGTTTTATCTTTGCATGTCGAACTTCTTCAATTCGAGTTGGAAGATCAAGAGAAAATGATTGTATGGCATCGTCGTCTTCACAGTGGGTTCGACTTCTTCATACAGGTATTCCTTAGTTAAGTTCTTTTTCTACTGAGAGCAATAGTTAAATATCTATTCTTCTTTTGTTTTGTGTATTATCTACGTACTATTATGAAACTTGGATTCTCTTATGTAGCAAATGCATTAACAGTCTTCTTCTTTGTTTTGCTATTGCGCCCCTGACACAAGGTAACGGGTTTGCCTTCCGCTAAACAACTTTTACCTTCTTGGTTAAGGAGCATGCGAAAATTTCGAAGTTCCACAACTTCGTTTATTTGGGTTCGGCCTTCTCGACAGCGGATATTTTCCAGGTTTTTATACGGGTACATTTGTCTTAACCGCCTTAGAGCTCGTTCCTGTTTCTCATGGAAAACTGGAGGTTAAATCTTGATAGAATTCTTTTCATTTTCAGTAGGAATCTGGACCGGTGTGTTTTGTTTACATATGACTATGTGAAGAAGAATTTCTAAATGGGACATAGTCCCTGTAACTATTTTATTTCTCCTTCATAAAGATTTTGCAATAAAAAAAATGACTTGTAATTGGACTGTGTGTTCTCATCTTTGTTTTTTTTTTGTGATTTTCTATAATATGACATAAAAATATTGTCTTTATATCATGCCTTTAATTCATTAAAGCAATTGTTTGTAACGAACATGGATCTCAAGCCTCTTAAGCGCGACCTTAAGCCTTGGTTGTCTTAATGGAATTATTATTTACTGGTCTCTTTTTATAAACTGTTATATTGGGTAGAAACCCTTGACCTACTACTGCCATGAAATTTCTTCCAGCTATTTATTTTATTCAACATATAAGGGTTTGCTAAAACATTTACATGATTCCTCATTTCCATGCATACAATGATTTGAATTAAACATTTACTGAGAAAAAATGATTGATCTTGCTATCTATTTCTTTATATAGATTCTTTCAGCTGCATTTATGTATCCGAATCATTAACTTGGTGTCCAGACCAACATATCCTTAAGTCCGTGTATAATCTGGATTTTAATGGTGGCAGACGATGTATCTTGGGTTTGGATTTTACCCAGAACTAATGTTAACAGTCCATCCGACTCTGTTAACATTCTAATCAGGTTAATTTAGGCCGGATTAAAAGATACGATTTCTCTTTATAGAACAAATAACTCATTTTTGTTTATAAAAGTATAACTGCAATTGTCATAAACAATAGTAAATATGAAAGTATATGTATAACTTTTCTATACTCCATTTCCTATTTTTTTCTTTGTTAATTATGTTCTATAATAGTTATTGCTATAGGATCCTACTTGTCAGTAGAAACTGTTATAAATATTCAGTTTTATTATTTTTGGCTTCCTTCATAACATAGAAAGAATAAATATTACTTTGAAATTATTCTATCTTAAACATTAATAACAGAGAAAGAATGAATAATACTTTCAGATTGTTCTGTCTTAAGCATAAAAAACAGAGAAGGAATAAATAATACTTTCAGATTTTATTTCCTGTCTTAAACATTTTTTTTTATTAACAGAACAGTACCTAAACGGCTGTATAACTGTGGACAAATTTCCAATTCAATACTAAATTACTCAGAATTCACAGTAATACTTATCTGTTTTAGCAGATTCAAGCTGTGGTCCTCCCAACCATCAGGAGAGGCGATTACGTCCTCTTCCTGCCCCCAACCCCAATCCTGGATGGTATGGGTTAACAATGGCTTAATTTTCTACTGTGACCTCAGGACGCCTAGTCCAGTCAATACCAGAAAATAATTTGTCCAAGGATTTTTGAGTATTTTCCACTGGTCTCTACCAGCTCTGGAATTCCATACTCTTCCTTTTGTCTCTGAACAGAACCCCTACTCCTCACTGGGATCAGTGTCTTATCCCTAGAGGAGTAGGTAACTGTTTCCAACTGTCCCCAACCATTTCCCAGTTCTTGGCACATTTTACCATCGAATTTTCACTTTTCATAGGAAATTATCTCAACTGATTTATTATTCATAACTAATTATTAGTCAAATAACTTTCCAGAAAAAATAATAATTTAATTATTTTCTTCACAAAATAAATAAAATAAATGTCTTCTAACTAGTTAACACTAGTTATCTTTAATGAAGTTGTCACATACCTACATTACTTATTCACGTGATTACACATGATTCATTAGCATTCTCATTATATAGATATTAATCCGCAACTTTAACAAGAAGTATATATATATATATATATATATATATATATATATATATATATATATATATATATATATATATATATATATATATATTACCCTTGGCTAAATTTAGGTTTGCAACGTTATAGCCTCTGACATCATCGGTACTATGTATTAACCTTGAGGTACACTCGAACACGCGTACTCTAATAGATTTGGCAATCAAGCGATCTGCTCAATGCATCTTAGCCAATGTTTCACCCGGTTATCATTTACTTACAAAGTATTTGATTCAATGCGGTAGTCTCGGTATTTTCTCTAGCATTAAAGTTAAGTCCTGGAATGAGGTTACAGTCTACAGCTGTATTGATGCACTAGCACCCCCTCTACCATTGGATCATAGCTTCTTGCGATCTACGATGGTGGGACAGATGGGGTGGGTTACGGTAACCACCCATCCCCCCATCTCCCACCTTGACCTCATTGTTGTGTTTTGCCATTGAGTTTATTTGGGATTTGCAACTCCATTCAATGCTACAACATGTATCCTGCCATTACGGTAATTTAGTTTGCTACCCATAAACTTGTTTACATGGTTCTTCTCATATTTTCTCGTTTTAGAGTTCGCACTGTGAATTTATTTAAGAACCCTATTATGGTTCCCCAGATCTTCCAACAAGGCATATCCTTTGCTTCTCATTCTCTTCCAGCAGCAAACTCTTATGTCCAAGTTTCCTTACATCTTCACGCAATTTCTCTTCGCCTTGAACATGTCTCTGAGCTTATAGCAACAAGGTAAAATTGTTTACTATTTTTTTTTCCCTTTTTAGCAGAGTTTGTCATACATTTCATCTTTTTTTTTTTTAAATACTTTAAGACACTTTCGATGCACTTGACCCATCGTTTCTAACCTAGATACTTACTATTATACTGTGATTTTTATGGTAGGTACAAATCAGTATTCTCGGCGAACCAGTTTAAAGACCAGGCAAGGATCCTCTCTCCCCTTATCACTGGTAAGTAAATATGGACATTTCCTCTGGAATTCCCTTTACTGTTCCGCATTGTAATACTTGCCTCTGCTTACTTTGTAGGCGAGGTCTTCTTCCTTTGGTGATTGATCAGTTGCAATCTAAAATTCCACTTATGTTTAGAAAATGAGGCATACTCCGAGGCTTGGTCTTACTGGGTTTTCTTTTGTATAATGAATTTTCTCCTTTATGCTCTCAGAGCATTTTCAAACTAAAAACGAGGGTTTTATCCCTACTTTATGAGACAGCGCCTTGCTTGGCATTGCATATGATAAGTTAAAATTTCCATTAGTATGTTACTTGTATTTATTGTCTACTGAATAATTTCTATCATTCCAGTAGATAGTATTTCGAGCTGAGCAAAAAGGGGTTACCTTGTAGCTTATGCAACTTATGGGTTATAAACTATGGCTCGTTCATCAGTAAGAGACATCACTTGTTTAATATATATCAATGGAATTATTCCTTCTCGCATGTTGAGTTTTTTTTTTAATGATTTAAGAGTTTCCACAAATTCTACAGTGAAGTTCGAGTCCAACAGTTTCTCATTCTTGTGTTCTTTATTCGCATCGTTTATCTGTTTGAAAGTTAAAGCATTTGTCGTTTTTAAGATCTGTTCTTAATAGTCTAGATTTTCGGTATATATATATATATATATATATATATATATATATATATATACACACACACACAGTCCAGAAAATCTACTATGAAATGTTTACTCGAGGAGCACTCCTCCTATTTGTTTTCTTTTCAAAAGTTTAGATACTTAAAAATTTCAGTTTGATATATATATAGTTTTCTTCCACATACGAGTTTTGAAATCCTGTGTTAATTGAATTTCATTATTTAATTGTTTCTTCTAAACTTCTATATATATATATATATATATATAGATATATACATTGGAAAGCATATTCAGAATTTGTTTCCTATAGTATATAGGATATAACCTCAATTATGACATGTTATTTTTGTCTTTACATATTTCATTGTAGACTTATTTTACTTCTGTACTTTCTATTCTCTCTTTACAGTATAACATTCTTTCTTTATGTAACTAATTTAGAGTATATGACCGGACCATAACTGTCCATGTAATATCATAGGCAGCAAGGACACTCTATCCAGAACCTTCTTTCAAGGGGTCTGGGTTTACAGTCCTCAGATTATCAATTAACAGCAGTGATAACTTTTCTATATATTCTATTATCTGCAACAGAGAAGAACATGAACATGTTCCTACTTAAATAACCAGACCTGTAACTTTCTGCAAAACTTCCAACTCATAAATTATAGTAAAAAAAAATACTTATCTTTCTTCTTTTCCTCTGACTGATATTATGCCTCCTGTCCACGAGTGAGGCTATTACGTCCTCCAACTCTTCCCCGTGCTCCAAGCCTGAGCCTTGTTGTTAACAGAAATTTTGGAAGAGACTTTGGGACAATCCGGTCCAGTCTCCAATTCCAGTATTAACAGAAAAATTGGAGTATTCCTCTGGTTAACACCAGTCTAGGAATTTTTCTCCAAAGTTTCCTTTTCCCAGTTACTAAACAGAACCCCCAAACCTCACTGGGATTCCACTTTTATCCTCGTAGGTTAGGAAACTGTTTCAACTGAATTCTGTTCAACCAACTCTCAAATCTTGAAAAATTTTATCCTCAGAGGTTAGGCAACTGTTTGAACTGAATTCTGTTCAACCAACTCTCAAATCTTGAAAATACTTTTACCATCAATGTTTTACTTTATGGAACCAATTCCATAATCAATTTCCATTATTAAAAAACAAAAAAAATTATTTCCACAATCATAATAACAATAAATGTTTGTAAAATCCTAACAAATAACTTAACAAATAGTTAACGATTAAACCAGTGGTTACATATTTCTAAAAATAAATAAAAATTTAATCATTTGATATACTTTTAATTTTTCTATTAATTTGAATTTTTTTTCCTTTCTCATATAAATATTTAATTTTAAATATATTACTTTAATTTATCAAACACTCAGAAATGCTTGCTCGAATAAGTTAGAGCACTGAAACAATATATTTACTAGCAACTAAGTTTTCAATATATTACTTGAATTTATCAAACACTCATAAATTTGATAAAATTGTCTTATTGTAAATTTTAACTATGTAATTGTGCCTAAATGTTGAGACAAGTCATTTTAAATAATAAAATTTAAAATTTATTAAAAATTTAAGCAATAGTCTAATTATATTGCTTTTTTGCTCTAAAAATCATGGAAATTCCGGTAAGATTTTAAGAAAATTGGATTTTTGTAAATCCAGATTATAGCTATCAAACTTCAATATTCCAACCACTTTTAAACATTTAGACAATTCCTCCGCCTCCTTAAACAACTCCAAAATTTAATATTAAATTTTAATTAAAAAAATAAAACTTTTTAACCATTAAATTTGATTTTCTTTCAAATTAATATGTTTTTTAAATACTAAAACTAGCAATTGCAACATATGTTGCAAAGGAAATGCTGTAAAGAAATAACATAGGAAATAGTAGTATAAAGGAAAAAATCTTAAAATTTCAACCAATCCTAATGAAGAGTTCCAAATTACCCCTATTATCATTAATATTAAATTTAAAATTTGGAATATATATATATATATATATATATATATATATATATATATATATATATATATATATATATATATATATATAAACGCTCGTAAAGTAGTAACATAAGAAATAGTAGTATAAAGGGAAAAAATCTAGCCCAACCAATCCTAATGAAGAGTTCCAAATTACCTCTATTATCATTAATATTAAAGTTAAAAATTGAAATATATATATATATATATATATATATATATATATATATATATATATATATATAATCAAATATTGTAAAATTATGAGAGAAGATTATAACATAAAACTACTAAAGAATATAAATGATTTACAAATCAAACTCTTCCAAAAAATTAGTTTAATCAAATTATGATAAGAAAAAAAAAACCTCAGCAAATTTTATCATATAACTTAACCATAAGATCACATCCTTAACCTTCCATATCAAATTTTATCATATAACTTAACCATAATTTTAAAATTAGAATATTATGGAGATGGTTGAAATTTAGAAAGTTACACTAGTCTATTTTAAGAAAACCAAAAAATTATTTTAATCGAATTATGATAAAGTAAAAAAACCTAATGATGTTGCATATCCACGGTGTGATCCATCGCCATCCATTGCAATGAATTTGTCGGCATCTTAACACACGTGTTTATTAGAAGGTGAATAAATGTATTTTTCTCGTTAATCACAAGTTAAATCCAAATTACTAAATAAGTGAATAAATGTAAATTCCAAATTTCAGGAAAGAAAAGGCCACAGCGTATGTACACAGGTAAGAGCGTTAAATTTTATAAAATCGTGCAAGCTTGTTAAACCTATACTTCGATGATGATGAAACCTGCTACACCCTGTAAGAAAATGATGCGTGCAACATTGCACCTTTTTCCATTCAAAATCAAAATCGTAAAGCCTTGTTATGATCTGTTTGACATGAGGATCCAGAGATGCACCATTTTGATTCGAATTTTGCTTATCTGAACTGTATGGAGAGTCGAGACATGGAGGAGTTACATTCTCAACTACCTACAAGGTGGTTGGAACTCGATAATCCAGACAAGCTCCAAGCACTGGACAAATCTGGGTTGAAGACTTGCATTGTAAAAGCTGAGTCCATCAGGTCATTCCTGGGCCGAATTGGGCACCTAGTTGAGGAGTTTTGGGAGAATATCAAATTTGGACGTTCTATAGTGTTGGGTTACAGGATATTAGTGATGCAAGAAGACATTTTCAGGGCAACGGGACTGCCCAACAAAGGCCGCACGGTGGGTTATTGGTTTGGAAACAGGGAGTCCATAGTCAAGCGAATTGGAAAGGAGGCTTGGAATGCAGAGCATGCGATGAGATTGAAACAATTGTGTGGAGTTGAGACAAATTTCAAGCATGACTTCCCTGTGGATATGATCAAGGACGACACTACAAGGTATGTGGCTTCGCTGGTTATGGAGCATCTCTCGGGATGGTCTATTGTTTCTGATTGCAGCTATGGATTTCTTGATGCCATTGAACAAGGCATGAAGAGAGAGGTCAGTAACTGGTGCACCCATATTTCCAAGAGGATGAAGTTGGTCCGCCTAAAGGCGCGTAATGCACACACAGAGGTGACCAAAAAGGAGCTTCGCTATGGGGTATTGCTTGTTAGAGAGCAAGCACCTGATCGGTGGCAACAGGTTGCAGAAAAAGAGGGGCGGGATCTTGAATTGTTGAAGAAGAGAGGAAGGAAAGAAATAAATGGGGTACAGGATATTGGGTTGTTGAAGAAGAGAAGGATAAATAAGATCAATGGGGTGCAGGGTAGGGAAATGTTGAAAGAGAGAAGGATGAATGAAATCAATGGAAATGGGTTTGAATTGGAGAATATGAAAGCAGAGAGGAAGGTTGAAGGCAGTGAAGTAGATAGATATAGGGAGAAAAGGCCAATGTTACCAGTGGGATTGGTGAATTTGGAGCAGGAGGTGAGGATTGAAGATACTGAAGGACTTCAAATGCAAGGCAAAGTGGAAAGTGAATAGGGCAGTTCGGGTTATCAAGGTGCAGGGGCAGTTTTGCAAAGGATCAAGGTCTGGTTAGCTGAGGAATGTGTTGAAACTGCTGAACATTATCTTGCAGATCGAGAAGCATGGATGGAAGTCGTTGTCCAAGAAGTACCAGATGGAGAACTTTTGGAGCAATATTACAATGATCTCACCTTTGGTTCAGGGGATCATGTTTGGGAAAATTGGATGCATTGTATTCCAGTGAACCAGTGGAGAAGAATCGTTGGATTTGCTGAATCAGCGCAGAGAAAGAGGGTGAAGAAAAGGAGAGTGAGGGGGTATGAAAAAATGCTGGTAATCGGTGTAGAGTATATCTTGGCTCACTTTTTTCACAAAAGTAAGGTTCCTTTTGCTCATGGTGACTTCTACGTGGACCCTTATATTGTGTTTGTGCACCCTCAGGCTTGCAGATTTCTGTGGGCATGTCTGTCTATATTCAAGGTGGTTATGTGGTCAGAAAAACCCAGAGAGGTGCATGATTTGGTCCTGCAGCATATTTTGGGATACACTACTAGTTCTGGTCGGATTCTTTCTTATTCCGTTGAGGACTGTATCATTATGAGAATCACCTTAAAGGGAAATGCAGTGCATGGATGTTGTAAGGATTTGACTAGAGTGTGGGAAGATCTGGGAGACTATGATAACGTAAATACACTTTTAATTGATACTTCACCTGTGACCATGCTTAGAAATCAAGATGCAAGTGTGATTTGCCCCATTCCCTACCAGTATCATGTGCAGGCTTCTCACTGGCAACTGGAGGCCTATCTCTTGCCTTATCTAGAATGTTTGGAATCAATACAATGTATTCATGAATTTGTAAAGATATCCCATTTTTCCTGGAAAAGGGCACACTTGGGAATGGTCTCAATTTGAAGAAGGTACGGTTACTCCTTTGTTTGGAACCCCTTGTCCACCATGTCGCCATGGAATTGTAAAGTATTGGAAATTGTTTCCAAGCATTGTAACTGAAACTTCAAATTATCAATTGGATCTGTCTAATACTCAATTCCATGGGATTAATACCACTGGGAAATAGTTACCCATCACAAGAAATAGTATCTCATTTTCATAGTCAGTTCCACCTGCAATTAACTTGGGAATTTTTGAAATGTATCACGGAATTTCATCAAGAGAATTCTTGGGTTTCAGCAATTATATACGGAGTAATAACAACATGAATTATAAGAGGGAACTGATTAAACAGAAAAATGATAAGATGAAATTTATGAGGGAGCTGATTAAAAGGGCCAAAGAGGGAACTGAATCAGGCGAAAGCTAATTTCCATAACATGGCATATGAGAAGAACAAATTGGAAAAGAAGCTCCAGGAAGTGGAAGATGCCTTGGAAAAATCACATGAAGAAAAGATAAAATTGGAAAAGAAGCTCCAGGAAGTGGAAGATGCCTGGGAAAATGCTTCACACCTAGGATTTAAACCATCCATTAATAACAATAGCCCATATAGCCCTTGTGACCCAACTAGGAAACCAAAACGAGAAATTCCAAACCTTATGGATTCTGCAAAGAGGTAAAAGGCTACCTAAAAGTCCCTTGATTTAGTTCCATTTAAGCTTTTAGCAAAGAGAAGAGGCGGCACCCTACATCACTCTCTACAAGAGATGTCCATAGCCTGCACAAGATGAGAAAACCACTGGCTTTAATTGCTTTATTTGCAAAGTTTAGAGCCATGTACAAATCTGTAGGGTCAAATCGGTTGCAAATTTATCATGAAACCATTCACAAGAAAGACTCTGCAACTTAAAAAAAAAAAATTGAAAATTTTTGGAGATTAAATATCTAAGAATATACCTTCAAAGCTAACCAGGTGATAGAACAAACTCTTGGCTTTAAGGGTTTAATTTGCAAAGTTTACAGAGCCACCTACAAAATTTGTATGCTCAAATCGGCTGTAAATTTATCATGAAGCCCTTCACAAGCAATCTCTAACTATGAGAATGTGTTTCAAAGGGCTCACAGAACCACAAAATTTGTATGCTCAAATCGGCTACGAATTTATCGTGAAGCCCTTCACAAGCATCTCTAACTGTGAGAATGCATTTCAAAGGGCTCACAGGGCTCACAGAAACGATTAGAAACCATGACAGGTTTTTTCACCGATTAGAAACCATGACTGGATTTTTTCATGCTCGTAGTAGCCATCGGAGAAGAAAATGAGCTCGATATATGTGAGCAAAAACCCTAATTTCTGATGCTGGTTAATATATATTTTCTTCTGTAACTGATTAAAAATAACAGTATTTAATCCTAAGGTAGAGATTACTTGAATCGTCTAACATTAAAATTAAGGGTGCACAATGGTACATGTAACAATTTAGGAAAATTATTTTCAAATAAGTACGCTTTATAGCCTAAAAATTCTAACATGAAAAATTAGAATATTTCCACATTAAAATTGATTGAATTTAATTGAAAGAAAAATCAATCTAATATTCCCATATTAAATACCGAACGTAAAATCAATCAATTTAATTGAAAGAAAAATCAATCTAACATTCATAAGAAACTCAAAAGTTAACTGAGGGCGAGTAGGGGGCCATCAAACATTGGGTGGCAATTGATTTGGTATGGTAGGTTTCCAACTACATCATTGTGCTCAGGATTGATGATTCTTATACACTAGGTGATACCAGATTTAGAACTTGGAAACTTATAGGTAATCATGGCTATAGAAAATGAGATGCTTTTTATGGTTTATATTTGGAGGTTAATATTAACAATTCTTGTACGCCCTCAGATAGTTCATTGGCCTCCTCATCTGATTCCTGTTATCAGTCATCGTCTCACGCTAACAGATGGTTCTGTCTCTGGCGTAAGTGGGTTGATTCTCTGATTATTTCTAGGCCATGCAAAGATTTCAGTTTTTGAATTGGCGACAGGTGGTGGATTTTCCTGGGTTGTCTTTGTTGTTGCTGTTGTCACATTTAGGCCTGTCGAAGTTCCAAATAGACTGGTTTTTCCGATTATCTTATCAGAATTCTCTCTGTCTCCAGCTACCGGAATCGACGTCAATTTGGCCATAGATTTTTTGGGATCAATGCTGTGGATCTGAAGTACGTGCTGTTTTTATTGTGATTTGCTTCCACAGCGAAGTTGGTGACTTTTTCTGGCCATTGTAAGATCTCATCTTTATTACACCGGGATCGGTCGGTGGTGGATTTTCCTTGTATGCTTTTTATTTTTATGGTTTATATTTGGAGGTTTATATTGAAAATTCTTGTACGCCCTCAGATAGTTCATTGGTTGTATCTCCCAAAGCTCTTCACAGGGGGGCATTTAACCTTTTTTCCTTGGTAGTAGGATTTCTTTATTTTCTCCCATGATATCCAGACAACCTCAGGATTTCCTTTTTGGTAGATGGTATGTTTAGGCATCGTCCGTATGCCCTGGCTTGATTGGGTTGATTGCCCAAGATCGGCTCTCTATTATTTTATTCTGGGTCTGAAGTACTGACATTAGTGCATCATCTACTTATTTATGACTATTTGGGTTTTGTACTTACACTATTTTCTCCAGGATCACACTTCTTCTATTGAGTGTGATATGTCATAATTGTCAGCTGACATCCTCAATTACCTAGATTGGGACCCCGTGGCCAAGTGTCCTACATCGTCATATGTGGCCGATTCTTGGTGACATCTTCTGCTAAGTTTCGATCTATGGTGTCATATTGACATTGATTCTCACCTGTCAAGGGATGTCGATCCATACGACTAAGACACATGTTCCAATTGTGGATTTTGCCTCAGACACCTTAGCTCATGAAGCGTTTATCTGGGCCACCATTGAAGCGGAAAACCATTTTGGCCGTGATAGTGAGATAGACTACCAGTTTATCAAACAAGTTTGTTGCAACACTCTAGCTGGGGAGGGGAACTCTCTGCATAATTCCAATGGTCCTAGTCATAAGAAGAAGAAGCCTAGACACAGAAGTAGAAAGAACGCTTTTTATAAGCAGAATATGGTGATCAAAGAGATAAATTTAGACCACGACGACCTATGCCGCAGGGTGGTAGTCTTCAGAAGTGCGTTTTAATTGGGAGATGGTTTCTCCCCGATGGCAATGATTTTGATATGGACTACTGGGTCCAACAGGTTTGGATTCCATTGATCGGATATGCGCCTAGGGTTAGCAAAGTTTTCAATGGATGGTTCTGTATTCACTTTATGGATGATAAATATATATTAAAAGTTATAAACCGGACTTGGGTGCGTGGCCGGAGTTATCTGTAGCTTGTTCGCTGGTACCTAGGTTTCAATCCAATCACGGAGGCTCCTAAGTGTCGCTTTATCTAGGTCAAGTTCCCTGGGTTGCCATTGGAATTTTGGACACACAAAACGCTACGGGCCATCGGGAATTCTATTGGTACCACTAAGTACATCGACCGAGGTATTGTTGGATCTGGCGACAAAAGGATCGCATGGATCCTTGTCGAGGTGGAATTTGCTGGAGGTCTGCCTGGTGATGTGGACCTATTATGGGGTCAACGTCGCCATTGACAGCGTATCGATTACTGGGGGATACCATTCTGTTGCCTCATCTATCATCGTATTTGCCATCTTCGGAACCACTGTCCTCTTCATCACCAGTTTCGACGGAAATGGCTACACCAGTCTAAGGATCGACGACAATTTCAAGCTATTCCGGGCCCCCAGGAAGGATCTCATCCAGGTAATTCATATTCTCTCTCCTCTGATGACGAAGAAGCGTATGTTTTTGCCAATGCTCTTAGTGATAGAACTATCAAGCATAAGGATGGGGCGGGTTGGGATTCGCTATACTTTGACAAAAACCAGTCTTTCTCTGGGGAGGGTCGTGATGAAAATCCATCCAATTCGATCATAGGGAAGGATGATGTTTTTGACACACATGTGCCTATTATCAATAACTCTGATCCTGGGAGTGTAGGAGTCTGGAAGGATGGCCTGGAAACCAATATGAATGCTGTTGTCCTTAGTGAGTCTAACCTTCTCCCGAATGACCTTCCTCTATTTTCATCCTCCATTCATCTAACTGGGGAACCTTCATAGGTGAATGAATCCTATAAACCTGATAATCATTTCCTTCCTCTTTCTGTGTCATCATCAGAGGAGGGACTTGCCGCTTTGCCACAGTCTCCTCATAATTATGTCGGTAGCGACACTGACACGCTATTAGGTAACCCGAACCTAGATCTTGCTGCCCTTACAGTTTTCGACAAGATCATTGTTTCTCCCGACAAAGTCATTCCTCCTCCTAATGTGTCTAATGTCACAATCCAGAAATATAGTAAGAAAAACTGATCTGTGCGTCATCTCTTGTCTGATCCACGAGCTCTGCAGCTATCCTCTGATGAGTTTGATAACTATACTGATGTTCCCATTGCTATGTCCGATGATTATTCGGGCAACATCCGGGCGCTTAGATCAAGCATACCTGTCGGCTCTCCAAAATGATCCACTTCTTCTCCATGAACATCCGAGGGTTGGGCGATGCCCCCAAACAACATTTCCTCAGGAATATTATCACCTCTCAGAAGCCCTCCATCATTTTGTGCCAAGAGACACTTAGTTCCAGGGCGAAGGCCATTAATACTTTCCTAAACATATGTAAAGGATGGCAGGCTGCAGCTATTGATGCGACTGGACATTCAGGTGGTCTTATTTCCCTATAGAATCCACATTGGGAAAACTTTAAGGCATACAGGTTTTTTGGAGGGATCATATTAGTGGGCCGTATTACAGGTTTCGATGGCCTTCTCAACATAATCAATCTATACGCGCCTTATCATAACAGGCTATCATTTTGGAACAAGTTTAAACTTTCAGGGCTTCTTTCCTTGAAGAAACTGATAATAATGGGAACTTAAATTCCACTATGAACCTTGATGATATTTGCGGTGTCAAGGCCAGGGCTGACAGATTGGCTGGTTTTCTACAAGAGATGATGTCAGACTATCATTTGGTGGATATTATCCCTTCGCCCAAAATTCCGACATGGACGAACAGAAGGTCTGGTGCAGATTACATTGGCAAAAGGCTGGATTGCGCATTGGTAAATGACAGGCTCATTACTTCGATGGGACTGCCAAGAAGTGAGGTGTTGGTTTCCTATGTCTCGGATCATATGCCGATCCTACTCTCTTGGCGTATGGATGACAGACCGGTGGGTTTGCATTTCAAATTCAATCGAGCATGGTTGGAGGACAATGATTTTTTAGACCGGATCAGAAGGACATGGCTTCAAGGTGAGGATATGGTCGGTTTGGATGGTTGGAACCTTTTCCACCAAAAAATACAGAACTTGAAAAAAGCTGCCAAGCAGTGGGAGATCAATAAGAAAAAGGAACTCAAGGCAGAGTTGACGGACATTAAAGAACAAATGAGGTCTATCTTTCTCGGCTTCAAGGACAAAGCTCCGAACCAACAGGCCTATGATCATATGAAATCCCTGGCTGTGAGGGAACAAGAAATCCTAAAATTTGAAGAAATCTCTCGGAAGCTGAAGTGTCGGAATAGTTGGTTAAAAGAAGGGGACATGAACAAAAGGTATTTTCATAAATGTGCTACTGACCGCAAGAATCGCAATGTCATTTGGCGAATTAAAAGGGCTGATGGTAGCTATGCTACAACTACACTGGATATCCAGAATGAAGCTTTACTACATTTATCGGCCTTCTTCCAACAGAATCAAGAGATTGACTTCTCTTGCCAACAGTGGGTACTAGATCATGTCCCTAGAATTTTCGAAGTGGATGACATAAACTCAATGGATACACCTATTTAAATTGCTGAGGTCGAAGGGGTGCTTAAATCCTTCCCAAATGACAAGTGCCTGGGTCCCGATGGCTGGACCTCTGAATTTTTTCTGTTTTTCTTTGATATAATGGGGGAAGAGTTGACGGACATAACGGAATTTTTCAGAACATTTGGTTGTATCCCGGCCAATTTGAACTCCACATTCACAGAGCTCATTCCAAAGAATGATCATCCGTCATCCTTTGGGGAATACCGGCCGATTGCATTGTGTAACCTTCTGTATAAAATCACTTCCAAGATCATTGCTAACAGATTAAAACCGGCTCTATCTGCACATATCTCTCCAGAACAATATGGTTTCCTTAAAGGAAGGTCAATTCATGATGCTATCGCTGTTGCGCAGGAGATTCTCCATTCCATACACTTTCAAAAACGTGAGGCCCTGATTATGAAAGTTGATTTACACAAAGCCTACGACACCCTGGATTGGTCCTTCATCCGGTTGGTTTTACTTAAGATTGGTTTGTCGCTCAGGATTATCCGATGGGTTATGTTATGCATAACCTCGGTCCGATATGCTGTTCTTATGAATGGACTGCCTACTTCCTTATTTGTGGCAGGGCGGGGACTAAGACAAGGATGCGCCTTGTCCCCGCTTATCTTCATTCTTATATTGGATGGCTTCAGTAAGTTACTGCATATGGTGACTCAAAAGGGCTACATTGCAGGTTTTTCCTTTTCAGAATCCACATCGACTTCCCATTCCTTGTTTGTGGATGACATGCTGCTGGTTGGGAGCCTCCAAAGGAACCATTGGTTTTATATACTCTTCCTTCTCAACAGATTTGTTGCTACCACGGGATTGCAGATTAACAAGGACAAGTCCTTCCTTTTATACGAGTTTGGTGATATAGATGAAATCCTCTTCATTGCGGAGTTCCTCGGGGTTGGAGTCCAGTTGCTGAAGGATGGTCTGATGTATCTTGGATATAAGATCAAACCATGTGGATACAACCGGACGGATTGGCTCTGGCTGCTTGAGCGTTTTAGAAATAAACTCTATATGTGGACTCACAGATGGGTTTCCTTAGGTGGCAGATATATCATGATACAAGCTGTATTATCCCAACTCCTGGTATATTGGGGACACTTATTCTACTTGCCTACCAGTATAGTGGAGGACATCAATAGGATTATTGATCGTTTTCTTTGGAGTGGATCAAGGGATACACACAAATTTCACCTTGTCAGACTTTCTTCCTTATGCAGGCCCAAAGATCATGATGGTTGGGGCATCTTGGACACAAGGATTTTCAACATTGCACTGCTCATTAAGTCCTTCTGGCGTGCTATTAATGGAACCGGAATTTGGTCGCAGATTGTTAAATGCAAATATCTGACCGGTGATCCCTTACATTTTCTTCTTTGCCATGAATTCTATTTCCATGTTACATACTCAGCTATATGGGGCAGTTTTAAGAAGATCTTGGGACATGTTGGGGACATAATTACATGGATTTTCAGGGACGGAAGTCGCATACCTCTCGGTAACCTTAATATGCAAGGTTTTGATAGGCAGTCAAAACCATCCGCACGACTTATCCATAGTCTCGCTCACCGAGGGATCTGCTATCTTCATCAAACTATTTCCTCATGGAATTTTGGGGCCCCTATCTTTAAGAACGCTACACAGCTGGGACTTTATGATGAGATGGAAACTGAATGGGATCAACGTCTTGGATCTTTAAGTGCGGATGGTGTCTGCTATTCATTTGGTGGCGACTGCGTCATCTGGGATGGGCCGATGACGGCGGAACATCCGATTGTCAAAGACATTTATCTCAGAATTAACTTCCAGACTTACTCAGCACAGAGCTCATGGATTTTTGCATAGTTCTGGAAACGTGGGCTTCCTACAAAAATCATCCTTTTTGGTTGGCTCACTTGGAAGAATAAAATTCTTACTTGGAACAACCTGGTCAAAAGAGGAATAATGGGTCCTAACAGATGCTCTATATGTGGTCTATCCGAAGAGATGGTTGATCATCTATTTTTTCAATGCCCCAATGTCATTCAACTTTGGAGATTATTCTCTATGCACCTTGTTGACCCTGACTGGACTCTTGCTGATTTCATTGTTGTCGTGGTCGAATGGGATTCCATAAAGAACATATTTAGATCGTTGCCCTTTTTCTTCATCTGGGAGGTATGGCTCGCCAGGAATCGGCTCATCTTCGATGCTTCCCCTTTCAATCTGCTCCTCATCTATAATGCCATCATGTGTTGGATCGATGCCATCCCCACAAAGATCACCCGTCCAATTGATGGCTCTCGTCGAATTCGTCCACACGAGATTTCTCTACCGATTGTCTTCTTCAATGGTGCTTGCAAGGAGGGTAATACGAGATGTGGCGCTTGGATTAAGCTTTCAAACCAGGAAAGAATTCATATGTTTTGGAATGGCGAACAGGGTACCAATAACAAGGCTGAGATTATGGCCCTTTGGGGCGAGCTATTAGCTGCTGTCAACATGGATCTATCAGATCTTCACATATATGGAGACTCTGCTCTGATTGTTGTTGCTATCATGGGCCGCTTGCAGCTACAAATACCTAACTTACAGGGCTGGATCTACAGGGTCCGGAGGATATGGCAAAGACTGGGATCCCCTCCTATCGAGCATATTTACAGGGACCTGAATTCACGTGCTGATGGTCTGTCCAAAAGGGGTTTAGATGCAGACTATGGTTTTATTCAGGTGCTTCATTACAGGGATGGAGTTCAGTTTTGGGAATCTACAGTCCCTATGCCTTAATTCTCAGACTCTATACAGATTATATTCTGTATCCTTTTGCTTCCATGGTTTTTGTATGCTAACTCTTGTTCTGTTTTTATGATTGTATACATCTCCTATATCTATCTTCATGATCTACAGAAAACGTGCCTGCTCAACGGTTTTTCTGTTCGATCGGTTTTGACTTCTCCATATAACTGCTCAACAAACAAGAGGATCAATTGTTTTGTCCATTGCAGCTATTTCCACGACCTCATGACTATTAATATCATTGTATACTTCAAGCGACTCATCTACCAGGATGTATGGGGCAAGCAGGTCTGTTGTAACTACAAGCGATCCGGATTAACATCGGGGAGGACATCACATCAAGCAAGCCAATTTTACACTTATGGATTGATTCATAGCTCCTAACACATCATTCCACAAGGAGCGGACTCATGCCTTTTTGTTCAATCAGTTATCAAGCGAGCCAGTTTACGGAATCAACTCAAGCGAGCCTACCTTATTAATTTTGCTGGTGTACACTTTTTTGCCTCATCAGAGTCCAACGTGCTTGGATTTGGTATCTCCTCAAGTGAGCCTATTATATTGCAGAGGATGTCCTCTTTCCCATGTATTTTTGTAGAGCCATGTATCTGTATAGATTCCACACATGGAGTTTTATCATATCTGGCTCGTAATTTGGATTGGGTGGAATTATCCCCCAGGAATGTTTATGATTCCATCCTGTCATCAGTTTTGACTACCCTTCTTTACAAGTTGTCATAACTTCCGGATGTTTGGATCAGATTATCATATCTCCTCGAGATAAGATTGTAATGACTGTTTAAATGAACTGTTAATGAAAACAATGTTTTTTTTCCTCGAATTTTTTTATTATTATCTAAAATGAGTACCTTAGTTTGTTTAATTTAATTTAATAATTATTATAATTCTGTTAAAATATTAAGTGTTATAAATGTATTGTAAAAATATTAAATGTTATAAATGTATATTTGTTGTATATTGCATATACTTAATGTTTGTTAAATATGTTTTTTTGTAATGTTAAGTGTTTGTTCAGATTTCTGTTCTTTATGTAAGGATGTTTTTATTATTATTTTTGTTATAAAATTATGTTATAAGAGTTAAGAAAACATTTTATTTTTACTAATGCAATTGATTTCATGTTTTTTGGTTTAAAAAATGGCCAGGGTGAGTGGTAAGAACTTATTAGTTAGCATTATGATTAAAGTGCTAGTGATAATAGTGTTTAGTTTTTTTTTATAAATCGTTATTATTAGAATAATGGAATGTTGCATTTTAATTGTAAATCTTTTTATGTTGAAATTGAGACGGTTGGTTTTTGTATACTACAGCAAGCGAGTCTGTGTGCATTTTCCTTTTCCTGACGACTATCAAGCGAGCCTGATGCAATGAAGACGATACACATCTATGATGAGGATTGGTTTTTGTTTCTATACACGCGAGCCTGAATTTGATGGAAGGATGAAGGATCTCTCACAGGCTTCAATCCTTTCCAATCCTCAATGATATCATATTTCCTGCCTCTTCATCAACTGGGATACAAGTATTGTAGGTATTTTTTTCAATTGTTTCTCTCCTAATATGATCTGGTTAAATGCATGTAAACAGGGATAGAGGGACTACACAATTTTTTTCTTTATCATTGTGAATGAGTGATCTTTTGCACTCAGAAATCCGACTTGCCATAGTAATTAGTGAACCTATTTCTTTCTCAGAAAGGGGAGTCATGTTTACACTGTGGCAAAGATATACTGAATGAATCTCACTACAACTCAGTTGAGAATGTAATTGATATTTTAATGAATTGTTATCTATAATATACAATGTTTTTTTTCTTCTGAAAAAAAAGAAATTGAGGAAAAGAAAAAAAGTTATTTTTTGTTATTTTTGGCATTTTCTTTTTAAATATCCGACATCATTTTTTTAGATTTTATTTGTTATTTGTAGTGTCTCAATTACATTTTTATTTCATAATACAAGTTTTCTAATTGCATATTCTTAAACAAACAAATTAAGGATACACAAAAGAACATAAGGGAAATATCACATGATAAAAAACTACTGAAAAGCACTCAATTACTAAAAAGACACTCATATATATTACACAAATGGTGTATGTGTAAACACACTCACACAAACTGATTACATTTAGATTACTCTATTAAATAGAGTTTCTAAGATCCAACTTATTCCTAATTTAGAGAGAGAGGTTCACAGAATTTCTCAACCATCACAAACCAACTTCTCAAATATAGGATGTAAGCATTAATTCCAACATCCCCTCTTAATGCTTACATTACATAAATTTATTGAAAACACAATCATTGTTTAACTTCTCAGTATAGGCTCCATCAAGTTTCCTCATAACCCTCGTAAAGGTGTAGTCAGCAAGTTGGATTCCCGAGTTAGGCTACTAAACTCCCAAATCAAGGACCTCCTGAAGTCAATTACCGAACAGCATCCCAAGCTATTGCATAACCTCATTAGAAGGCCACTCTACATCTCCAACGAATGAGGGATCCTTCCCTAGATCCGTAACTGCCATACTATTTGGACAACCATCCATGTTGAGCCTTACTTACACTCGATCTTTTAAGTATTGGCTTTAGACACATAGCTGAACTAATAGTCATTTTAAGGATGAGCTCCCATCTACCAAGATACATGGGTGCAAACCTTTTTATTCGCTAGTTGTATAGAAGAGCCATCTAAATATGAAATGTATCTAGATTCAACTATTACATCAGAACATTTTTATCAGATTTAGAAAAAAATCATCCTCACCTAATTTAAAAACAATAATACTACTAAACCACAAAAAATTTCAATACGTTAGATCAACCAAATACTCTGAGCACGAGAATATCATCACTCCAATGATCCGTGTTGTGCATGTTTATGAACCCAAGATTATCAAAACTGACCTGCAAAACTTCCAGTCTTTGGTTCAGAGACTCACAGGGAATTCTACTTGTAAATCAAAGGAGAGGAAGGCACATACGAATCCCAAGAATTCATCGTCTCAGGTGACGTCCGCAGAGGTTGGCACAGAAATTCTTGAAGATGATTCATTTTATATCAATAATTAGCTGCCTATCAGTGAAAGCGAAATAACAAATTATGCTGTGTGAGAATTGCTGTGATTTCTCTAAAGCATTTGCTGACATGGACCTCATTTTCCCGTTTGTTGAATGAAGGAACATGACAAACCATTACAATGATCGATACTTGTTCCACCTTTTCTTGATCTGCCATAAATTACCCCGCGAGAGAAAGCTTAATCCTCATCCAGTGATGTTGCAAACTGTCAGAATTCAACATAGGAAATCAATTTGCACTCCTCTTCTCCAAGGACTTAGACTCACAACACACATGCCTCTGATCCTGTGCTCCGATACCATGATAAAAAATACTGAAAAGCACTCAATTACTAAGAAAACACTCATATATATTACACAAATGGTGTATGTGTAAACACACTCACAAACATTGATTACATTCACATTACTCTATTAAATAGAGTTTCTAAGATCCAACTTATTCCTAATTTAGAGAGAGAGGTTGAGAGAATTTCTCAACCATCACAAACCAACTTCTCAAATATAGGATATAAGCATTAATTCCAACATCACAAGTATGTAATATGTATCTAAAAAGGCCACAAAAGAAATAAGGATGCAAATCCTATTTTTCATCGCTTTGCCATTTTTTTTCTTTTGAGTTAAATTTGTATTGCCTTAGAAATCATATTACATTACAAACATAACCACAGTTCAAAAAATTACCAGTCTGAACTTGCCACAAGAAAAAATAAATCTCTTCACCAGTTTCTAATAACACAAATGTCAAAAATAATGCCTCTGGTTTGGAGTTCATAATAGGTTCATTAATGTTGGACTACAAAAAGAAAAAAAATGATAACTAAAAGAAATAACATAAGGACAAGTATCTGAAGAAGTCACAGGAACAAGATCCTATGCATTGGTACCAATACTTGGAGCAGAATGTTTGAGCTCACATTAGAGGTGGCTTTCTAGATGAGCCAAATGAGCATCCAACCGAGCTAAGCAAGTATGTTAATATTGTTGCACTTAATTAATCTAATTTAAGGAGGAGATAATTTCATTCCAGTCTTCATGTTTCTCTTTCAAGACACATCCCAAAAGAGTTTTCATCTGCCATTGGAAGGTGATGGAATTAAAATATTGATTCCATCTTCCCATGGTATGGCCAGGGTCAGGAACACAGTTGGACATCTCCTTGAGAATCTTAGAATCAGAATAAGTTTGAAAATCATTTGAGGTACATGTTTCAAGCTAGTGAATTCCGTCTCGGTTTTCTTGAGGAGTGGTTGAATGGAAGATTGTAATGGTCGCCTGGGTTTGGGATTGGGTGGATGGGAAACCTTGTGGACCCTAAGCCCCATGACCCCTGTAACTATGCATGCACTACCTGAAGAAAATAAAGATAGATGAGAAAATGAGAACCTACCCAAAGCAGACTAGAGAGAGTGTGGAGAGGACCACAATAGAGGAGTAATCGATCCACCAACCAAGGACAAAACATTATAACTCTAGAAGGCCTCCGCTAAGGAAATTCATCCCCACACCATAAAATCCAAAGACACAAGACATCAAAGACCTCTTAGGGGATTAAGACTCCAACCAAGAACAAAAAAAATAGATATGAGTTAAGAACATGGATGGATAAGAGAACCAATACCTAGAGAATGTTGTCCTAGGATGTTTAAGCTGACGAGGAAGCAGACATTGTGCACAAGGAGAAACTACCAAATTGACCTCCCCTTTCAGGTTGGACTATAAGTTTGGGTTACATAGTTCGAGTATTTTGTAGCGACAACCTCAAAGTTTGAACCAAGAACATAAGCCTCAAGGAAGTTCATGAATTTACCCACTTCCAAAAGATTTTTCACCTTCTTATAATCCCAATTTGTTGCCCCAACTTCCCTAGAAGAAAGAATTACAATTGTAGAGAAAAAATAGACTACCTGTTGTTGCTCAACATGCAAGTCATTGACGATTGAACCAATTCCTTCAAGTTTCCACATAAATACTCTTTCGAGAACTGAGTGGTGACTAGATGAGGCCACTGGTGCTTTAAAACCAAAGGACGATGACTTCAGTGCAACAAAAATATACATGCCATGATATTGTATAACTAATTTTCCTCTTGTCTCTGGTTTGGACCTAGCTTAACTCCAACATAAAATTCCCACAAGGGTCGAGGAAAATAACTAGACCTAAAATACATAATCACCATGCACTAAGCTATGCCCAAAAAAATGGATGTATGTAGGTTTTCCATCATAAGGTTGAAGTTAATTCCAGATGCGTAGCATGGGGCGGGCATGCCATGTCACCCCCTATTAAATGTCGTGGGAGGTGACAGTGTGGTGCCTCACCACCACCCCCCACCCAACATCCATTTCTCTTTGACACATCACCTAGATTAGGGGTGCATCCCTTTGCCATTGAATATTGAATTAAATTGATTTCTAAAGTTACTTTGGCTTCAATTTGAAATTTGTGCGCACTTATGCATATTGTGGGGATCTATCCATTTTAGAGGTAAAATCTCTTTAAGCACAAATATTTTTCCAAGTTTAAACTCTAAAAGTGGTCTACATATCAAGATATTTGATCCCTCTTGGCACTTGCTAGATCCATTTTTAATATGGATCTATACTAATGATAATGGTGTCCATGTCTCTCATAAAAAATCCCTATTAGAATAATGACATATCGCATCCTAATATGAAGTCCCTCTTTGTTGAAATTGAGGAAAAGTATACGAGTTAATTTTGTTTCTCCTTCGGCATCATTTTTTATTTTTTAATGTTCTACATCCTTTTTGTTCTCCTATTAGTTCTTTCTAGTGTCCTAATTACATCCTTATTGCATCATACATGTTTCCTTGTTGCAACTTCCTAAAAGGACAAAGTAAGGACACATTAAAGAACATAAATGAAATGCCACAATTATGGAATATATATAAAAAAAGAGAACCCTGGAAATAAGGGTGCAATCCTATTTTGCATTCCTTTGGATTCATTTTGCATTTCTGGATATTGTGGGGGTTAATAATCTACATATTGTGGGAGTATTTAGGTCCAATAGAGATATTTTAGGACCCCCTTTGGATCAAAAGTAAGAATCTTCCATTTTTTTTCATTTTTCCCGATTTTTTTTTTTTCAACATCGTTATATTTCATATCAATTGGGGGAATGGTTTTTTTGGCTAAGGTTTATTATTTTACATGATGTATTACATATTTATGGGTTTTAGGGTAATGTTTAATATTTTATAGGGATATTTTGTCAAGGGTAGGACCTACCTCTCTCTTCCTCTTCCTCCTCTCTTTCCTCCTCTTCTACTTCAACTTCTTTCCCTCCTCCTCCTCCAACTCCTCCTCCATATTTTATCTTTCTCCCCTCCCCAAATTTCCTCTTTATATTATGGATGCTATTTTTTTTTTCTACCCCTTTTCCAAAAATTGGTTTGTGTTGGTCTAGGGATGCACATGAACCCATTCATATCAATCATTCACTATTGTGGAAAGATAATGCTAGGGATTTTTTTTTCACATATGTCAATTTGTGATGGTCGCTCTTTATGATAATTTATTTAATATCTTTCCAACTATATTTCTCAAGAATAAAAGAGAAGAATTGAAAAGGCTGGAGAATGGTATGTTGAACAAACATTCTCATATATATGAGTCTATGGGTATCAAGATTCCACTCATTCCTTTCCCTTAAACGCACTAAATAGGCTTAAAGAAGGGGCAGGAACATTTAGTTTGTAAATTAAAGAAGGCATTGTATGGATTGAAACAGGCACTCAGATCTTGGTATGAAAAAACAGACTCCTTCTTTTTGTAGCATGGTTATAAGAGAAGTAAAAATGATCCAAATCTATATAGTGCATTTGATTCAAAGGGGAATATTGTGTTGATTTATTTATATGTTGATGATTTGATTGTTATTGGGAATGTTGTTGGTTTGATTAAAGAAATCAAAGTGCAGATGTCACAAGTTTTTGAAATGAAGGACCTTGGAGAACTACATTATTGTTTGGGTCTTGAAGTCTGGAGGGATTATGGCCAGACCTTTCTCACACAAGGAAAGTATGTCTAGGGATTAGTGAAGAAATTCGGAATGGATCGGTCTAAATTTGCCTCGATACCTATACAACAGAATGTTAAACTTTGGAATGATGATGGTTCTAAAGAGGTGGATGCTACATTATAAAGACAACTGGTTGGAAGTCTGATTTATTTGAGTACAAATATACCTGATGTAGCATTTTCAGTCAGTGTGTTGAGTTAGTTTATGTCAAACCATCTTGAGAATCATTGGGTGGCAACAAAAGGTGTCTTAATGTATCTTCAAGGAACCATCAATTTTGGCATTAAATATATCGATTCTTTTGATGTTAAACTAACAGGTTATTCAGATTCAGATTGGGATGGAAATTTGGATGATAGAAGATCCATAATAGATTATGCTTTCAATATTGGGTCCGATGTCATTTCTTGGAGTAGTAAGAAGCATAATACTATATCTTTATCTTCAGCAGAAGCGACGTATCAAGTTGTATGTGCAACAACTTGTGAAGAAATTTGGTTGAGAAGACTTCTTCATGATGCATGAGAAGAACAAAAAGATGTTGCAGTGATTAAATGTGACAACCAAAGTTCAATCGAGCTGGAAAATAACCCTGTTTTTCATAAAAACACAAAACACATTGATACTCAGTTTCACTTTGTTAGAGAAAATGTTCAGTCTAAAGAAATTGTTATTAAGTATTGTAACACTTGTGATAATGCAACATATATCCTTACCAAGTCCCTTGGGAAGATCAAATTTGAACTGTTTAGGGAGATGTTAGGTATACATGTGAATACTTTGTCCATTAAAGGAGAGAGTTGAAAATGATCGAGAAATATGTATTATTGGAAAGAATTTGTTTCACAGTTGTGTGTGTGTCCTATATTAAGATTAATTTCTATTTTGTAGGAGACAGTTCTAAGTTCCCTAAAATGATATAAATTTATATATTGGTAATTTGTGATTAATTAAATAGATAAACTACTAGTTTCAGTTTATAAATTTCATCTTCCATTATTTATATATATCACTGACTTATATTTAATAAAGACTTATATTTAATAAAGTTTAACTTTATTAAGAATTTAGCTTATGAAATCCATAAAATATAATATCGAAAGTATTCCAAAAACCAAAAAAAAAAAAAAAATCCCTAATTCCTCATGTACCCAAAGTTTTTATTATGGTAAATGAGTCATGTATGAGAGGACGTCACATAATTCTTCCACCGAAATTAACGTGACTATTTCAGGAGTAAACAGTAAAGTCAAAGAGTCGTTGAGTCGTTTCTTCCAGAATGGTTAATTTTTTAATAATTATAACTTATCACGAAACGGTCAAAAATATGTGTTAGGAAGGTTAATTTATCGATAATTGTAACCTGTCATAAAAGGTCTACAATATATTATAACAGGGAGGAAGTTTATGTCCAAGTTGGGTAATTTAGTGATGCGATTTTAATATTTATTTACCTTAGTTAGCATTTAAGTACGTACGTAAGTACGTATACATAAAAAAATAATAATGTTTTGAGAGTGGATGGTAAAGATTTCACGGCACTACTGTTGAATTATTTAATAAATATTTCGATTCTGCATGGAAACTCTACTGGATATTTTAATTCTGAAAATAAATTTAAAATAAATTGGATATTGTGTTTCACTTTCGACTTTGTAGAAATTGATAAAATAGAAAATATACATCATAAATACAAATTAAATTAAATAATAATTTGTGACCGTTCAAATTATATTTAATTTATGAATTAAATTTATTTATTTAATAAACATAAACATTAAATATTTTATTATACAATTTATAATTTAATTTTATGGTTTTGTAGAAATAATTATTTATTTATTTAATAAAATTTTAATATTTTATTAAATAAATAATAAATTTAAAATTTTTTAATATCAAGTCAAAAAAATTCCAATGACATTTCTTTAATAATATTTTTTAATTTTTAATTTTTGTAATTTTTTTAAATATTAATGAGGATAAATTCATGAGCTATAACTTTATTGAAAAGTATGAAATATCTATAAGAAAGGGCTATTAAATTGGACTTAACCATGGTAAAGTGTAATGCATTAAAATAATTAAATTATATTAATAATAAATTTTGTTGAAGAATTTTTGGTTTATTCATATCAATGTTTTTATGGCTTATGTTTCTAGTCATTAAGTGTGGTTCATCTTCAAGATACAGATAGACAAATAGGAAATAAATTTTCATTGTTTCTAATTCTAGCCAAAAACCCACCTCCTCCCTCCTCCTCATGCTCTAGCGAGACTGGCATAAGGATGCTAGAACTTGGTATAAGGATGTCGGGAGACGCCGTAGTCTAACTAGATTGTTTTTTTGCGCTGAAAATCATGGAAATTCCGGTAAGATTTTAAGAAAATCTGGCAGGGATTTTTGTAAATCCTCGTTATAACTATCAAACTTTAATATTTTGGGTGCCTTAGAGGTTTTTGATGGTGCTGAATCCATTTCCACCATCAAAATCTTGATTCAAACACTGTTACTATAAGATTTCATAATTTTTTTGGCCCGGATTTCGGCCAATTTTGACAGTCCGGGCAATTCCTCCATCTTGTTAGACAACTCCTATTAGAGAATCAAGGAGATAAAGGACGAGATAATTTTAGAGAATAAAAATACTATTACAAATATTATTACTTGAAAATTTAAGGATAAGTTGTGGGATGATAAGGAGCTAGAGGGAAAAAGGAAGCTAAGGTATTATAAGGAAGTGATCAACCCCAATCTTGGTAACCATAATTATCTTTCTGTCTTGACTAGTTGTAAGAAGAAAATGAACATTGCAAAGATAAGAACTAATTCTCATGAGCTTCTAAGTGAAACTAGACATTGATCTATTCCCAGAAAACCTTAGGATGAAAGAGTTTGTCACTTTTGGGATAGTAAGAAGGCTGAAGATGACAAACACTTTCTCTTGGATTGTCTGGCTCTTACTCACATCCGATCCGTTCTCATTTCCAAAATATTTTCCACACTACCAACCTTCTTGACTTGTTAAGTCAACAAATTTATCTTCAACAATACCAACTTTCTTGACTTGTTAAGTCAACTAAACTGAGTAGTTTCCCTAGAGTGATATAGGAACACTTCTCTCCATTTTTTTATCATAGAAATAAATTTTTAAAGAGTCTCAATTAATCTCTTACTTTCTGAAGGTCCTATAGACCATAAACCATATTGGTCTTAGTTGAAGTTAATCATCATCATAAAAAATTTGAATATGTAAAAAATTATGAATAATATTTTTTTTCTTTTATGATAAGTATTTTAATTAATTAATTTTTTATTTTTATATAAATTATTATTAGATTTTGGTATGATTATAGAAACTATTAACTAGGTTGGTATTCTATGTGAGCCAAGTTGATTATGATCACTAACAATATAATCTCTAGTTTAGGGATACTCATATGAGGTGGGCATCTAAGACATTTTAAATTAATAAAAAATAAGAAAGAGATATAATTTAAATGAGTGGTAAACACTTATCCACTTCAATCCATAATAAGCATCAAAATACTTATTTTATGATACATCTCACATTACCTAAGATTTAAAAAAAAAAAAAAACTAAATTATAAATTTATAAAGATCCACTACCATTTTACACTTATACAACTATTTCATAAATGACACAAATGGGAAAGTTACAACATGTCTCTCTATTTTTGAACACACTCAATTAAAGAAACAATTTGTTCACCAAATCACTCTAACTAAGATCTTTTGACATTTAAATTTATTGTTATCATTTAAATAGTCAAGTAAGTACCTTTCCCTTGGGGTTAGGCTCTATTAGTTTGGCTGCCATGAGGGTTAGATTCATTAGTCGAGTTCTTATTGCTAAAGTACCTTTCCCTTAGGGTTAGGCTCTATTACTTTGGTGGGTAAAGTTAATCAATTTAATTAAAAGGGAAAAAAATACATAACTACTTTTGAAATAAATTTGAACGTTTGCTTTATGACTACTATTGTCACTCCTAGAGACAACCTAGAGTTGTGATAGACCAGTGCCTAGGACATCTTATATAGCAAGGAGCATATGGTATAACAGAGGGAGTTATCAATAACAAGCTCTCATGCTATCTCTTATAAAACAAGGAAAATTCATCTAGATGGGACCAAGACCTTAGAAACTGACACATAGAAAGGAGAACTGCAGAGGCAATATGCAAAGTTCGAATATAAAAGCAACAGACAATTCAGAGACAGCTTACTGCAAAGAGGTCCGATTCATAAATACCTCACAAAAATAAGTTATCAGAAGGTGTATGTAGTGAATGAAATATTAAGGAGATATTAGTTAACATTGAGCTGATATCCAGATACACAATACCACCATGCATGGGCTTACCAGTCTAAGAATCCATACATGACAATAACGTTTTAAAAACACCCTCCCAAAGAAACTAATATAGCAGAAATATGGTTTAGATGAATAGTGGAACAGAATAACATGCATGAGCCATATTTAAAGTGCTTGACTAATTCGAGCATGGGTATCAACTAGGATAAATCCATACCAAAAATCAGTGAGCCACTAGCATTCCAAAACATGATATAGGAAAGATGGATGAAATGAAATGATATATTGAAATAACACATAAGAGAGAGTTATAGACTGTGAAATACCAAAGACTAGAATCCTCTTTAACAGATGGAACTCCTCCTCACTGAAACCCTATGGGCTCTGAGCCTTCATACAAGAGTTCTACAAAATGTATACAAAAATCCTTTCACTACATAGTTTTCTGATAAAATCTGGAACCCTAAATCATCTGTTCTTTGAGATCTTTATAGGAGAACAAAAACTCGAAAAAGGGAGTAGGTGATGCACATTTAATTATCTCATTAAAACAAAATGGCGGAGACGTGTACGCCCATACTGCTCGATGACTTTGTAATTCTGTTTGTACCCTGTGGCCTGCTAACTGAAATAAATGCACTGGGTAGAAATCTCTCCAGGAACACGACAAAGCAATAAAATCACATAAACATTCCATCCTTTCCTGAAAGCAAATGGTGCTGAAAAGAAAGCCTTGAGAGTATGTTTTCTGCGAATGGTACCCTCTACCTTCAAAACCCTGAATTACGACTTAAAATTTTTAATGCTGAATGTTGAATTCCTCTGATCTCCCCCTGATACTCTTTGCCGCAACAGTAATATCTTCATCTGCACAATCTGTGCTTTGAATGGCTCGGCAGGGTTTGATAGATTTTATCCCTGCATATTCAATGGAAGTCTTGTCGATCTACCTCCCAGGCCTTTCTCCATAATTCAGCTCTAAAAAATGGTCCTTTAACGTGCTCTCTATCACAGTAATAGAGACTGTGAATCATGATAGTTTTACGCCGTTGTAAACCTGCAAAATCTGAAAACGTGTTAAGAAAACCATGTGTGGGAAGGTAAACACAGTGGGGATAATGGTGTGATAGCGCGGCATGGTGGGCGGATTGAGAAATGCAGAGCGATGGTAGGAAATGCAATGTATCCATGTAATACAGTCTGGTGGACGCGGGTGGAAAATTTAAATGGAAACATTAGGGAAATGACCCATAGAGTGAATATATATGGAGGACAAGAGAATATGCAACAAATGGCACGTGGAATGGTGATGTGGAGGGAGTTGGGCAATGGCATGGCATGAGTTTAATCTGGATCATCCGATCTCAGGAGGAGATCGACGGTGGAAAACGTTTCGGAGGGCATTAAGACGGTGGGCCAGGGGCGCAATTGACTTGGATTAACACTCGTGCAGCTTCAGAGTGCAACAACCGTTGGATGAAGACCTCCAGATTGGACGACTGTGATGAATATCGCGCCGTGACTTCGAACGAACAATAACGCGCGATGGAGGGCGGTTTTGGAGCCATACGCAGAGACACTCGGCAAGCGATGTATGGAATCGCTCCGATTTGAGAAATATCGCCCGCCTCCGAAAGGCGGTGCGATGAAAAACGGCGGGTTTTGAACAGTGTTCAGGCGCGGGGACCACCAGGACAGATAGACTCAGGGCCGTTGATCTTACGGCTTGATCGGACGGTAGGCAGGTAGGCTATGGGCGCGACAGAGATGAACGAACGACGTCCGATCTGTACAGATTGACGGTTATGAATGCGCCCGATATTCATTTGATAAGCGCCTTTCGGGCTGCGACTTGGTCTAACACCCAGGTTACATGGAGAAAAAGACTGAGGGGCTAGGGCCGAAAGGTGCCAGACCATATATATTTTCAAGTGTGGGTTTTTTCCCTTTTTAATGCCATTTTGAGTTTAGAAAAGGGGAACGATTGACGGAAAAATGATATTTTTTTTTTAGGCCAAACAAAGGGGGTTTAAAGGGGATTGTTTGTCAGAATTTAATGGAATTTAATAGAATGCAGACATGATCAACATTGGCTCCACCTGGGGACGACACGTTCATCCCTGGGCGTGTCGAGAACTTCGCAGACCACAGGTAAATCTTCTATGCAGACACTTCTCTTCAGCACTTCCATTTTTCTTTTCATGATTCATCACGACACCCACATTATTCAAATAGAGATGAAAAATAAAACTATTATACAGTATAATACACCAGGGTGTCCTTGCCTGCATCAGAATTGGAAGTAGGGCTTAAGGAATTGACCATTCACAGGGGCATCAAGCAAATCTCCCTGTAAATTCTCCAACCTAAAAGTGTTATTGCCCCCCTGTTCCACAATTTTGAAAGGACCGAACCAAAGTGGGTCGAACTTACCATGTTTTCCTTTTTCAGCCCACCGGATATCCTACCTGAGCACTAAATCACCAATTTGCAGATTCCTGTCTTTAGCGTGCTGATCAAAAAGGTATTTCATCTTCTCCTGATATTCCGTTAGCCTTTGATTTGCTTGATTGTGTGTTTCTTCCAATTCCACCATTTGGTTTATTCGCCTGGTCATATCATCAGGTTCTTCTTGACTTTCCTGCATGAATAGGGCTACTGGTAGGGCTAACTGTATAGGGAATACTGCTGCCTTCCCATATACTAATTCATATGGGGATTTCTCAGTTGCTCTCTTGTTGGTAATTCTATTGGCCCACAGAGAAAATTTCAACTGGGAATCCCAATTTTTCTGATTTTCATTTATAGCCTTCTTCAGTGCCCTTACCAGGGTTTTATTGGAAGATTATGCTAAGCCATTTCCTTGTGGATAGTAGGCTGTAGAGTGGCTTAGTGTGATGTTATATTGCTGGTAGAAACTCACAAAATTTGCAGACTTGAAAGCTTGTGTGTTATCAGTCACTATTCTGGCAGGACAACCAAACCTGGATATGATGTTTTCTTCCATGAAATTTATTATCACAGTATCTGTGGCGTTCCTCGCAGGTATGGCTTCCACCCATTTTGTGAAATAATCAGTGGCCGTTAAAATCCACTTATGCTGACCACTTGATGGAGGGTGTATTTCACCTATGAAATTAATTCTCCATTGTCAGAATGGTTCATCCACGTGCACGGGAATCATGGGCAGAGGTGCCAATTTCTGTCTTTCAGCAAATTTCTCACACTTCTCATAGGCTCTTACCGGGGAAAAAACATCTCCAAAAAGCTTGGGCCAATAGAAACCAGCCTTCAGGATTTTATGAGCAGTGGGCCTCCAACTGTAGTGACCCCCACAGATTCCTTCATGAAATTCAGCTATTATACTCTCTACCTCATCCTCTATGAGACATAGGAGTAGGATGCCTGAGGGATCTCGCCAGTATAGCCAGACATTGGCGACTATGTACTTCTGTGATTTCAATCTTAGCGTTCTGTATTTAGCTTTATCACAGCTTGGAGGGCAACTGAGTGTGAGGAGATATTCTACTATCTCTTTGTACCACTGACTGGTGAGGTACTTTATATGTGTTTCTGGAGTAGCTACTCCAATTTCTTGTCACTCTTATTTCTCCTCAGGTTCCTCACCTGCTATAATGAACAATTTTATGCCCAGAGCTTGATAGTTTGATTCAGATAAGATTTTAGCAAGCCCTTGTCCTTTGATCAGCTTAGTAGGACAGCTGTCTAATTCATACTCCTGTATCTTGGCAATCCACTTCCCCCTTTTTCCTTCACTATCCCCTTGAATAAGAATATCTTTTACAGCGACTGTAGGCACAAATGCAGTGATATGGGACTTTAAGATATACATGCGAAATGCTTTGAGGGATTTTACTAGGGCATATGCTTGCTTTTCCAATATGTTATATTTCAATTCTGCATCACGGAGCACCTGACTAAAGAAGGCCATGGGCTGCTCATACCCTTCCTCATTTTTCTACAATAAAACTCCTGCTATTGTATGAGGTGATGCAAAAGAAAAAATCATGAAAGGTTTAGCATAATCTGGCCCAAATAGCACAGGGGCTTCTGCAAAAGCATTTTTTATCTTGATAAAGGCCTCTCGTGATTCCTGGGAGCATTTAACTTCATTATCTTTCTTTAGCATGTCCGTTATATGTCTAACTATTTCAGCATAGTTAGGAATAAACCTTCTCAGGAAATTAATACGTCCTAGGAATACTTGCACTTCCTTCTTATTTATGGGAAGAACAATACCATTTATAACCTCTACCCTCTTAGGATCTATATTCACCCCATATTTAGTCACAATGTGTCCCAAAAGTTTACCTTCTTCTAATGCAAATAAAGACTTCTGAGGGTTTAGAGAGAGACCATACCTTCTGCATTTATCAAAGGTTCTACGCAGATGCTCAACGTGCTCAGTATCATTCTTTGAAAATACAGTGATATCATCGAGGTAGACTACCATAAATTTATCTTGCTCTCCAAAAAAAGCAATGTCCATGGCCCTCTGAAAAGTGGCCCCTGCATTAATCAATCCAAAAGGCATCCTGTCATACATAAATGTACCCCAGGGTGTGGTGAAAGCTGTCTTCTTTTGATCTTCTGGAAGTACAACCACTTGATTATAACCAGAGAATCCATCCATCATTGACATTATAGAAGCTCCAACCACCCTCTGCAAGATGTGATCCATCTTAGGCGGAGGATAATTATCCTTTAAGGATGCTCTGTTTAGATTTCGGAAATCCACACACAGCCTTATTTCTTCGTTCTTCTTTCGGACAGGAACTAGGTTTGCCACCCATTCAGAGTACCTCAATGGCACAATTATTTTGGCCTTCAACAACTTCTTAATCTCTTTCTCAATAGAAGGAAGCAGCAGGGGACTTATTTGTCTGAGCTTGTGCTTATGAGGCTTTGCATCTCCCTGCAGTGGAATTTTGTGTTGCATTATACTGATATCAAAATTTTTCAAGTCCTGATAGGACCATGCAAACACATCTCTATAAGACTGAAATAATTTCTGATATAGCTTTTTATATTCTCCAGGGATCTTCCTGGACAGTTTTACAATTTTGGGGTCAGCCTCAGTACCAAGATTCAGGTCTTCTACTTGATTTTCTTCTACCACTTTTCCTGGCTACAGCGGGACATCATTCTTGTCAAATAATCTTTCTAGAGGAACCAGCCCTCTAGGTATAATGTTTCCCTTTAACTGCAACACTTTATTACCTGCCACTTTCTTCTCCCAATTTCTTTCTGAAGTATCTTCAGACTCAACCTCTTCTTCAACATCAATCTCCATATTGGAGAATTCCCCTACTTTTTCTAGGAATCTCTTCATCTATTCTTCATCTTCAAATACCTTCCAGTGTTTGATGTTATCTGGGATTGACAGCCGATAACGTACCTCAACTTCATATCTTAAAAGAGGGTTCTGAGGTGGACGAAATGTGCTAGCAGCCACAACAAGGGAATCAACCATCCTATTCTATTCTCAGGGCATGAACTGGATACTGAATGCCAAGAAGAAATTTTCTACCATGTCCCAAACTTCATTCCTATAAGCCCTCAGCCGAGGATGTTTGGTCTTACACTAATTCCTGACTTGCCTAACCACCAGTTCTGAATCTCCCAGAACTTTTAAACTTTATATGTTCATATTCCTGGCTGTCTGCAATCCTAACAGAAGTGCTTCATATTCAGCCACATTATTAGTAGCTTCATATTCAAGTTTGAAAGACAATGGAACCCACTTTCCTGTAGGAGAAATCAATAGTATTCTAGCTCCATTACCTTCTCTTGAATTTGCTCCATCAAAATTAAGTGTCCAGATTCCTGCTTCATTACTCTCAGAGGGCTGCTCAGTCTTGATCTGGTAGAAGGATGGTTCATGAGCATAATCTTGATCTTCTTCCAGCATCAAGCATGAGAAATCTCCTTCTTTACTGTAGACTGGTGAATTAACAGAGTTGTCAGCCTTAGTCACCATTTTGACAAATCTAGTTTCCCTGTACAACCTCCTCTCCTGGCCACCAAAAATTGGGATAGTGGCATATGTTAAATCCAACTTGATTGATCCACCAATTTTTGTTCCCCAAGACCTTGACAACAACATACCAAAGCGAGCTAGGATGTCAGCCACCACTATGTCCATTACCACACTTTTTGCTGGGATTATGGCCAAATTGACCACTAAATCCTTGATCATCCCCAAGCATTTAACTCTTTTGGAATCAAATGAATAGAGATCTTTGTATGGACGGGTGATTTTTAATCCTAGTTGTTCCATGACTGACAAAGGTAGTAGATTATGGGAAGCTCCGGAATCTGGCATACAATTATGTAATAGCAGGTCATGAATCACTAGAGACACATAAAAGGGCAGGGTAGAAGCATCTAATTCCTCAACATGTGGACCAAAAACAACCAATGGTCTTTCTTCTTGAAGGTTGAGACTATCTGGGGTGAGTATAGCTTCTGGAGGGAGCATGAAAGAGGTGACTTGAGATTGATATGCAGGTTGCTTTAATAGTTCAGTCAAGGGGACTGGGATTTTGACTTTTTCTAGTTCCTTTTGCAGACTGAAAACAGGAGAGGACTTCTCTATTACAACCTCTTTTGACTCTCTATTTTCAGCTGAGGGTTTAACTTCTTTTGACACAGACTTGGTATTAGGAGGAATGATTGCATTTGAAGGGGAAGGAGTTTGATCATTAGACTGCAAAGGTTTGTTTATAAGACCCTTACCTTTGTCTGTGACTCTCTACATTGTAGACTCTTTCTGATAAGGTGCTTCCTTCTGGGGAGGCTCCTCTTCTTGATCTTGAGTACGCGTCCTCTTCTTAGAAGATCTGAGATCATATCTTCTATTGAATTGTGCTTGCATGAAATCAGTAAACTGTTTACAATAATGATTAATTTATGCGTCTTCTGTGTCTCTGGCCTTTTCTTCTTCTTGCAATGAGCACTCAGCTCCATCATTTCCTTGCAAAGGGCATTCTTCTTCATCACTATTTGAAAAGGCAAGATTTTCATCCTCCAGTCCATAGGCAGTGTCTTCAGTAGAATCATCTACGGGACCTTTTAGGTACAATGGGTGTGGTACCTGATCTTGTTTCTCCTTTGCTTCCCTTGGCAATATTTGCAGGGGTGGCTTCCTGTACTGAGGATTGTAACCTCTATTTTGAGCATTGT
This sequence comes from Pinus albicaulis, assembly GCA_034641835.2. Classification (NCBI taxonomy): domain Eukaryota; kingdom Viridiplantae; phylum Streptophyta; class Pinopsida; order Pinales; family Pinaceae; genus Pinus; species Pinus albicaulis. The sequence goes on along the minus strand of CM076581.1, from coordinate 764,452,257 downwards.
GGAAATTCTTGGGGGCTGAATTCTTGGTCTCCAATTCAAGCTTGACCAGTTTACCAGAAAGGTTCTTAATCATTTTGCTCATTTCTTCAATTCTGTCATTAGCTAAATCTCTGTCTTGATAAGAGGTGGACACCTCCTCTTTGCCCCTTCTTCTGGTATCTTGCTCATATTTTCCCTTTGATTTGCCAGTGGAGGCAAAGTTTGCTTCCAACTCTAGTGCATCTGACTGAGCATAATCCAGAGTAGCAGGTTTTCTTTCTCTGAGAGAGAAACCAAATTCTGAATCAAAGGCTGCTACAAAAACAACTCTAGCAGCAGTTTGATGAGGTTTCATATCAGCAGGAAGACTCAAATACAATTTATTAAATCTCTTGATAAATTCTGATACCCCTTCATTATGTGTTTTCTTGAGTGTATTGAACTCAATAAGACAATGTCCATGGTCTTTCTTCTCTCCCCATTTTATGAGAAAAGTATCCTCCATTGTTTCCCAAGTGGTAATAGAATGACCTGCCAATGTCTTAAACCATTTTCGAGCTTCACCATCAAGATATTGGACAAAAAGCCTTAATACCACATCTAAATGTTCCACATTGAAATTCTCTGCAAAAGCACAAAAGACCTCAAGATGTTTTTGAGCATCAATCTCATTTTCCGCATTGAATTGGGGTAAAATATTCAAATAGTCTTGTGGAAAATCATTCAACACTTGGGGTAATGCCAGAGGGGCATATTTATTTAGCAAGAAGCCTGGAACATTTGCCATTGGAGGGGGTGGAGGTAGTGCAATAGTTTGATGAGTAAGAGGAGGAGGAGGAGGTGGAAGTGGAGTATGAATAATAATAGGAATGTAATGAACAGAAGGTTGAGGTGTTGAGGGGAATAATGGTCTGTTAACAGCTGATACTTCAGTGAATTCTTTAACCTCTTCAACCTCAGGAGTAGGGCAAAAACTATCTTTATTTCTGACCCCTCCTTGGGGTGGGCTATCTAAATAGTAATAATCGGTATCTCCCACAGTGGAGCCGGGATTTGGCACTTGAGCTTCTTGAGAAGAAGAGGATGGGAAGTCTTCTATAGATAATTCAGGGATTTCAGAGTGGACTAATTTTCTTTCCCTCCAATTTCTTCTATGTATGATCTTTTCAGGGTCAGACACTGAAGGTGTCTTTGGTTGAGACGTATCTGACCTTAGGTGTGGCTTACGAGGAGCTAGGACTGCAAATAGATTTATCAAATAAACAAATGTGGAGTCGCCAAGGTGAGGGATCTACAACTCTCAACTCTTCATACTCACCTACTTGAAGAGTGAATTAGATTTTGTCGAGGCCCAGGGATTTAAAATTTATCAACTTCGTCCCTGGAAACGACGCCAAAAAGATGTCGTCGCTCCTAGAGACAACCTAGAGTTGTGATAAACTAGTGCCTAGGACATCTTATATACCAAGGAGCATATGGTATAATAGAGGGAGTTATCAATAACAAGCTCTCATGCTATCTCTTGTAAAACAAGGAAAATTCATCTGGATGGGACCAAGACCTTCAGAAATTGACACATAGAAAGGAGAACTGCAGAGGCAATATGCAAAGTTCGAATATAAAAGCAACAGACAATTCAGAGACAGCTTACTGCAAAGAGGGCCGATTCAGAAATACCTCATAGAAATAAGTTATCAGAAGGTGTATGTAGTGAATGAAATATTAAGGAGATATTAGTTAACATTGAGCTGATATCCAAATACACAATACCACCATGCATGGGCTTACCAGTCTAAGAATCCATACATGACAATAACGTTTTAAAAACACCCTCCCAAAGAAACTAATATAGCAGAAATATGGTTTAGATGAATAGTGGAACATAATATCATGCATGAGCCATATTTAAAGCGCTTGACTAATTCGAGCATGGGTATCAACTAGGATAAATCCATACCAAAAATTAGTGAGCCACTCGCATTCCAAAACATGATATAGGAAAGATGGATGAAATGAAATGATATATTGAAATAACACATAAAAAGAGAGTTACAGACTGTGAAATACCAAAGACCAGAATCCTCTTTAACAGATGGAACTCCTCCTCACTGAAACCTTATGGGCTCTAAGCCTTCATACAAGAGTTCTACAAAATGTATACTAAAAGCCTTTCACGACATAATTTTCCGATAAAATCTGGAACCCTAAATCATATGTTCTTTAAGAGCTTTATAGGAGAACAAAAACTCGAAAAAGGGAGTAGGTGATGCACATTTAATTATCTCATTAAAACAAAATGGCAGAGACATGCACGCCTATACTGCTCGATGACTTTGTAATGTTGTTTGTACCCTGTGGCCTGCTAATTGAAATAAATGCACTGGGTAGAAATCTCTCCAGGAACACAACAAAGAAATAAAATCACATAAACATTCCATCCTTTCCTGAAAGAAAATGGTGCTGAAAAGAAAGCCTTGAGAGTATGTTTTCTGTGAATGGTACCCTCTACCTTCAAAACCCAAAATTACGGCTTAAAATATTTAATGCTAAATGTTGAATTCCTCTGATCTCCCCCTGATACTCTTTGCCGCAACATTAATATCTTCATCTGCACAATCTGTGCTTTGAATGGCTCTGCAAGGTTTGACAGATTTTATCCCTGCATCTTCAATGGAAGTCTTGTCGATCTACCTTCTAGGCCTTTCTCCATAATTCAGCTCTGAAAAATGGTCCTTTGACGTGCTCTCTATCACAGTAATAGAGACTGTGAATCATGATAGTTTTCCACCGTTGTAAACCTGCAAAATCCGAAAACGTGTTAAGAAAACCATGTGCGGGAAGGTAAACACAGTGGGGATAATGGTGTGATAGCGTGGCATGGTGGGCAGATTGAGAAATGCAGAGCGATGGTAGGAAATGCAGTGTATCCATGTAATATAGTCTAGTGGACGCGGGTAGAAAATTTAAATGGAAACATTAGTAAAATGACCCATAGAGTGAATATATACGGAGGACGAGCGAATATGCAACAAATGGCACGTGGAATGGTGACGTGGAGGGAGTTGGGCAATGGCGTGGCGTGAGTTTAATCTGGACCGTCCGATCTTAGGAGGAGATTGACGGTGGAAAACGTATCAGAGGGCAATGAGATGGTGGGCTAGAGGCGTAATTGACTTGGATTAACACTCGTGCAGCTTCGGAGTGCGACAACCGTTGGATGAAGACCTCCAGATCAGACGACTGTCATGAATATCACGCCGTGACTTCGGACAAACGATAATGCGCGATGGAGGGCGGTTTTGGAGCCGTATGCAGAGACACGCGGCAAGCGATGTATGGAATCGCTCCGATTTGAGAAATTCAGCTCGCCTCCAAAAGGCGGTGTGATGAAAACTGGCAGGTTTTGAACAGTGTTCGGGCGCAGGGACCACCAAGACAGATCTAGACTCAGGGGCGTTGATCTTACGACTTAATCGGATGGTAGGCAGGTAGGCTACGGGCACGTCAGAGATGAACGAACGTCGTTCGATCTGTACAGATCGACGGTTATGAATGCGCCCGATATTCATTTGATAAGCGCCTTTCGGTCTGCGGCTTGGTCTAACACCCAGGTTACGTGGAGAAGAAGACTGAGGGGCTAGGGCCGAAAGGTGCCAAACCATATATATTTTCAAGTGTGGGTTTTTGCCCTTTTTAATGCCATTTTGAGTTTATAAAAGGGGAACGATAGGCGGAAAAACGATATATTTTTTTTTAGGCCAAACAGAGGGGGTTTAAAGGGGATTGTTTGTCAGAATTTAACGGAATTTAATAGAATGCTGACATGATCAACACTACTACTAAGAATATTCTAGAATATTGTGTGGACCATTTGAGTGAGATTTCCATTGTACTCTTGATCTTAAGGAAACTTCCCAGAAGCCTAGCAAGACAGGTACTCTTCTGGTGTGGGATGTCCACCTTTTGGTTTGACTAGATGAGCTAACATTTTTTAAAGTTAATCAATTTAATTAAAAAGAAAAAAAAATGAATAATTACTTTTAAAATAAATCTCAACCTTTAACATGTGACTACTATTAAGAATATTCTAAAATTGACGGTAAATTGCGGAAGCCTTGTTTTAGAAGTTGTTGACAAGTTATATTATTACGAGCACAACTCTATGAATTAAAACACCTACCTCATGATGCATCTCTCATTGAGAATATTTAAAAAATCATTTAAACTAATTAAATTATAACTTTATTGTAAATTATAATTATTATTAATTATAAAAAGAGTATATATATATATATATATTTTTAAAAAAATTAACAAAATTCTCAACTATTGAGATTCTTAATTTATAAATAGACTTTGTTACCATTATTATGGGTTATGATTTACTAATCTTACATGCTAAAAGAAAAGTAACTAATGTACATATGCCATATATTTATATGACATTAAAAATGATAACTCATGTACATGTGACACATACTTATATGATATTTTTTTAATTAATTAGTTTAATTAGAAAAAAAAATTAACTATTTTGAAAAAAATATTAACATTGATTAAAATATTTCTTAATATTAAAACTTTAATATTCACTTAATAATGAAAATCACTTCTTTTTAGATTGCGGAACTCTTACTCATCTTCACTCTCAATTCCCTACCATCTACCACACTTCCAATCTTCTTGACCTATTAAGCCATCTCACCTATAGCTATTTTGGAACACTTATTTCCCTTCTCTTTGACCATAGATACAAGATTTTGAAGAATCAAATTTATTTATTTTTCCTTTCTTAAGATTGATAAACCAAATTGGACTTAACTGAATGTAACCATCATCATCAATAATTAAATTAAAATTAAAAAAACCTACTCAAAAAACACACATTTATTTATTTTAAATAATTACATTATTTTCATTGTGAAATCCATTCCTGTCACTTTTACCCATTCTATACCTCATGTCAATTTAAAACAATTCTACCCATAATTTTTCAAAATTAAACTTTAAATCTCTGTATTCAGGAAAATGTAAACTTTGAAGCTACCATGAAAAATGTCTTGCAGGTAACACGCACGCTCTTATATTTAAAGAAATCTGTGAATATTCTGAGGCATGTCCGGAGTTAATTAAATTTCCTTATTGAATTGTGTGCACAAAGAGTCTATGGTGCTTGCGTGGGAGGGCATGGGCGAGGATGATTGGGAGTGGCCGTGCGTGCTGACATCACGCGTAGCGACTGTAGATCCTTTCGAGAAATTGCATCCATTTAATATTATGTCAAACATTTACGTAATTCATACAAAGGGCGGGTGTTTGTACTTAATTACGCCGGAGGCGTTTTCTTTGCGGGCCTGGGGTGAGCAAACACTGTTCACCCCAGCCAATGAGAAACAGTTTTCATCGCCCTTCGAACTAATAATATTTCGCCATGTGTTTATCATCTGTCAGATTCGGCAACATCTTCTTGGGGAATCCGACGGCTCACCTTCGTTCTGCACCAGATCGCCTTCTTTCTCATGCTTGACGCAAAATTACGCCTCTTCTAACAGCTGGAACGCCTCTTCAGAATAGGGATTGTTTCCTGCGAGCCAGTCGAGGATCTGGGCATGAAGGCTCTGAAATCAACTCTGACGGAGTACGCGCCTTACAGAGTGCCAATTCTCAAAGCCGTGAAGCGGACCACGTTTTTTCATTTCTGTTCTGGAGAGAACGTCACAGAGGCCTCAGATACATTCAGCCTCGGATACATTGATTAGAATGTGGGCGTTGGGTTTGACGGGAATTCTTGATTATAGCTTAGAAGATGCTGTGAATAACCCAGCCAAATTTTTTACCACCGTCCAGTCCACGCCTCTGCTTCCCTTCTTCATGAAGATTTCAATCCCAACATTGAAATCACAATGTTTTCATCATGTAACCAAAAAAATTCCAATTGGGATTTTTACTTTGAATCCTGTAATGAATATAAATGTAATAAAACAACAAAATTTTCCCTTTATACCCTGTTTTCAATGTATATTTCAATCCCACCATTAAAATCACAACGTTTTCATCACGTAAACAAAAAAATTCCAATTGGGCATTTTACTCTGAATTATGTAATGAATCTAATAAAATTCCAATTCCAATTGGGCATTTTACTTTGAATTCTGTAATGAATATAAATGTAATAAAACAACAAAAAATTCCCTTTATACCCTGTTTTCAATGTTCTTTGAGCCCGTTCTATCTCGAGTAATGCCAACTGTTTTGATAAATAAGTTAAGAAATAATGCCATTTTGTTCTGGTGAATGGGAGTGATATTGCTACCTTTTATGTAATATGTTGACAATTGAGTAATCATCCACTTCAAAGGCAGCACGAGAGATCTCAACCATTCTACGGGTCTCCGGTCCCCATGGATCACTGTTTGTTGCCTCCTCTGTCATCCTGCACAAAGAGAGAATTAACAGGCACCATTATCGAATCGCAACAGTATTCTGTTCTGGATTTGGTCAAAATTAACAAAATGAATTTTTTGCAGACCCACAAATAAATAAACAATGAAAATATTAAAACAGAAAAATATGATGCACCTAGAATTATTGTAAACGCTATTGAGATTTTAGAACAAAGAGGGAGTCTTACAATTCTGCCTCAGTGACATCAGTTAGCACAAGCCTAGCTGTTTTCAGCTTCTCCCTGAGAAAAAATGAAGCTTGCTTCTTGAATTGGCCAAGATGCAGGCCACCCATCTTAAGGTTTTATCAGAATTGTTCAAAATTTTCTTAATCACTGGCTGCTACTTCCAAATAAGCTATCACAACCATTTATAGGATCATCCTAGAAATGGTGCATATCTGTCCCAAAACTCTGTTAAACAAGCAAAACATTTTGATTTATAGCTAGATTTCTTCAAATAAAACAACATAGCATTTTTATTGCAACAAAGTTACAAACCATTTTCCACTGTACTATTATGGGCATATATACTTGATTGTGCAGATTGATTTCTTCAAACAAAATCACACAGCATTTTTATGGCAACAATTACAGACCATATTCCACTGTAATGTTTTGCGGAGATACACTTTGGATTCTGAAAATTGTTGATACTTCGAAAGAATAAAAAGTTTGACCTTTATCCTCCACTGTGACCACGTTAACCATTTAAGTCTACACGCGTGAATGCCAAAATGATCGGCACCTGCAAATGCTCTTCAACGCAAATCGTAATACTTATTTTCCCCGGGCCCCTGATACATGTTCAATTCAGATTGTGCCACGTTAAAAATCCATACTTTTGACATATATATGATACACTAGATGGGGCGAGAGGGTGTTTAAAGTCCAAGGCAATAGTTCGCCATTGTTGAAATTTTCACCGCCATTATCGTCTTTGGGTCCGATGGGAGACACCTGTTTTAAATCGAGATGACATAGTTTCGTTGAGATATTTTTATGTTAATTTGATTTTTTAAGATATAAATATTATTTTAAATTTTTATATATAAAAATGTGTTATAAGATATTATCTTATAAGATTTATTATTTTTTTACTTTGTCGTGAGGATGATGAATCATATTAGATGATTAGAAATTTCGATCAAATTCTAATAATGTGATTGATCTCAAAGATATTTACGTCGAAGGCGTTTTCTTTGTGGGCTTGGGGTGAGAAAACACTGTTCACCCCAGCCAATGAGAAACAATTTTCATCGCCCTTCGAACTAATAATATTTCGCCACGTGTTTGTCATCTGTCAGATTCGGTAACATCTGCTTGGGGAATCCGACGACTCACCTTTGTTCTGCACCAGATCGCTAGCGGAGTCATGTTTGACGGAAAATTACGCCTCTTCTAACAGCTGGAACGCCTCTTCAAAATAGGGATTGTTTCCTGCGAGCCAGTTGAGGATCTGGGCATGAGGGCTCTGAAATCACCTCTGACAGAGTACGCACCTTACAGAGTGCCAATTCTCAAAGTCGTGAAGCGGACCACGTTTTCTCATTTCTGTGCTGGAGAGAACGTCGCAGAGGCCTCAGATACATTGATTAGAATGTGGGCGTTGGGTTTGACAGACATTATTGATTACAGCTTAGAAGATGTTGTGAATAACGCAGCTAGTTTTTTTACCACCGTCCAGTCCACGCCTCTGCTTCCCCACATAGATCGGCAAGTAACTCATCTTTACCTCCTTTCAATCCTCTGTCAAGTTATTTGTCCAAAATTTTTTGCTAACTTCGGCGGATTTGGTGTTACAAGTAAGTTTTGCCTGTGTGAAAATCACGGCCATCTATCCTCTTGCTCTTGGAAAGAATCAACCACTTACTAAGAAACTCGAGAAACTCTTGGGCATTAACCTCAAAGGAAATTGATCACGTTTCAAGAGTTCAGTGCAGAACACTTCTTTGAAGAGTCTAACCCCCGTGGGGATATAACACACTATACTTTCATGAACTTGGTTGTCTTTTTTTGGCTAACATCCATGATTTGAAACATTTTGAAATAGAAACTACTGATACTTGCTTACAATGCTGCACTCTATTTAACTTCTCAGTGGGCTAAACCTGCAACTCGGTTGGAATGGGTCTGGAAGTTTTCTCATCTACTAGGGTCTAAAATGGATGTTTCTCCTTTTGGTAAATAGAGTTGAGTTTGTTTTACAGGTTCGAGGTTTTTAGTTTTGGGCTCCTCCCATTCAGAGGTATGGGGGCTTGGATTTCAAGCGTTTAGATTTTGGTTTTTCACCTTGTGAGGGTTTGAGGATATCCTACTAACAATCAAGGATTAATTTCGGTCAAGTCTTTTGTGTGCATTGCATTGGCAATATTCATTCAGGGCAAGTGTTTTGTGTGCATTAGAATAATGCTTTGTGTGTATAATATAAGAGAAATTTTATTACGGGGTTGGACACTTAATTTGGATCTCTTTTTTTTGCATTGCATGACGTATCCCGAATTCGTTTACCATATTTACGCCGGAGGCGTTTTCTCTGCGGGCTTTGCCTGTGCAAACACTATTCAGTACAACCAATCACACTGATTTGTTTTCGCCCTTCCATCAAGTAAGAAATGGACACGTGCTTATTATAAGATTGTGGGCTTGGGGTGAGCTAACACTGTTCACCCCAGCCAATAGCAGCAATACCGTATCGCCCTTCGTGTGATTCATATCTTTCCACGTGTACGTCCCTTCACAGTTGAGACAGGCATTGTTTTGCGAGATCTGCTGGACGCAGCTGGTAACACGGGTTTAACATTCCCCACCTACCTTCTGTCATGGCTCAGAAGCATGTGATCAAAACCTGCGTGAGATGACACTACGAGATGAAAACTGTGAGATGAAACTGCGCGATGAAAACTGCGGGAGATGAAACCGCGAGATTAAACTACGCAACGAATAGGGCTTCCCGAGCACCACCTACAGAGCAAAGTAAGGCAGTCTCTACACCCTTAAATCCCTCTTTTCCTTCCTCAACAACTCTCACCATAGCGCATTGGTGACGTCCAGCAAACTCGAAATGAGGAAGCTTCACCCACGTTGGAGATCTGGAATCACTTGCAATCGTTTATCAAATAATGGGTTCTAGGTTTCAGCCTTAGGAGGCTACGTTACAGGTACCAATACCTCATTAGAACACTTCGAGCGTCCTTAGTTCTAAATCCAACCCCGGGATAAATTATGTGCAAAAAGGTCCTTGCTTCAGAACCAACATGCACACTTCCTGCATCCACTGGTTCAAGCTGGAAATACAATATCATTCGGAGTTGGTGACTTACCTGTGAATCGGTCTTAAGTCGAAATATTTTTGCCAGAAAACTCCCAGCACGGCCAGTAGAGGCTATAAAATTCAAGTTAGTGTTCGGTTTACTCGGCAGACATCATTGTTCTGTCCTCTGCGCTCGTCGAGTACACTTCTAATATCATTATTGGATATGAAGAAATGGGCTATCACACAACTCCATCGAATTCCATTGGCCAACGAATTTTCATCCTAAATAGAACCTTGTTTGTGTTCTCCTTTTTTTTTCAATCGTTTATTGGCTGAATGCGTGGTTTCTGAATATATTCGTAGTTTCTTAATATTATCAGCTCATAGGTATTCGATGGCTGCGTCTACGACTGGCCCGAATGCCACTATGTGAAATGAAGCAACGATTGATGGATCAATTAATCAAACAACAAAATCCATTCCAACTAATTCTCCCCCTGCTGCCACCTTTATCTCTTTAACTGCTGCCTCTGCCTATGTTGTCCGGTTTTGCTGCTTAAATCACTGATGCTTGCTCGGATGTTTCTCGTCCTCGCTCTGAGTAAAAAGGTAATGCTTCTTTCATTGGAATCTGAAACTGGAGCATCTCAAACTATGGTGTTATGCCGCGGGATGAATTGCTATAATAATGATTTCGTCCAACAGGAGGGGAGCCATGAGGCCCTAGCACCTCTGACAATCATTGGTTCTGGGCGCAAACATATGCTCGGAAGAGGGAAAGCCCTGGGTGCTAAGGGCTATTAAATCTTAGGAACGTGCGGGATTGCACTTTAGGAGTTGAGACTGTAGAAATTAGCTGAATAAATCACTTATTCACTGAAGATTAACCTGGTCATATATCAATTTCGAATTGCATACATAACACATAACCTTCTTCTACAATTAATTGTCACATGCGGAAATAACAGAAGCAATCTCACATCAATTCAATCACACATTAACTCGGTATGTATGGGGAAAGCCTATAGCTGAAAACCCCGCAGCTATTGTGTATATTATAATGGAGAAATCAAGTAACCAAACAAGTACAATACTCCTCACAAGTACTCAGTACTCTCTCATGAAGTTACTCACAATCTAGCTTGGTTTTGAACAAGTCTCGGGTTCAAAACACACCACTAAATGCCTTGCCTCTATTGCGCAATCATGGCCTGTATATGAAGAGGTTCAAGGTTCGAATCCCCTTGCCTTGACTGCGCAATTGTCATGGACAATTCCTCCAAGTGTAATGCAAATCTCATGCAAAACCAATCTACCAGGCGGTAGCTTTACTCACCTTTCCTTTACCTCTTCCTTTGGTCTCCTTTAGTGAATAGGCATGCTGTGTTGACTTAAGACCATTCTTGGTTAAGCTAATGAGTTAATATTTAGTAAATTAAATATTATTTAATTGCCTCCACTCATATCTAGTTGATTAGTTAGTTAACTAATCCCAACTAGTTCAACTAAAACAAACGAACACAACTCCACTACTTGTCCGTTAACTCCTCAAAACTCCACCTTGCCCGAAGTCTATTTGAGCCACGACCACATGCGAGATGCCATCAAACCCTAGGAACCATTGATTCCTTGTGCTCTGGGTTAGCAGGTGCCTCCCATGACTCCAAGTTTGAAGTGCGCCGAGCCATGCTTGTTTGGTCAAATATTATTAAGGTAAATAATATTTGACTTCCCTATTTTTAGGATAGGCAGTCTAAAAATAGACTTCGACCTAAATGTCTAAAAATAGAGGTCCATCTATTTTTACCAACATGACCAATACTCCAAGAATAGCATACTGCAACTCCCAGACCATGCTCCATATGTCTAAAAATAGACATAGTCTAAAAAATAGACTTTGCGCCAAAAATAGCCTGCGGGCCCACTTAGTGAAGCGACTTCATTTCACTAAGCTCCATCATCTTGTTGCATTCAAGGGGCCTAGAGTAATGTTTGGGGGAGCCAGCGGTGTGTCGAGGACGGAGGGCACGTAACGGCTGATAGAGAAAGGCCAAATAGGTTTGAATGAATCGAAGGGGTCTTGAACTTGGATAGAAAGTGAATTTACACATCATGTAATTAAGCTGTCATAGGGAAAGAGTTTATTTTAAACGAGAGTATGTTTAGAAAAGAAGGAAAAATACGGTCATCATGAATTAATGAGAATTACTCTTACCAAATAGAGTTTGAATGAATCGAAGGGGTCTTGAACTTGGATAGAAGTGAATTTACACATCATGTAATTAACTGTCATAAGGGAAGAGTTTATTTTAAACGAGAGTATGTTTAGAAAGAAGGAAAAATACAGTCATCCGCAAAGATTAATGAGAATTACTCTTACCAAATAGAGTTTGAATGAATCGAAGGGGTCTTGAACTTGGATAGAATTGAATTTACACATCATGTAATTATCATGCAATTAACTGTCATAAGGGAAGAGTTTATTTTAAACGACAGTATCTTTACAAAGAAGGAAAAATACACTCATCCGTGAATATTAATGATAATTACTCTTACAACAATCTCTTTATAGAACCAGCGCAAAGCTCAAGAAGTTGGTAAAATTTTTAAACATGAGTTTGTGTTTCATCTATGTAAAGAAGACCTTATGAAAGTTACATTAACCCCAACATTCGATTGAGTGCTCGTCCTTCTCTTCACTTATTATTGCTATGTTGTGGCTAAGTTCAAAACATATTCTATAGACAGTCGAGTCTAGATAAAACGAAACATAATGCATTCCACCATTCTCTTACTGATTGGTCTGACTGAGTGCCACTTATACACGCAAACAAATTAAGAGAAATAAATTTAAAACTCTTATTACTTTGCGAAAAAGTGATATTTCTGAATAGCATGACTTTGACAGACAAGCGAGATGCTGTGGGCGAAAGAAATGTGTACATAATAAAATAAAATGAAAAAAAAAACTAAGAGAAGTGAGGTGGTTTGACCATGTTCTCTAAGCTGAGAGCAACAAATGCCCCAGCCATTTCCAATGTAGTCCACAGTTCACTATCCGCGGTATTAAAATTAAGGTATGTAGTGATCCCATATTAATGTTCTAATGACATGATAAGACTTTGGGTTTTATTTCTAAGGTTTGGTCAATGCTTATTAAACTAAAGTCCGTCGTCAGCCTTTCGGGAGGGCGTATACTTGTTATCGAACATCAAAATATAATGAGAGGATGAGCATTAAAATATAAGTGTGTGTTAAGCTATGAGCATCAGGATATTGTCTTTTAATACAGTTTATAAGGGGAGGATTTCTATTAATATTCGAGTGCTTTATAAAAGAGGGAGATAGCCTCGGCGCATTATTCAAAGGATAGTCATTTGTTTTTATTATTATCGAATATATTAAATGTTAAAAATAATTAAATAATATTTAAAATTTGAATTTATATATTTATTTTATTTTTAATAATTAAATGCTATGATAAGAAAAGAATAAAAAGAATAAACAAAAATAAATAAATAAATTAAATAAATAAATAAATAAAATATGAATAAATAAATAGAAATAAAATAAAATAAAGATAAAATTAAAATTAAAAATAAAATAGATACAAAAAATTCTTAATTAAAAAAATAAAATAAATAAATAGAAATAAAATAAAATAAAGATTAATAAATAAATAAATAAACAAATAAAATGAAATAAAAATAAAATTACATAAATTATAATTTAATAATATTAAATTATAATTTTTTATTTTTATTAAAATAAATATAAATATTTAAAATTCAAATTATAAACTTTGATCATTTGGTCTACTCTTTTTAAAATAAAATAAATTAATTTTTATTATTTGAGGCAACCTAGCCGTTATTTTACAAACGGCAAGTAGGAGCTATACTTTCTATTTAAAGAGGTTACTTGATCAGATTCTCCATCTTGTCTTGATGATGAACCACACAGGCAGGGTTTACCGCCTTAGACAAACTTAAAGGTTGTATGGGCAAACAACGTATGATAATGGGTTCGCTCATCCTATTCGGCCTTCTGCAAATCAAAATGAGCACACTCAATTCAACCACCCAGACATAACATCAAGGACAGGCAGAAAAAATAAGGGAATTTCACATCAAGGTCGCATTGCCTTCTTCATATATGACGATTCCATCAGTCTCGAGGATGTGCTGGCCATTTGAATGGCCAGTTTGTGACATGGCATCAGGTTGCTTCTTTAGTACACAGTATAGATAGTTTGAACGTGAAAAGAATTGAGACATTAATAGCTATAGCCTTTCCACCTTAGGTGATCATATTTCTATTTACCATTTATGATTATCTGTTCGGCTTTGAATTTTCTTCTGTTAAATCACAATTCAGTTTTTATCCCTCATATAGCTCAAAATGATTCACATCTCCTCCATCCGGTGTTCGCTTGCACCCCGGTGCAATTGCTAGTTAAGGAATTAATTAAGTAATTGCGCCGGAGGCAGTGGGGTGAGCAAACATTGTTCACTTCATCCAATCAAAATGTTTGCCCATTGTCTTTCTGTCCAATTAAAAATTGACACATGTAACCATTGGGTTCGTCCACCGAGTTCGTCCTATGATAATACCAATAAACCCTGCAGCGAGTACAGGCAAAGTAGCGAGTCCACTAAGAGTGACATAAATGCATTTCACTTCTTCTGCGAATTTCAGTTCCAACACGATAAAATTCGAATTCACTATTTTCCTTTCTGTCGGTTTTTTCAAAAGTTAAATGCTGAAGCGTCGAGTCGGTGATGCAGAGAAACCAAGGGATGAAATCTATGCTTTACGCGGTCCGAGGATGAAGCTTATGCTGCACAACTGATGCCCCTTTGAAGTACTTTATTTTGATCCTCGTCGCTTCGCTTTCGGTGTAGATTTGATTTTTTTTTTTTGCGTGCATTTGGAGGCGATTTGTTTTTATGCGGTTTTGAGGAGGCGAAAATTTGTAGCTCTGCTCTTATCCAATGTGAGAAAGGTGAAAATTTCGAAGATTAGGACTTATCCGAGGGGAGTAGTCGAAAAATATTTAAGATTTGGCATTTTTCAGACAACTATAGTAAAGTTCTGAAAGTTTGTATGTCTTCGACTGCCGGGCGTTGACAAATTTAAAGGTTTACAAGTTAAGACAAAGGATTTTAATGATGTGTGTATGTTTTTGAGCTTCAATAGGAATTTTGAAAATTGTTGTTCTTTGAGTTGTTATTTTTGAACTCCATTTGAATCCAGTAAGGTATGCATTTTTTTGAGTGAGATTCATTTTGTGCTTCAAAGCCTTGGAGGTTTGGCCTTGGTTTCGTGAAGGTTGCATACATTTTGACCCGATGTATCGTCTATTTGCCGTGTTCGATCATAGGTGTGCCAGATTTGAACATTTTGCCTCGTTTGATTGGAGAATGATATTATTTTGACAAGGTACTGCCTTCTCTTCTCAATATTTTGTTTCCTTTGTTATTAATCTTTGCTGCTCTGTTCCCCCTTGGACGAAACATATAAGTTTGAGGAGGCACCTCCACTTAGATTTGAAAGAAGTAATTTCTGCCTGGAAGAGGCAGCCCGAGTTAGCAGACCAACTGAGACTCTAGCTTTGTACAGGCAAGAAGTGAGAAGGCGAGAGGTTTTTTAGGGTTTGCATGTGACCGTGCGGGTTTTTCGTTGCTTTGGGTACTCAGGTGGTTTTCTTCTGGTCAGGATAAGATGCTTGACCCCCAAGAGGAGGGGCTGGCTTGGATGGTCTCCCAAGACGCTTCCTCCTCCTCCAGGCAAAGATATGGCAGGGTCTTATCAAATGCAACCTAGGGTATTCAATGGCAGAGACCACAACACCCACTGTGCAATTTAATTTCAGGAAATCATCCTTGAGGTAATCAGATGTCTCCCGTACAACTCGTCTGAAGAACCATTTGTAGCCCCTACACAAAACAAAACCCAAGAAAAATATATAGATTACAGTTTTGACACATTATGTTTGTTATAATAATTAGCAGATAGTATTTGCAAAAACCAGTTGAGATATCAATTGCAATTGTCTTTTCACTCCAATTCATGATTTTATACCCACAAAAAAAAAAAAAGCCCTAACATAGAAAAAGAAATTGCAATCCCAAATTTAAACAAGGAATAAAGATACAATTAAGGTTAATGTTTGCTTCCTTCCATTTGACAATCTGTGGTGATCAAAAGACCAATTCTATCGAAGTACACATCCCAAAGTCCAGGTAAGTGGAGGTCTGAATAAATAATTTCCACCAAAATGACCTAGGATTTGTACCTGGCCTTGTCCCTTTCTGAAACATGCTATTAAGTGGGGCAGACCACAGACCATTGCAAAACGAGACTCTGGTGGGCAGCTTAATACCTCCTTCAACCTTGGCAATGAACCAAGGCTCCATTGGCAAATATAATTCTTCAGTTTCCATACAATATAAGATCAAAGAAATTGTGGCCACTCTGCCAATGCAGAAGAATGCTCAATTCCTCACACTTTCTCTTGCCATCTCTGCTTTGGAGGCTGAAAATCCTCCTGGGCCTGACAAAATGCTTTGTCACCAATCAAAAACCTGATGGAGATGGTTGGGGACCAACCCTAAGGACCGCAATGATTCTCCACCAAACACTGGGCTAATCACAATTGTTGTTAACTCATGCTGCTTTTTTTAATGCAAGGCCTTGGGCCACTGGCATTGTTATTTAGTTCCTTTGTGTGCCTATGGGGCAGACCCTACGTCAATGAGCGATTTCAGTTTTGAAACCAGGGCAGTTTTTATTTTAACTACCACTTGTCATGGCTCCATTTGCAGCTGATTTTTTTTAATAAAATGTCAAATGCACATTCCCTGTTGATATTATTAGTTGAAGGAAGCATTCTATCAAAAAGATCAAGGAAATATTTTTATATTTTTACACTATAACAGAAACAAGCGAACAAGGATACGCAGATAAGGGATCTGAATTTACAGTGTTTGAATAGGATATATGGGCCCAAAATCGAAATGCACAATTGTGAGAGCTTGGAAAATAATAAATAATAAAGATGCATTGTAGCATTGTTATTAGCCAACTAGTGACTGTCAATGGAGAGTCAACTCTCAGATGTTATGACCAACAACCCAGAAATATCAGTTTTTGCTCCATCAATATGAACAGATTATAAAATAAAAATTAGGGTTTGGCGAGGCATGTGTAATGTAATAATTTACCACTGCAAATTGGAATCGTGAGATGAACTACCAAATTCAAAACAAAAACTGATGGGCTTCAATTGCAGAGGACCAATTGCAATACTGTGAGAAATTCAAGAGGTAGCTAATGAGAAATTAAACTTGGTTTAATTCTATAAACCTAGCTTGAGTCTAAATTCTCATCATTACATGCATTTTATAGGTTCTCGAAGATCAACAACTTCTGCGTGAAAGGGTTCTTCATTTGAGTGGCAGTGATGGAGCAACAAGGATGAAAATGGCACTATCAGGTGCACGAGCTAAATTTATGGAATCAAAGGAGAATGGAGCTCTACCAATGTCACCTTTTTACCATGCATCATTTTTCCATCTCATAGTCCCTCTGATGTCCAAAATAGTGATAATGGAAAACCAAAGAAAGTTGCTTGGTTATTATTTAAAAGCACTTCAGAACCAGAAACTTCCTCAAGCACCAAGTCTAACTCCGGCAATAGATTGGGAGACGAACTTGAGGCAAAATTGTTAAATGACAATGAAATTATGGTTAATGATATTCTTCATGACAAAGATAGATCATTATCTGATATTCTTTTTGGAATAAATAAAGTTTCTGATAAAATTAAGGTGAGGATAATTAGAATCTGCTGAAAGGTAAGAATTGGTCTTCGTTTGGATGAAGTAAGCATATAATTTAGCTCCTTCACATATGTTTTTCAGGCACAGGTTAAATTTACTCACGTGGAAAGATTTAGTGAAAATTGGATTATGCAAAACAGAGAATGATTTTAGAGTTTATGTCTCCTTGGAGATGGCAATTAACTCTGAGCAGAAATCCATGGGATTGCTCACCTTCATGGTTTGGAGCTGCAACACATGGAATTTCAAATACCATGGCAGATATGATTGAAATTGCTACAGAGAAAATAAGGGCATTGAAGTTTCCATTTGACTCGTTTCGGAAGGTTTATAGAAATGCTTTTGGCAAAGTCGAAAACTCTAATGAAGGCACATCAAGAGAAACTTTTGACCTCAAGTGAATGAAGGAAACTTTTGCAGTGCATTAACATGGTTTTGAAGAACAATTTCCTTGAAAATTTAATAGAAACAATGTCAACATGAGAGAAAGCTGTAAACTTAAGATGCCTTGCAAATTATTGCATTGTACAAGTTTTTACTGTACCATATTCCTTCTCTATTATAATTTAAATTCTAGAATAAACATATCTTGTGAGTTAAAGGAGATAAGGGTTCATCATCATAGTCAACAAGATTAACCTTTTAACAAAACACCTGTGTACATTTGAGGTTCGTGTTTATGACTAGTTGCGTCCTTTGACGATCTTTCCTCCAAGAATAATACCTCCAACGATGTCCTTAATATTTGTATTGCTAACAATCTTGATTTTGTTCACATGGGATAAAGAGCATGTTTTCATCGATAAAACTTGAGTGGGTAGTGACAGAACTCAAAATTCAGGAATATCAAGGGTTCAACTTCTGGTGTTCCTTTGACCAAAGCATTAACTTCAATCTTCTAATTGCCCACTACTTCTGTGAGGTCAATATCCGAATTTGTGTGAGCCTTCTTGCTCAAACTAAGTTCTTGTCTGCTTCTGGTCCACTTCCTCCTGCCGGTTCTACAATACGATTTAATACTTAGAAGATGTGTGAATTTTCCACTAATTGGCAGTGAACTAACTGAAATTGAGTTTTCTACCAAGTTGATGTTGATATTCAGTAGCTGGGCTTCAAATTTTAGGAAATTTTCATCATATAAATCGAATTCCAGCAGAGATGAGTCATCCCCAATTTGCAGGACGTTTTTGCAAATATCGCCCTTCAAATAATTAACGAAATATCTGAAACCGCTCCTAATTTTTGGAAACTGTTTCAGTTGAAATCAACTGGGTGTCTTCTGCAAAAATACCCATGTTGCGGATTTTTAAAATTCAACACCATTTTCCCGAAAAACTATCCTGAATTTCACTTCATGGAGATGTCTGTGTTTTCTCTGTTTTCTATTTGTCATTTGGAAGTAAAAAGAAAAATCGGTTTCGTGGTATCGAATCTTGGACACGCCGTGCAAGATTTTGGTTCCTATTATGGGCTTTTCCCTTATTTACTTCTCTGTTGGCGCATTTATATTCCCTTTGGAAAATTTTTGGTGCTTATTTTGCTGCAAGAAGATATTACATATTCACACGTTGAATAGAAGCGACGACCCTTCATGGGAGAATTTTTAATCTTGAATTTTTAATCTTATTCTGTGGCTAGTACAGTAGTGCCTGATCAGCATTTAACAAATTTAGCTTTAAGATATTCTGCCCAAACTTGCTCAACATGAGTGTGCAGTGCAAAGCAATGTTTCGCTAACTTTCTGGGAGGTAGGTGCAGGGAAATGCTGCATTGGGGGAATTTTGGGAGAATTTTAGGAAACATTATAGAGGACTAATATCAATTCGATTTCTAGAGGTTTGAGAGGGATTGATAATCATTTCTGTATCCTTCTACTCAAATATTAGGTCAATGAGAGAAGGATTGACAACCATTTCTCTATCTTTCTATTCAAATAGGTCAATGAGTCTCACTAATGTGAGCTCAAGTAATGTTTGCTCAACAAACTATCAAGACTTTTTTTTTTGGATAGCAGAACATAATTCACACCTACTCAAATAGGTCAATGAGCCTCACTAACACAAGCTCAAGTAATGTTTGCTCAACAAACTATCAAGACCATATTTTTTCTTATTGATAGCAAAACATAATTCACACCTCCTCCTTTCGGCAGTCTCTTAGACCTCCCGATGCAATTGCTAATATATTGTACATGGGAGTGGGGACGTAAAGAGGGGTATACTTTCTAGGAAGGAGTTGGGAGCTTCCGTTCAACGTGGATAGGTATACTTTCTTGGATGAATGGGTGAACTTGTCCGTTCCGATGAGGACGGAACTGTGAGTGGCAGGTGGCAAAGAGAAATGCATTTGTCTGCCTGGTTGGTAGGAACCGTGTATAGGGTTTGGCCACGGCCTGAATTTATATAAAAAGGGAGAATTTCATGGAAGAAACTATACTGTATCTTGTATTTGGGATTGTTCCAATTGAAAGAAATGTCAACAGAGTATCTGGTTTTTTATAAGAATGGTTTCTCTGAAAGAATAATTCTGCTTAATGTCACAGATTTCAGCATGCCATCTAGGTCTGAGAATGATGAGTTTGAGATGCAAGGAAGTGTGTTTAATGAGGTTATGGGGTTGGACTTTGGTGCTTTAGTGTTAGTTGTTGTTAATCACAGGTTTCACTATGTTTAATAAGAAGATAATCCAATTACCCATATTTTTATTATATATATATATGAAATGACACTTTTCTTAATACTTTCTTTATTAATTTTATTTAATATTTTTTTTTTTAAATTTTATTTACAAAATTTTAATTAATATATATTATCTCTAAAAATAAATAAGAATTTAATTATTTAATTATTCATATCTTGCTTTTACTTTTTCTATTAATTTGAAATTTTTTTCCTTTCTCATTTGAATATTTAATTATTCAATATATTACCTTAATTTATCAAAAACACTCATAAAGTTGATAATTTTTTTTAAAATTTTAACTATATAATTCTCTCAAAATTTTGAGACAAGTCATTTTAAATAACAAAATTTAAAATTTATTAAAAATGTAACATTAAACTTTAATTAAAAAATAAAACTTTTTAACAATTAAATTTGATTTTCTTTAAAGTTAATATTTTTTTAAATATTAAAAAAATTATAACATCCAAAATTAAAATCATCCCACATTAAATACCCAACGTAAAATCAATCAATTTAATTGAAAGAAAAATCAATCTAACATTCATAAGAAACTCGAAAGTTAACTGAGTGCGAGTAGGGGCCCTCAAACATGGGGTGGCAATTGATTTGGTATGGTATGTCTCCAACTACATCATTGTGCTCTTTTTTTTCAACGAAAAAAACATGGCTTATATACTACATCATTGTGCTCACGATCGATGATGCTTATAGACTAGGTGATATCAGATTTAGAACTCGGAAGCTTCGAGGTAATCATGGCTCTAGAAATTGAGATGTTTTTTATGGTTTATATTTGGAAGTTAATTTTATGTAAAATGAGTACCTTAGTTTGTTTTATTGAATTTAATAATTATTATAATTTTGTAAAAATATTGTTTGTTATAAATGCATATTTTGTAAAAATATTAAGCGTTATAAATGTATATTGCATATTATTATTGTTTATTAAATATGCTTTTGTAATGTTGACTGTTTGGTCAGATTTTTTATTTTTGGTTGTTGATGTAAGGATGCTTTTTATTATTTTTGTTATAATTTTATGTTAGAAGAGTTAAGAAAACATCTTGTTTTTACTGATTCAATTGATTTTATGTTTTTTGGTTTAACAAAGCTAGGGTAAGTGGCAAGAACTTATTAGTTAGCATTGTGACTAAAGTGCTGGTGATAATAGTGTTTAGGTCTTTTATAAATAGTTATTATTAGAACAATGAAATGTTGCATCTTAATTGTAAAATTTTTTATGTTGAAATTGAGGAAAAGCAGAAAAATTATTTTTGTGTTTTTTTTGGGGGAAAAATTATTTTTGTGTTTTTTTGGGGGAAAAATTATTTTTGTGTTTTTTTGTATTTTTTTTAAATATTTGACATCATAATTTTTTTTCTTCTATTTTTTATTTCTAGTGTCTCGATTACATCTTTATTTCATAATACAAGTTTTCTTATTGCATTTTCTTGAACAAACAAATTAAGGATACACAAAAGAACATAAGGGAAATATCACAAGTACGCAAAATGTATCTAAAAAGGGCACAAAAGAAATAAGGATACAAATCCTATTTTGCGTCTCTTTGCCCTTTTTTTTGTTTCTTGCGAGTTAAATTTGTATTTCCTTAGAAATCAGATTACATAACAACCATAACCGCAATTCAAAAAATTACCAGTCTCAACTTGCCACAAGAAAAACCAGATCCGTTGACCAGTTTCTAATAACAAAAATGCCAAAAATAATGCCTTTGGTTTGGAGTTCATAATAGGTTCATTAATGTTGGACTACAAAAAGAAACAAAATTATAACAAAAAGAAAGAACATAAGTTCAAGTATCTAAAGAAGTCATAGGAGCAAGATCTTATGCATTGGTACCAACAGTTGGAGCAAAATGTTTGAACTCACATTAGAGGTGGCTTTCCAGATGAAGCAAATGAGCATACAACTGAGCTAAGAAAGTATGTTGATATCGTTGCACTTGATTAATCTCATTTAAGGAGGAGATAATTTCATTCCAGTCTTCATGTTTCTCTTTCAAGACACACCCCAAAAGAGTTTTCATCTGCCAATGGAAGGTGATGAAGTTCAAATATTGATTCCATATTCCCATGGTATGGCTAAGGTCAGGAACCTAGTTGGACACCTCCTTGAGAATCTCAAAATCAAAATAAGCTTGACAAACATTTGAGGTCCAGGTTTCAAGCTAGTGAATTTCGTCTTGGTTTTCTTGAGAAGTGGTTGTATGGAAGATTGTAATGGTCGCCTGGGCTTGGGATTGGGTGGATGGGAAACCTTGTCAACCCTAAGCACAACCACCCCTGTAGCTATGCATGCACTACTTGAAGAAAATAAATATAAATGAGAAAATGAGAACCCACCCAAAGTAGACTAGAGAGAGTGTGGGGAGGGCCACAGTAGAGGAGTAATCGATCCACCAACCAAGGAAAAGCACTATAACTCTAGAAGGCCTTCCACCAAGGAAATTGATCCCCACACCATAAAATCCCAAGACATAAGACATCAAAGACCCCTTAGGGATTAAGACTCCAACCAAGAAAAAAAAATAGAGATGAGAGATTAAAGAACATGGATGGATAAGAGAACCAATGCCTAGAGAATGTTGTCCCAGGATATTTAAGCTGACGAGGAAGCAGACATCGTGCACAAGGAGAAACTACAAAATTGATCTCCCCTTTCGAGTTGAACTGTACGTTTGGGTTACATAGTTCGAGTATTTTGTAGTGAAAACCTCAGAGTTTGAACCAAAAACATAAGCCTCAAGGAAGCTCATGAAGTTACCCACTTCCAAAATATTTTTCGCGTGCTTATAATCCCAATTTGTTTCCCCAACTTCCCTAGAAGCAAGAATTACAATTGTAGAGAAAATCTAGAATACCCGTTATTTCTCAACATGAAATTCATTGAAGATTGACCTAATTCCCTCAATTTTCCACATAAATACTCTTTCGAGAAGTGAGTGGTGACTAGATGAGGCCACTGGTGCTTTAAAACCAAAGGACGATGACTTCAACGCAACAAAAAACTGCATGCCATGCTATTGCATAACAAAGTTTCCTCTTATCTCTGGTTTGGACCTAGTTGAACTCCAACATATAATTCCCACCAGGGTCGAGGAAAATAACTAGACCTAAAATACAAAATCACCATGCACTGAGCTATGCCCCAAAAAAATGGATGTATGCAGGTTTGCCATCATAAGGTTGAAGTTAATTCCATATATGTAGCATGGGGCAGGCATGCCACGTCACCCCCTATTAAATGTTGTGGGAGGCGACAATGTGGTGCCTCACCACCACCCCACCACCCAACATCCATTTCTCTTTGACACATCACCCAGATTAGGGGTGCATCCCTTTGCCATTGCATATATGACTTAAATAGATTTTAAAGTTACTTTGGCTTCAATTTGAAATTTGTGCATACTTATGGATATTGTGGGGATCTAGCCATTTTAGAGGGATAACATCTCTTTAAGTGCAAATCTTTTTCCAAGTTTGAACTCTAAAAGTGGTCTACATCTCAAGGGATTTGATCCCTCTTGGCACTTGCTAGATCCATTTTTAATATGGATCTATACCGATGATAATGGTATCCACATCTCTCATAAATAGTCCCTATTAGAATAATGGCATATTGCATCCTAATTGGAAGTCCCTCTTTGTTGAAATTGAGGAAAAGAATATGAGTTAATTTTGTGTCTCCTTCGGCATCCTTTTTTATTTTTTAATGTTCTACATCCTTTTTTTTCTCCTATTAGTTCTTTCTAGTGTCCTAATTACATCCGTATTGCATCATACATGTTTCCTTATCACACCTTCTTAAAAGGACAAAGTAAGGACACATTAAAGAACATAACTGAAATGCCTCAATTATAGAATATATATCCAAAAAGGGAACACTGGAAATAAGGGTGCAATCCTATTTTGCATTCCTTTGGATTCATTTTGCATTTATGGATATTGTTGGGGCTAATAATCTACACATTGTGGGAGTATTTAGGTCCAACAGAGATATTTTGGGACCCCTGTTACACCATTTTTTTGGTCATCTAACCTATTATCATTAGATGAACCCAAGTACACCATGTAAGACCAATTTTACCCTAAGTAAAATTGATTTCACCACATTTGTCTATATTGCATGGTCATATTTAACCCAAAACAAGGAAATCAATTAAATAAATCATTATTTATTTGATTATTTCTTAAGAATAAGTTATTCAAATCATTATTTAAATAATATTCTTAGTTAATTTTGACTAAATCAAATATAAATAATTAAATAAACCATTATTTATTTAATTATATTCCCTTCATTTCCCTTAAATAATAAATAAATCATTTATTTATTTGTTATTTACAAATAAAGGAATTGACCCAAGTCAAAAACCCTTTTCCCTCCAACAAATATAATAAAATATTCCTAAAGGGTGATTCTAGAATTTGATTAATAATATTTTATTCATACACTGAGTTCTAGAACACCCCAATATTTTGTTATAAATAAAAGGGTTTTCCCCATTCATTAGTCACCTTCATTGTATTAGATCACTCTGGGTTTACTCTTGGTCACCATTTTCCATTTTTGTTTTATGAACTCCCATTGAGTTCCATGTTTGTTTTTCTACACCAATAAGAGAGAGGAATTTTAGATCTGAAACACCGAGGACTTCCAAGAACCCATCCCACTGAGGAGAACCAAAAAACACCTTTCTTGTTTTCCTCTCAGGTGCCCCATTCTTTAATATAATACAAATCATTCTTTTAAACACTTCGTTCTTGTCTTATCTATTGGATGCATGGAGCCATATTATATTTTATCTGCTTAATGTCTTTTTGTGCTTAGATCTGAATTTGTGCAACAGAATTAAAGATATTTTGCAGCCATAATCGATGTTAGGGCTATTTGTTATGCGTAGCTAAAGTGATCTTTTACGACGAAAGATTCATACTAACAATTGGCGACTCCACACGGGTTTTCTTTTGTGACCGTTGTCGTTTTATATATTCCTGCATATCCAGCGTTTCAGACCCTAGGGTTTCTCTTCCATTTTCTGTTTTTCCTATTTTTATGTTGTTTTTCACCCCTAAAACCCCCAAATAGTCAAATTTTTAACTTCCGTGTGTTTCTGGCCTTATTGCGCAGGTGACAGACATCAGTCGCAGCTGAGAAGACAAATCTTTCTGAAATCTACCGCCGAGAGAGCCGGATCTGTAGGTCGCACTTATTGGCCCAAAAAGTGCAACCTGGCCTTGAGGTCGCACTTTTCTGCCCAAAAACTGCGTCCTGGACTGCAACCAGGTCAGAACTTGCGACCTACCCTTTTTCTACAAATTTTCCAGCACTTTTTCTGGGTTTGTCTGAAGCTTCTATCAGGGTTTTCTAGCCTCTGTCTCTGCTCGTTTAGACCTGTTTCTGATCTGATTTACTCAACTAAGAGGGAATATTGCCCCTTAGGGCTCTAGTACCCTCCACTTTTTGTGGAAGAGTATTTGTTGTTTCAGAAGTCTGAATTTTCAGAGTTTCAGCTTTATTTTTCTCAAATCTGATGCCTCCGTTTCAGATCCTTTTAGATCAGCTCTTCTCCCTCTCAAATCACCTCATATCATTTTGTTTAGGTTCATTTCTAAGGCCACTGCATTGTCTCTCCTAGTTTTAGCTGATCCCCTCCTTTTTAGCAGCAAACCTTGCCTCTGCCTCTTTGTTGTTCTCTGCACCACTTTTCAGCAGATTTCTCCTTCAGATCCCAGTCCCTCTCGACATTTGATCTATTGGCCTCTTTTTTAGCGTGCTTTGCTTCGTTTTTTTCCCTCTTATAGACTAGTTTTGAGAGACCCGCCTTCTTGGGTTAGATTGATGCATTGGTAGCTATTCATTTGCTGTTCTTTTAGTCTTATTTACCGCAGATTTATTTTCGGTTACACAACACACTTTTTCTTTTACTCTCAAAACGTCTGGGTTTAAACAATTAAAATTAACGCACGCCACACACTGACCCTAAGTGAAGAAGCGCCTGGTTAACACCGTCTGGAAAAGACTTTAAAATCAATTGTCACTGCACCTTTCTACCCTTGACCTCACTTGATTTTGTCCCTCCCTGCCCTTGTTGGTTTTTCTTCTTCCCGTCATCATTGCGCCCCCAAGGCGCCTTTCTCGGAGACTTCTTGGCCTTCACCCTCAGTTTCCGCTTGGTCGAATTCCTCCTTCCCATCGTCATCGAGTAAGTCCTCCCCTGAGTCCGCACTCCGACTCTTCCTCTGATTGTTCAGGTTCTCCCCCTACTCCTGGCTCTCCCCCTGTCACTTTTACCATGTCTACTTCAGGGCCTACTACCAGCAGCAACCCCAGTACTACTGCTAGGTCTATTTCCAGTGGAACCACCTCGGGACCTACCTCGACTGCCCCATTGCTCCCTTATATGGCCGGCCTTAGTCTCCCCGACTTCAATAAGCTAATCAATGATCCTATCCGCCACGATGTTAGTTGGCCTGCTATGCCAACTAAGCTCCCTTCCGACATTCCCAAGTTCGAAGGCCTTGCTAGTGAAGATCCCTCCAACCATATTCGATCCTTCCATATGTGGTGTTCCTCCAATTCCATTACCGATGACTCCATTCGTCTTAGATTGTTCCAACGCACGCTTACAGGCGAAGCTTCTAAATGGTATGTTGAACAGGCCACCTCCTCCCATATCACTTTTGCGACCATTTCCCAAGCCTTTTTATCTTATTTCCAGCTCCCCCTCCGATACGACACTGGTACCGAGCTTTTAACCTCCTTCTGTCAATCCTCTTCAACTCGCCTTTCCGCTCACATCCAGGAATGGCAGCGAAGACGAAGCTTATGTCGAGCTACTCCCTTTGAAGATCGGGTTTATATGGACTGGTTCCTTCGCTGTCTCTTACCTCCCATTGGCAAAGATGTCACCTTGATTTTCCCTCAAACCGAAGAAGCCGCCCTCCAAATAGCCTTGAAATATGACCTTATTTATGCTCAATCTGGTTATGTTTATACCGTCCTTCCTGGCCTTCCCAAACCCGGTGGCCCTAATGCCTCAGGGGTATCTCACTCTGTCGACGGTATCATTGGAGCCCTATCACATACCTCTGCCCAACCTCTTCCGGGCCATGGTTTCCCTCCAGGGGCCAGCCCCTCCGGCACCTTTCCCCCTCCCGGTAGCATGTATTCAGGCTACGACATGCCCCCTCCTCCTGCTTACCTCACTGCTGCCCACCCTACCCCTTATCCGTATCTACAACCTGGTGTCCCAGCTCCTCCAGCATTTGGACCATCGACTCCCTTGCCTTTTCCACCCCTGCAACCGCACTTACTTCCCCCTCCAGGGCAAGTCTTTACACAACAGGGGGCACCTAATTTTCTTCCTTCTCAAAGAAAGAGGAAAGACAATCAATCTGTCCCTGGTACTCATGGACCCAATCCTCCAAGTATTGATCCTCACACTGCTAACCAGCCACAGGGTTCTCAGCCCAAGTAGGACAGGCCACTTCACACCAATAAGCCCTGTTCGTGTTGCGGTGTTTATGGTCATTACACTCATGATTGTCCCTTATTACCACAAATGCGGTAGATGTGGGATTCTCAGGCCACCGTACGGGTACAACACTCGTCCCCTACTATCCCTTCCACCCCAGCTACTTCTCAACCCACTGTGTTTACCGATCCTTTCCCTCAACAAGGATTCGTGGCCACTCAACCAACTCATGCCTCGGTAACCACTCAACCTTCCCCTTCTGGTTCCTCTGATTACCAGATTCTCATGATGGCCTCTGACCCCCCTCTCACCGTCGACCTCAACCTTCAAACTTGGTCCCGTCAATATTCCACACCTCCCGTTCCATCTGTCTCCGAGTCTCCATCGTCTGGTCCTACAGAGCCTCTATCGACACCCAATGGTCCCTTGCAACTCCCTCTGCCCAAAGCTGAGGTTCATCCCAAGCCTCCTAAGGGACCATTACACCGA
This sequence comes from Pinus albicaulis, assembly GCA_034641835.2. Classification (NCBI taxonomy): domain Eukaryota; kingdom Viridiplantae; phylum Streptophyta; class Pinopsida; order Pinales; family Pinaceae; genus Pinus; species Pinus albicaulis. The sequence goes on along the minus strand of CM076581.1, from coordinate 764,424,064 downwards.
AATGCTGCCTCTGGTTGGGCTGCCCATTCATACAACATAATAGATGATCTGGCCCAATCTCTTGCTGCCATTTCAACACTGGAACTCCTTCAGTCGTGTCCTTCTCAAAAGAGGGCTCTACTATCTGCCGTGGGCACTGTAGATCCTGCTGATGACCAATTGATTGTTTTCGACGCCTGTCAGTCAGACCATACCCCTCTTCCTCTTTCAGTTGCTTTCCAAATCCCAGTCAAAATCCGAAACGCCAATGTTGCTCGGTGGATTATTGATGAGGGGGCATCTACCTACGTAATGTCCGCTTCGGTTTGGAAACAACTCGGATCCCCTGAACTGGCCCCTTCCACCATCACCCTTCACGCGTGGGATGGCCATGCCTCCCAGCCCATTGGCCTATTTCGTAACTGTCCTATCACCCTTGCCTGCAAGACTGTTTGTGTTGACGTTGAAGTTATCGACACCCCTCTTGACTACAACATCCTTTTGGGGCGTAGTTACACTTATGCCGTCCCGTTCGCAGTCCACTGCAAGATGTTTTTCCCTCATAATCGAAAGATTGTCACCATTGACCAATTGACCTACCATGAACCAAAATATCAGATCTCCCCTGAGTCCACCATCTCTACTGTCACCAATAAACCAACTGTTGATTCGTTGACCAGCGTTTCCCCTGGCGTCTACAAATACTCCTCTTTGCTTGGAACTTTTCCTGGTCCTCCCCCTCCTCCTGTCTCTGACCCCAGCTTAGCGAATGTTTGCATGATGCAATCGTCTCAGGCTGGCCTTCCACAACCTGCTCCGGCTAGTCAGCAACCTCAATCTCGCCCACCGCCTCCTACTCCTAGCCCTTCGCTTCAGTCAACCGAACCTTTTTCACCCGGCCCTTCCCATCACACTCAGGAACCTCCCTACCCTCCTGAGTCAGTTCCCTCAGGTCTCCACCATATGGGAGCCATTCCCCCTGGTCACTACCCCGCCGGTCAGATACCTTTCCTTGGTCTCCCCCCCCGGTGTCTATTCGGTCCCCGTCATGGCCACCCTTTCCCTTCCTAATTTGACCTTGGGAATTCCCGTTTGGTATCTTACTCCTCCAACCGAGACCCCACCAAGCCACCTCAAACCATACATAGCTGTGACACCAGTACAACCTATACCCGTCGCTCCTTCCACCACCACAGTGCCCCTAGCCCCTCCGCAGAACCCTCCTAATGCTGCGACAGCTACAGGCAAGAAACAAAAAACTCGCAAGGGGGCATCCAATGACAAGGCCACCGCACCTAACCTTACCCCTCCCCAACCCGCCAAGCCTTGTGGCTTGTGTGATGGTATCGGTCATCCCACCCATACTTGTCCTGAGTTGCCCCATATCCAACCCATGGTTAAAGTCGCGTTCCCTGAATCTACAGTCCCTGACACCTCTGTTTCTCCCTCATCCGTAGCCAAAAACCCAAAGACTCTTCGCCCCAACAAACCCTGTGCTTTGTGTGGTGTCCATGGCCATTATTCCCACCATTTCCCTCACCTCACGCATTACCAAGCCTCTCTAGAGGTCATTCGCGAGTACAAAGTTGAACAAAATCAATCCGCCTCGCCCATCCTTGCTCAGTATGCGTCAAGTTTACTTGAGGATCCCCCGGCTACCATTGAAATCCCTCCCCCTGATGTTGAGATGTCTGAATCTTCTGCTCCTCTCTTATACCTATCATCATCTGCCCGCCCCTCGGAGTACATCCCCTCTAAATCCACTCCGTCTGTTTCGCCTGATCCCCCTTTCGCCACTTTTTCGGGCTCTTTATGTTTCGACCATCTTTTTACTTGTTCCTCTACCATTTCCCCTACTGACCCGTATGTGCACCTTTCTTCCTCTACTGATGATCTAGGTAGCTTTGCAGCCTCTTGTGGTTTTCACCACCTTTCCCTACCTTCCCATCATCCCGATCCTCCCATCTGTATCTATGATGTACTTCGCAACATGAGTCCCCACTTTTCCTCCCTTTTCTTGTCTTGTGATGATATTTCCTCGACCCTCTCGTCCACTCATTACCTTGGTTATGCCGATGGCACCAGTCGCTATTCCCGAAACCTTGCCTCCGCCGCCTGGGCCATTTTTACCCCCTTGCATACCCTTGTTCTTGCAAATGGGATCTGCATTGGTACCGCCACCAATAATCAGGCTAAATATGATGCAGTCCATGGTCTCCTAGCTGGCGATCTCTCCCATCACATCCTCCATCTGCACGTTTATTTAGATTCCCTGTTTATTGTCTTACAACTTAATGGCACCTACCGTGTGCATAATCCTATCCTGTTTAGACAATATTTACGGGTCAAACTTTCGATATGTGAATTTCGATTCATTACATTCAACCACATACCTAGAAGTCAAAATCACTACGTCGATCAAATCGCAAATCATGTTCTAGACTGGCATTTATCACACACAAGACATAACATTTAAACACCATCAACAAAATGCATATAAATCATCTATATCATATAACATGTGTTTTCAGAGTCCACTACTTTGAAACATACGACATGCCCATAGCATGTTACAAAAACATAACTACAAAACTGGGGGGCACCACTTGCCCCTACAAAAACACTGGGGGGCACCACCTGCCCTACACCGAATCACTCCCTGGAGGATCCTGAGCCAACGGCTCTGCTCCCGCAGCTCGTAGATCAGGCACAGTCTGACCGACCATCGCCATGCGTCGCATGATACCTCACCATTCCGAGGGTAGCCCAATACACAACTCTATGTATCGGTCGTCTAAATCCTGCCAACCACGCTCCGACACACCAGTCAATAGTCCCTCACATCTACGACGGATGTCATCCACCAGTGTGGCCATCTCCTCGTTTTTTCCTGTCCTCGATCCACTTGCACCTGTAGCTCCTCCTGCTGCAGGACGTCCCATATATCCAGCCGGTTTTACCAGAGCTATATCTGCATTCCAAAAAGGTATAAGGATTAGCACCATGCATACTAGTCACAAAATTTAAAATGCACATAACAGATTAGTTTCTTGTCACTTACCATCAGGTCCCCATACTCGACCAGGTGGAAGCGGCAAGTCCGGATCTCCCTAATAACTCATCCCACTATAGGGATAGTCGTCTATGTATAACGACATCTGATCCCAATGGGCGAAGAACTCTGGTCGGAACACCCGTCCGACCGCACCTCCCCCTCCTCTACTCAGTAGCCGTCCCCATCGACGCATCCGGGGCTCTCTCGAGCCCCCATCAGGCAACTGTATACGAGGTCGTAAGGTCGGGATCTTATCAAAGAAGAAAGAGCACAATACCGTCCCATACGCACAATCATGATTCACTTTCCGCTTACATAGCGACAGCTATCGTTTCAATGACACTAACATCATTTGGGCCCACCTATAGTAGGTCCTGCCCAACACACTCTCTACAATCATCATCTTCCCTCCAGTGATGTGATGGAACACTTGGCTGCCCAAAATACGCAACACTGCTGCTGCCACTGCCCGGGTCTCCAACCTCTCTAGATCCCCAACCGTTATACAAGTCCCTTTGACTCAGACGCCTAGTCGACAATGTCGCTCAACAAACTCCATAATGTTACGTCCCCGTGGTAACACGGGCTGCGTATTCCTCACCATCCCCAATGGTGGGAGACCAGTCAAGAAATAAAGATCCTGGACCGTCAACTTGATCCTGTGCCCCTGCACTATAAATGCCTCATGATCTAGGTCCCAATAGCTGACAATCCGGGCCAACAAGGGCTCCCCAGCTCTCATCAACGGTTTCTCCAAAAATTTCAGAACCCCAAATCTAGCCAGTACATGACGAACACCTTGATCCACTTGGATTTCCATCCGCAATGTACCTAAGTCTCTCTCTCTCCATTTGATTAGTATATCTGCCATATCTTCACAAAAAAAATCATTTTGTCAGTCTATAGATCCACAAAACTGCATCTATTCACACCAAAACTGAATCTCAGCCTAAAACAGCACTGAAATCACCTCCCTCTCACAGGTCGTACTTTTCAACAAAAACCTGGGCCAGGTCGCACTTTTCAAGCCCAAACCTGCGTCCCAGGTTGTAGTTTTTGCCCCAAAAAGTACGACCCGACTATGAGGAAGAATTAGGGGCAGTTACTGAGTTTTCAGGCCCTAATCTAAACTTTGAATCCATAAAAAACAAAGAGTAGGATTAGACCTCTTACCTGCAACTGACGAATCACGATTCCAACGGTCGGTTTGTCCGCTATGATCGCCGCAAGATTTAGGGGCTTCTCTCCTCTTCACATTCACCACAACTACACAAGCAAATGAATGCTTTTGGAGGGAAAATGCCTTATTAGAAGAAAAACCCCTGTTTTTTCTTTCGCTAGCTGCGACCAAACCATAGCCCCGTTTGAAAAACCGTCTGCACCGTTGGAAAGCTCTCACCGAGCACTCAAATGGGTGTTTGTTAGTTTTTCATGTTTTGATACTTCACCAGGACGCATTTTGTCCATGAAGGATCTTTTCATCTCTTCTCAAAATTGAATTTCTTCACTTACAACACTTGTACCAGGGGCACCACTTTGCCTCCTTACTTGTCTTTGTTCGTGTTGATTTTCGTCATGAGCTACCCTATTGTACTTATGCTTTTACGGTCCCCCATTGGGCCTTCACTGCATGGCAGCACCATCGATTCGCCCTTTTCTAGAGCATCCGAGTTGAGTCATCATCAGTCATGGAGTCTATCTCGCATCCCTTTGTATCCCACTATAGTCCTCTATCCTTCATTGCTTGGTCCCTCTCTCGTGTTGCATCTTATGGCCTTCAGTCCCATTTTACCCTATCCCTCATGATATTGTGTCAGTCGCTGCCAAGCCATTCATGTCCTTTATGCTCTAACAAGGGAAGTTGTCCATCCGCTACTCGGTATCCCTCATTTCATCATCATCATTAGTGTCCGTCTGAATCATCGCTCCACTATTTTCTCTCATGCCTCAGTTGGGGTTCCCTTATTGCCTCACCTCTGGCGGACCTACTTCTGTCGACATCAGCTCATTTACTCCAGAAGTCAGGTCTAGGGGGAAGTGTTCCTTGGTTCGAGCTCTTTTCAGCCTGATCGTGATCTACACACTTGATGGTTCAGTGATGCAGCAGTAGCTATTGGTGATACCTGGGTGTGTGTGAGATGTCTCAACCCTCATGAGGGGGCGGCCCTGCAGGTAGCCCCCCACATACCCGGACGATTTCTTCATTCCATCCCTTGATGCAACTCCTCCTAGTTGATGATATCGGCCTCAGTCGCTTGCAGAGCCTCTTCGATTTGCATGTATCAGTCCAATTTCGCGAGCCCTTCCCCGTGTGTAGGGGGCATTTGGGTGTATTTATATCTCATGTACTACAAAATTATTGTATAAGTCCTGACGATTATTCCAGGCATAACATGTATGTGGGATTCATCATTCTCGTTTTCTGGCTCATTTTTAGGCCAGCACTTGTTTTATTATTGCGTTTCGTGGTTTTCCGGGCGCTTTATTGTGTGTACTATTGTCTCGACGGGCATAGGTATGCCTCTCCTGCCACCTTTAGCACAGGTACCACTTCATACACTAGAGACTTGTTGCACCTGTAAGTCTCATCTCCTCCGGGTCTAGTCCTTTAGCACTTTCGACTACATTACATTCCTCTCTCTCACTTTCCTTTCGTCATCTAGTGATTAAGTTCTTACAACGTACTTCGGTCATACGATTTTCTTCTAACACTCGTACGTTGGGGGGCAATCTGTTACACCATTTTTTTGGTCATCTAACCTATTATCATTAGATGAACCCAAGTACACCATGTAAGACCAATTTTACCCTAAGTAAAATTGCTTTCACCACATTTGTCTATATTGCATGGTCATATTTAACCCAAAACAAGGAAATCAATTAAATAAATCATTATTTATTTGATTATTTCCTAAGAATAAGTTATTAAAATCATTATTTAAATAATATTCTTAGTTAAATTTGACTAAATCAAATATAAATAATTAATTAAACCATTATTTATTTAATTATATTCCCCTCATTTCCCTTAAATAATAAATAAATCATTTATTTATTTGTTATTTACAAATAAAGGAATTGACCCAAGTCAAAAACCCTTTTCCCTCCAACAAATATAATAAAATATTCCTAAAGGGTGATTCTAGAATTTGATTAATAATATTTTATTCATACACCGAGTTCTAGAACACCCCAATATTTTGTTATAAATAGAAGGGTTTTCCCCATTCATTAGTCACCTTCATTGTATTAGATCACTCTGGGTCTACTCTTGGTCACCATTTTCCATTTTTGTTTTATGAACTCCCATTGAGTTCCATGTTTGTTTTTTTACACCAATAAGAGAGAGGAATTTTAGATCTGAAACACCGAGGACTTCCAAGAACCCATCCCACTGAGGAGAACCGGAAAACACCTTTCTTGTTTTCCTGTCAGGTGCCCCATTCTTTAATATAATAATAATCATTCTTTTAAACACTTCGTTCTTGTCTTGTCTATTGGATGCATGGAGCCATATTATATTTTATCTGCTTAATGTCTTTTTGTGCTTAGATCTGAATTTGTGCAGCAGACTTAAAGATATTTTGCAGCCATAATCGATGTTAGGGCTATTTGTTATGCGTAGCTAAAGTGATCTTTTACGACGAAAGATTCATACTAACAACCCCCTTTGGATCAAAAGTAAGAATCTTCCATTTTTTTTTCATTTTTCCTGAAATGTTTTTTTCAACATCGTTATATTTCATATCAATTGGGGGAATGATTATTTTGGCTATGGTTTATTATTTTACATGATTTATTACATATTTTATGGGTTTTAGTGTAATGTTTCATATATTATAGGGATATTTGTCAAGGGTAGGGCCTACCTCTCTCTTACTCTTCATCCTCTCTTTCCTCCTCTTCTACTTCCTCTTCTTCCCTCCTCCTCCTCCTCCTCCATCTTTCATCTTTCTCCCCTCCCCCACTTTCCTCTTTATATTATGGATTGTATTTTCTTTTCTACCCCTTTTACCGAAATTGGTTGGTGCTAGTCTAGGGATGGAGAGGAACTCATTCATATCAATCATTCACTACTATGGAAAGATAATGCTAGGGAGTTATTTTATCACATATGTGAGTTTGTGATGGTCCCTCTTTATCATAATTTATTTAATATATTTCCACCTAGATTTCTCAAGAATCAAAGAGAAGAATTGAATAGGATGGAGATGGGTATGTTGAAGAAACATTCTCCTATATCTGAGTCTATGGGTATCAAGATTCCGCTTATTCCCTTCCCTTATATGTACTATATAGGCTTATTTTTAGGGAGATCGCTTTCCAAACCATGGTAAAAAGCATTACCAAATATTTATCCAAACCCTGCATGAAGATTTGGCCATATTTTCCTTTCTATGTTGGCCCTTAGGTTATTGCTAATAAATTTTTACAATGGAAAAGAGGTCATCGCCCTCACTTTCCTCAAACTAGCTTGTATTGAGTTTAAGGCTTATGATCCTTTAAATATTTTTTTTAACATTGTATACATATATCCTTTAAATATGCATACGAGTAATATCCCTTTGATGATATTTTTAAAAGGGAATACACATACTCTGTCATCCTACAAATAGTTGAATAGCTTCCTAAAGATTTTATGACAAATTTTCTAAGTTTTTAGAGCAATAGGAGTAGATTTATTCCAAGAATATTCAAAACCAAGGTGTAGAGAATGTTTTTCTTGAGGTTTGGAGTTCATCTGGTGCCCTATGTATTCAAAAAAATCCAAAAGGAAATAGAGAATCATGTATCTTCAGAACATATTTCTTCTAATCCTAAGGAAAAAAAACATAAAATTCAAGTCATTATGGAGAAACTTATAGAGGTATTAATGGAGGAAGTTGTAGAGATTAATTGTAGATTCAAAACCGCTCATGTAATGTACTAAAACATAAGACTCAAATCTACTCTACTCATTTGCGGAAGAAAATTCACGATCGAGAACACATATGAAAAACATGCATCATGATTCAACACACATACACGAATATTTATCTAGGGGAAAGAAGCTACTCAAAACCCCTTCCTATTTGTATTACATTAATAAAAGAATTTGGATGAATACAATATGCTTTCTCAAGCTTGAAAACAAGCTACACAATTATATTCTATCCTCTACCTGACTAGCTAACTTTGGCCAACACTTAGCCAATTTTCTTAGCCTCCAAGCTCTTATTTCCTTGCACTGTTTGATGAGGAATTAGCCTCTTAATAATTAGGTAAATTTCTCATTGAGAATTGCAGTATTTTATTAGGCCTTTCTTTGACTGCATGCACCACCTGTACAATTTGGAAAATTCTACAACTGATAGTACACTTCACTTGAACTCCAATATCAACTGGGTAACTCAAATTTCATGCATGTATGAGTTAATCTATGTTTATTGATCATTTAACTGGTTAAACACTGAATCTACACCCCACTACTAGACCTCTCACTAGTTCCTCCAACATTTGGAACTATTTTAACAGAACTTAACTCAATTTAACTGAATTAAATTGTTACAACTGAAATTTACTCAACCTAGGCTCCTAAAATTTCAGAATCACTGTACAAAAATCAAGTTAGGCCCAAAAATCGAATTAACTAACCTAACTGAGTGATAATAACTCAGATAACTCATTTAAGTTATCTTATGATGTGGAATTTCAATTTTCTCCTAATTTAATTCAAGGGAAAATTAAATTAGGAATTTCTTGCTGCATTTTCAACACTCCCTCTCAGCAAGAAAGGTATTATCAGATACCCCAATCCATCCTCTATGGAACACAAATTTTCCTCTTTACCAGGCCTTTTGTCAAAATATTTTCATCTCGTTCCTCTGTAGGAATGTTTTCCAACAACATTATCCTCCTCTGCACACAATATCGTAGATGGTGATACTTGATGTCGATATGCTTGGATCGATCATGAAAAACTGCATTCTCAGATAGTTTGATATAATTATGATTGTCATATTTAATCACTGTAGGATCCATCATCTGACCAAATAACTCAACAAGAATCCTTCTCATCCAGATAGCTTCACAAGTTGCTTGACTGGAAGCCATATACTGTACCTTTGATGAGCTGACTGAAATTGATCTCTACTTCATGTTGTACCAATAAATTGTTGTTGAACCAACACTAAAAATTACTCCTGAAGTGCTCTTCTTATCTGATGGAATCCCTACCCAATCTGCATCTATGAATCCTTGAAGCTTCACTCCCTTTTTCTGTTTGTACCAAAGGCCAAACTGAGTAGTGCCTTTGAGGTATCTCAACACATTTTTTATTGCCTTCCAGTATAGTTTGGTTGGATTAACCATTTCTTGACTAATCTAGTTGACTGCATAACACATGTTTGGTCATGTGTTTGCCAAATACATAAGTGAACCCACAAGTTTCCTATAAATAATGGCCTCCACTTCCTCACCTGAAGTGACATCCTCCTTCCTCAAACTGCCTGCTAGAGGAATATCCATGGGTTTTCTACTCTCCATGCAGAACTTCTTCAGTGTCTCATTTGCATACTTTCCTTGAGAGACAAATAATTCCTCATCTCCTCTCCATACTTCCAAACCAAGGAAATAATGCATGATTCCCATGTCCTTCATTTGGAGTTCTCTTGCAATATCCTCTTTGCAATATTTCATCAAATTCTCATCACTGGTTAAAATAAAATCATCTACATATAATACTATAATAAAAAAATTATCTTCAACAAAAATATGGTAAAGGTTTGCGTCTTCTTCACTTTTGGTGAAGCCCAACCTGGTGAAATAGGTCTAGATCCTAGTGTACCAAGCACAAAGTGCTTGTTTCAAACCATACAATGCTCGCTTGAGTCTACAAACATGCTACTCTCTGTCGAAGGTCTCAAATCCTCTCGGTTGTTCAATTTACACCTCCTCCTCAATCACACCATTGAGGAATGATTTCCTCGCATCCATATGATAGATATTTCATCTCATTTTCACTGCAAGTGCTATAATTGATCTGATAGAAGAATGGATTCGTACTGGAGAAAAGGATTCCTTGTAGTCAATTCCCTCCACCTTAGAGAACCCCTTGGCCACAAATATGACCTTGTGTTTCCTGATTCTTCTATCTGTTGCTTGCTTCACCTTGTACATCCATATTGAACCTACCACTGACTTGTTCTCTAGTCTTGGGACCACTTCCAAAACAAATTTTATGACTATGGACTCATATTCCTCTACCATGGCATCAACCAACACTAGTTGTTTCATTCCTTCCTCGAATGAGGATGGTTATGTATCTATTATCTCATTCATCAGATCCATGTATCCTATGTACCGATCTAATGACCTCTTATTCCTACGTTGTGATGTGGGTGCTCCCACATTCTCTCTAGAATCATGCAATAATATGTCAGCTTCCCTAGTGCGCTTCCTTCCTTCTCTAGATTTCTCTACATGAGTGGGCGTCTCCACTATTTGATCCTATAATTGTGGTTGCTCTAAAAAATCTTGAGGTTCTTTGTTTGGAGCCAAAAGATCCTCATCTGAATGCAATTGAAGCTCTCTCTCAAGGGAACACCTCATATCCTTCTCCTCATCAAACTTCACATCTCTACAAAGAGTTTTCATCCCAAGAGATGGCAGGTACACTTGATAGTTGTGAGGTGTATCAGTGTACCCCACAAATATGCTCAAATCTGCTGTCGACTCTAGATTTTTCCTTGATTCCTTGGAAACATGATAGTAAACTGATGAACCAAAGATCCTAAAGTTTGACACATCTATTTTCTTCCTTGAAAAATCTTCCTCTGGTGTACTCATCCCAAGTATCCGATGAGTAATCCTATTTTGCACATATACCGATGTGTTGCATGCTTTGACCCACAAGTACAGTGGCAGGCCCTGATCATGAAACATCACCCATGAAACTCCCACAATACTTGTGTTCTGTTAAAGTTTGCAACAAGAAACAGTGAAATTGGCATCCAGAAACAACATCCTTGATCCTAGTGAAAATTAAGCACCTACACTTGGTGGAGCCCACACAGGCTATTTTTAGGTGGATGTATATTTATAGATGCATGAGAAAATTATATTTATAGATGAGGTATATTTATAGATGTATGTGCAAGTTATATTTATAGATTGCATGTCTATTTATAGATGCATGTCGACTATTATTATCCCTTAATATTAGCTGGACAATAAAAAATAATCTATTCTCAATGAGCACTTGGAAATAGTTAACTGAAGTGGAAAAACAGTTAGCTATCAGAATTTCGAGTTGAAGTGGTTGGTTTGTGGGACATGCACGTGGAATTAGTTGCAACTGAGTGATTCGAAGTTGTAACAGAGTTGGAAGTGTAGTTATGAAAGTTGTAAAGTAGTTTAACTCAGTTGTGCTAGTTGTAACTGAAGATACACTAGTGAGAGATCAAGTGAATTAATTATTAATTAATTCACAATCAGTGGTCTCACATGAAACTGAATATTTACTACTATTAACTACATGCATGTCAAATCCAGTGGAGACCCAGTTGAGATGTAGGTGAAAGGGACATATTGACTATCAGTTGTGACACTATCAGTTGCACACATGCAACCACACACACATTGGACGTGCCTATGAGGATTGCACAATCAAGGCAGACAAGCATCATTCATTTAGGGGTTCTTGACCATTAGGGATTGCATGGTGGAGGCAGGCTGTCTGGAGACAGTAAATTGGCTAAGGAACTTGCCAATTTTTGTATGACAGTTAGCTATTCTACTTAGAGGTCTTGTGAGAAGAGTTTTGTATGTAATTGTTTCATGATTCATTGTGGAATATACAATATACAATAGAGGGGTTTTGAGAATTAAGCTTTCCACGGGAATATCTGGTATTATGGTTTTGATCTATTCTTCTTTACTTCATGTGATTGATGATTGTGTTTTAAATTCCGCAAAGATTTTGTAGAAGTGATTTTGTATTTAACAGTGGCATATAATTGTTAGATTAGGAGAATCTAGGAAATACATATTTTGTATTAAATTTCTACATGGTATCGGAGCACAAGAGATTGTAATTTTGAAGTAGGAGCTGAGTTTCTTGGTGGAAAGAATTTGAATTTGTGTAAATGTTTTCTTGGTGCTACAACTGATTCAAGATCGAAATTGCCTTCATTGGATTGAGGTTAGAGTATGTACTCGAGGGAAACTCGAACTATATTTCTTGGAAGGACAGGATGGAGGCAGTACTCGAAGACAATGGGTTGAAGGAATTCATTGAAAAAGATGTTCCTAAGCCAGATGCTACAAATCTTGATGCATGGAGAAAGAAAGTGGCAAAGGCGAGGAGCATTCTATTGGAGGGAGTACGAGACCACATTATCTCAAGAATCCACAGGGAAGCCACAACATATGCTACATGGAATGATTTGAGATCTATTCCCAAGCAGCAACGACCATAGGAAATTGGCGCTCAAAGATAAAATAAGGAAGATCAAGATGGAAAAGAACGACACTATTCCGGTATACTTAACAAAGTTTGTCGAATGTCGGGATGAAATTGGGAGTGTAGGAATAAGTGTTGCTGATGATGATTTGGTGAGCTTGGCTCTCTTGGGACTTCCTAAGAGTTGGCACAATTATGAAGACTCTGTCAACGGACGGGAAAAGTTGTCGGATTGGGAATGACTATGGTCAGATCTGCTGCAGGAGGAGTTCATGTGGAACACCAGAGATGGCTCTTCATCAAAGCATGATGATGAAGAGGATTGTGCTTTGGATGCCAAGATGAATAAGGTGAAGGGGAAGAAATTACATTCTAAATCTAAGGTCGGTGAAGATGGCAATGAACACAACATGTCCAAAGTGAAGTGTTTTCACTGTCACGAGCAAGGACATATTGCCACAAATTGTCCACAAAAGAATAAGAACAAGATGGTTGCTGGAGCTAAAGCTGGTGAGGCTCTAGCCTCGCAATTTGAGCTTGAATTCTCATTGATCGCATGCATGGTCTCAAGTGCATTGGGATCAGGGTGGTACTTGGATAGTGGTGCTTCCTTTCACATGACGAGAGATAAGAAATTTTTCAGTGACTTGGAGGAGAAAGATCTCCAGGTGCATATTGAGTTGGGCGACGATGGACGATGTAGTGCAAATGGAGTTGGTACCATTACCTTTCAGAGGGCGTCAGGTAAAATATTTCATTTAAAATATGTAATGCATGTACTAGGTTTGAAGAAAAATTTAGTCTCAGTCGCAATGTTAGAGGATAGAGGCTATGATGTTGTATTTAGTGAAGGAAAAGTTTTCCGGCAACACAAAGCAACAGGGCAAGCCAAGAAGGTTGGGATTCGAGTTAAGAATATCTATAGACTTGATGTAGATCGAATTTATACAGAGCTTGCTACTGTTAGGAAGTGTGAGAAATCCATGCAATTGACCCTTGAGAGGGAGTTGAATTTGCATGTAGGTAAGAGTGAACCTCAAGATGTGGAGCATCCACAAGATGAGAATCATGGAGTGGGATCAAACACTCATGAAGAGAAATTTTGTGGCTGATGGGCAGAGTGAGTGCATGTAGCTATACCATAAGGTGAGAGGTGGGGCGACATGCATGGATAATCCCAAGAAGCAATTTCTAGGTAGGATTCATTGAGATGGTGTGGATCTCATGAATCGAACCTGGCAATGAGGAGGCCATAGTACAACAGTAGCAGGATCAGTTGGATTGATGCAGTTAGATGTTGTGAGGACATGAAATCAAAGTGATAGTGTCAGATACTGGAGCGTGGATCAGAGTTGAAAGCAAGTGCATAGTGCATCGATGCATAGGTCAATAGCGCAGTGGATCCAGATGACATGTGCAGTTGGTACTAGTAGAAGTTAGAAGACTTCTATGACAGATGCATTATACTGATTCAGTTGTTTTTAGGCTATTCAGTTTTGAAAATGTTGCATGCATGGAGTTGCATGGATCATGCAAAGGTTGCAAGACACATGCATGGAGTTTCATGTCGCATGCAAAGACATTCCTTTCTTGTTGAGAAGGAGTGTTGAAGTTTGTAACAAGAAACAGTGAAATTGGCATCCGGAAAAAACATCCTTGATCCTAGTGAAAATTAAGCACCTACACTAGGTGGGGCCCACACAGGCTATTTTTAGGTGGATGTCTATTTATAGATGCATGAGAAAATTCTATTTGTAGATGAGGTATATTTATAGATGTATGTGCAAGTTCTATTTATAGATTGCATTTCTATTTATAGATGCATGTCGACTATTATTATCCCTTAATATTAGTTGGACAATAAACAATAATATATTCTCAATGAGCACTTGGAAATAGTTAATTGAAGTGGAAAATAAGTTAGCTATAGGAATTTCGAGTTGAAGTGGTTAGTTTTTGGGACATGCAAGTGGACTTAGTTGTAACTGAGCGATTCGAAGTTGTAATAGAGTTGGAAGTGTAGTTATGAAAGTTGTAAAGTAGTTTAAATCAGTTAAGTGAGTTAAACTCAGTTGTGCTAGTTGTAAATGAAGATGCACTAGTGAGAGATCAAGTGAATTAATTATTTATTAATTCACAATCAATGGTCTCACATGAAACTGAATATTTACTACTATTAACTACATGCATGTCAGATCCAGTGGAGACCCAGTTGAGATGTAGGTGAAAGGGACAGATTGACTATCAGTTGTGACATTATCAGTTGCACACATGCATCCACACACACATTAGATGTGCCTATGAGGATTGCGTAGTCAAGTTAGGAAATCATCATTAATTCAGGGGTTATCGACCATCAGAGATTGCACAGTGGAGGCAGGATTTCTGGAGACAATAAATTGGCTAAGGAACTTGCCAATTTTTGTATGACAGTGTGAGACAATTAGCTATTGTACTGAGAGCTCTTGTGAGAAGAGTTTTGTATGTAATTTTTTCATGATTCCTTGTGGAATATAAAATATATGATAGAGGGGTTTTGAGCAATAAGCTTTCTTCGAGAATATCTGGTGTTGTGGTTTTGATCTATTCTTCTTTTCTTCATGTGATTTGCGATTGTGTTTTAAATTCCACAAATATTTTGTAGAAGCGATTCTATATTTAACAGTGGCATATAATTGTTATATAAGGAGAATCCAGACAATATATATTTTGTATTAAATTTCTACATGTTCTTCCTCTTAGAAACCCCATTCTGTTGTGTGTTATGAGGTGTTTTCAACTCCCATCAAATTCATTAATCCTTTGCACATAAATTTTTAAACTCATTCGAAACATATTCACCACCATTATTTCTCCTGAGATCCTTAACTTTCATGCTGGTTTCTTTATCAATAAGTGCCTTAAATTCAATAAACTTGGAGAATGTATGGTATTTCTTCTACATGAAGGAAGTCCAACACTTACATGATAAATCATCTACAAATATAACATAGTACCCATGCTTAGAAGTGGAGGTTGTTGAGAAAGATCCACAGACATTAGAGTGGATCCTTTCAAGGATTACATTTTCCCTTATATCCCAATCGTTGAAGGTGGATTTTTTGTACTTCCCCAAGGTACACGCTTTGCACATATTCTACTGCTCCAGTGCTCTATTAGGGAGGCCTGTGGTGATATGCTACATGATCTTCAAAACTCCGTTATGCAAATGACCAAAGTATTCTATGCCATAATTTTCCGACATCTTGGCTCTACACCTTCTATGCATGTTTTCTTAAATCAGCATAGTCTGCCACATCCAAACTGTAGATGTTCTTCACTTGAACCCGGATATTCTTCACTTGTCCTGTGGCGAAGTGCATCAGGAATGCCTTTCCTTTTTTTAATATTACATCATATCCATAGTCTCCCAACACTACGAAGGAAATAAAATTCTTCTTTATCTCCAGAACAAACATCACATACTTGAGCCTGAGAGGGGAGCTAGACTCCCTCTGAAATGTAACAATACTGATACAGGTCACGATATACCTCCAATCATCTCCAATATCAATGTGCATATGGAGATCCTTCTAATCCAAGTCACTGAAAAATTATTTTTTTCCCTTCATATGGAATGAGGCACCACTATATTAATACCACACACTACCCATCATTGTGATTTCCATGCACGCAATGAGGGTAAAATGAAGCTCAAATTGTGAAGCTAGAGCTTCAAATTCCACTCCTCGTGAGTTATTATTGCCCCCTTCCTATGTGGACACTTCGTGGCATAGTGTCTCAATTCATGACAGTGAAAGCACTTGATTTTGGAAAAGTATTTATTCTTTCCTCCTTGATTGGAATATCCTTTCGAATAGGATTTATTCCCTTCACCCTTCTTTTCCTTTTCAACCGAGGCACAGTTCTCCTCATCCTCAACCTTGGATGAAGTCTCGTCTCTGTTGATCCACATTATTTCTTCCTCCACTAGATTGGACCATAACCACTTCCAGCTTGGTAGCTTCTCTCTACCATTTACAAAATATCGATAATTGTGCTAGCTCTTGGGAAGGCCAAAAAGAGCTAGATTTTCCAAATCTTCTTCCGGGATAGTAATATCGACTCGACCAAGTTCATCATGACACTGTGTAAACTTGCTCAGGTACCGTAGAATTGATTCAATATTTTCCATTTTGATACTTTGATGCTTGTACTTGAGTGAAAGCTTCACGTGGTCACTATTGTTCTCAAAACAATATGTCATTGTTTTCCTCATCATGAACAAAGTCACTTTCACATGGATATTCGAGACAATATGATCTCAAAATGCCTCCAGTATGATTCTTCTTGCTTTAGCCACATCCTTCTTCCACTGACCGAGATCTTGGCATCATATTTTTGGGGTTTTGATACATCTGTCTTGATGTATTCTAGTAGTCCATTATCATCCAATACTACCTCCATGCTGATCTTCCATGCCAAAAAAATTGTTGTTCCTTTGATCCAGGTGGATATTGGTGGTCACCCACCTATTCCACTTGGGGCCCCACCATTGTCTCTTTCAGTTTTTCAATTTCGACACAACTTACTATTTTTATCAGTTTTTTTTTGGGTCCTGAACTTCCAGAGCCGTTTTGAGGCCCTAAACGACGTTTTTTGGGAAGACAGAGAGCAACATGGGTCCATGGATCGATGTTTCTCATTCAAAATTTGTAGTCCTCAAATAGATCTTTCTAACGAGGTATGGTACGCGTCAATCGGAGGTCGTATGCCAAAGTTACGCCCCTAGGAGCCCATAGTTTTGGCGCTTCATCTCCTAGGGTTAGGGTTTTCGCTATTTAGGATTTCCCATTTTTTCTAAATAATAAATAGGCCCTCGAGCCTCATTGTAACTCAGTTCAGAGGCCTATAGCCACCACATCTCTTCTTAGAGATAGATACCAGCACCCTAGCTAGTTTTATTTCCATTCTGTCTGTAAGAAAATTTCAGTTCTCTGATATTAATGAAATGAGGTGCTATTTCCGCTGCATCTCTGTATTTATGGTTATGTGTTTATTCTGTTTCGTTCCTGCATAAATCCGGATCAGTGGTATCGGAGCAGTCTTCTTTTTCTCGATCCTTCCTTGCATGTCCCCAACAAGGTCAGGGTATAAGGAGTTAGGGCTCGATCTGGTGGAAACTTTGCAAGATCAGCCTCGCAAACCCTGACGGACGCCCATGGGGGATGAAAAGAAAGATGAGGGAGTAGGAGATCCTATCAAAATATTTCTTGAGGAGGCCCTCGAAAAAAAAAGGAACGCGATGATGGATAAATTTTCCCAGATCCTTCAACGGCTGCCCACTGGCGATGCATCTGCATCCAGCAGCCACTCTGGAGGTGCGACTCCTTTTAAGGTACAAGTAAATTTTCACATTCCCATATTTGAGGGTCAAATAGATGCAGATGATGTAGATAGATGGTTGAATCTATTAGAAGGATATTTCTCATTTCATGACTTTTCTGACAGGGAGAAGATTATTTTTGCACTCCTCAAAGCTGCCCCCCATGTCAAGGACTGGTGGGAAAAAGTACGAGACAAAAACCTCTCTGTTCTTGGCCGTACCCACTTGGAATTATTTCCGAGACGCCATCAAGGAACAATACTATCCCATGGGGAGCTATGAGGACAAGTACATACAATGGACCACGCTGCGACAGCAAAGGGATCAAGATGTGCATGAGCTGATGAATTTTTTCCATACCCTGTGCACCAAGTTGGGTATCAAAGATTCAGAGAAACATATGGTGCTAAAGTATCACAGTTGTCTGCATAGATACATTCAATAGGAAATGGAGTTCCTCAACATCTCCTCGCTTGGTATGACATACCGGTATGCTGCCAAGATTGAGCAGAAATTCAAATAGAAGAAGCGAGACTTTGGATTTGCGAATCAAAAGCAAGGGAAAGGTGCTCCCAAACCACAAAACAAAGGACAGAGCCAAGGAATGGCAACTCAAGAAAACCTGTTGAAGCCACAAGAAAAGAACAACACCGCAAAGCCAAAGAAGGACATGGGAAAGTGGTGTGAGTTCCATAAGAGCTCCACTCACAACACAAGTGAGTGTCGGACCAAGCAGTCGCTGGTGGCCGAGATGCGCGCTTCTGAGTCAGATGCATGCTCTAACTCTGAATCAGAACCTAACAAGGGGAATGAAAAAGGGAAACATATTATTGATGCGGAGCACAATGCCACTATTTCCACTACGAAGATCCAAAAGGAGGAACCGGAAGATCCCAAGGAGGAGGAACGTCTCTTCCACTCCCAGATGTGGGTAAAGGGCTCCTCGGTACAGTTCATTGTCGACAATGGGAGCCAGAAGAACCTCATTTCAGCAGACGCCGTGAAGTGGTTGGGCTTGCCGACCACAGCTCACCCACATCCATACACCATCAGGTGGCTTCACCAAGGATGAGATCTCCGCGTCAGCCAGTAGTGCCACCTTCCCTATAGCATCAAGCCCTTCACGGATGAGGTATTATGTGATGTTGATCCTATTGATGTTTCTGATGTATTATTAGGACAACCATACTTGTGGAAGCGTCATGCTGTGTATGAGTCTCGGCCTCACGTTGTTATTGTTACTTTGGGAAATAAGTTGTACAGGATACCAGAGGTACCACCTCTTGTCGCTATCTCTTTGGTTACTACAAAACGATGCAGTAAGCTCATTTCCCAAACCAGGAAATTCGTTTTCCTGATGATCCGCCCCCAGGGCAAGAAGAAGACTGTGGCCACGACCTCCAGACAGGGCTCCTCTACATGACAACAACAAATGGATAAGGTTGTGGAGGAGTACGAGGACATATTCACCTCACCCACAGGGGTTCCTCTGCATTGTTAGGTCAAGCACATGATTGATCTAACCCCAGGTGCGTCGCTACCCAAAGGACCGATCTATCGGTGCTCTGTTCTGGAGAACGATGAAATCAAGAGGCAGATTCAGGAGCTACTGCGAAAGGTCACATCCGACCAAGTTCATCGCCCTGTGGGAGCTCGATCATGTTGGTATAGAAGAAGGATGGGACATGGAGACTCTGTATTGACTATTGGGCGCTGAACAAGATCACTGTCCGGAATAGGTACCCGATCCCACGGATTGATGACCTTCTGGACCAACTCAAAGGTGCAAAATATTTCAGCAAGATTGACTTGAAGTCGGGGTATCACCAGGTACTGATTGAACCCTCCGATGTGTGGAAGACTGCCTTCGAAGCCAAGGAAGGCCTTTTCGAATGGCTGGTCATGCATTTTGGGTTGACGAATGCTCTCACAACCTTCATGAGGATGATGGACGACATCTTGTGGCCATTCACCAACTCATTTTTAGTGGTGTACCTAGATGACATTCTGATCTTCAGCCAGACTTGGGAAGAGCACCTTCACCACAGCCGACAAGTCCTCCAAACACTGCGGCAACACAAGTTGTGTGCCAATTTGGGGAAGTGAACTTTTGGCATGACCCAGGTTCAATATTTGGTATACATTATTGACGAAAGGGGGGTGCATGTGGATCCAGCCAAGATCCAAGTCATTCGGGATTGGCCAGCCCCAACCACTATAACAGAGCTTCGCAGCTTTCTGGGTCTTGCTAATTTCTACTGGAGGTTTGTGTTAGGATTCTCTCATATCACTTGGCCCTTGAGTCAAGTCACCAAGGGAGGAGCAAGAGAAAAATTCTTTTGGTCAGAACCTCAACAGAAGGCGTTCACAGAATTGAAAAATCGCCTCTGTTTTTCCCTAGTTCTCACTTTACCAGACTTGCAACAACCATTTGAGATCGAGACAGATGCCTCTGACTATGATATTGGGGTAGTTCTTACTCAATAGGGACATCCAATGGCATATCACAGTGAGACATTGTCAGACACAGTTTGCAAGTATCCCACTTATGACAAAGAAATGTATTGCATTGTGCAAGCTTGTCGACAATGGAAGAATTACATTTTGGGGAAGGAAACAATCATCCACACAGACCACCGGCCCCTGCAATTCATACAGACACAAGGGAAGTTTCAGAATGATCGCCATCAGAAGTGGTCCACATATCTGCAACAGTTTCATTTTAACATCAAGTACAAGAAGGGTAGCACCAATAATGTTGCAGATTGCCTCAGCCGACCACCGATCGTGGCGCTCACCACCAAGTTTGTCTCTTGTAAGACACCAAAGAAGAAGATTAGCCGCTTCTCTATGAGTGACCCAGAATTTAGCCACTTTTACAAAGGCGATCTTGGGGGGTACGCAAGTTCCAATTTTCACCTCCAAGATACTTTTGTAATACGGGTCACCTTTATTGATCCTTCAAGCGGTAATGCCAAGATGATATGGGAAGCACACCTCTGATTGAGTCGGCGGGCATTTCGGGGTCGAGAAAACGGTAGCAATCCTGAGAAGTATTTCTATTGGCCGAACCTTCGAAAGGATGTCGAGAAGCACATACGGCGAGGATCACCTTGCCTTGTGCCATTGCCAAACCAACCATCAAGAAGCAAGGCCTATATACTCCGCTACCTACCCCTAGTCGACCTTGGGAATCCATCTCCATGGATTACATGTCAGGCCTGCCTTCTACTAAGCAGGGAAATGACTGTGTTTTCGTGGTCATCGACATATTCTCGAAGATGGCCATTATGGCGGCCTGCAAGAAGAATATCACAACAAAATCCATTGCTAAACTCTTCTTTGAACGAGTGTGGGTGCACTTTGGGATCCCACAGTCTATCATATCAGATCGGGATAGCAGGTTCCACAGCACATTTTGGTCCAGCATTTGGTCAATGTTGGATACCAAGCTCACCAAGTCCACAACTTTCCATCCCCAAACAGATGGCCAGACAGAGGTCATCAACAGAATGATTGTACACATTCTGCTCATGTACAATTCAAAGCATCCACACACATGGGATGAGAGCCTCCCGTATGTACAACATAGTTATAATCGGGCTCTCCACAGTTCAATCGGCCATGGCCCCTTTCAGGTGGACTTGGGATTCCAGCCATTATGTCCCATTGACATAGCCATGCCATTTACAGCTGCTCAGGCCGATTCAACTCATGTCCAGTCTGAAGTTGACAAAGCAAGTAGCTTCATCGATCGCATTCAACACATCCGCCAACAGGTTCATGATATATTGGACAGAGCCAATTCCAAGTACAAGAAACGCCATGATCAACACCGGGTGCCACACAACTTCTAGGTGGGCGACAAAGTATGGCTACATTTGCAGAAGGAGCGCCTCACTCGACCCCACCGTGAGCTTCGCCCACTTCGATATGGGCCGTACACCATCGCCAAGGTTGTAGGGAACAATGCCTTCGAGCTCAATATTCCACCATTCCTTGGTCTGCACCTAGTCTTCAATGTGGATCGCCTTCGTCCTTACTTCCACCTCTACTGGACACCTAGGACATTGCAGAACAACTCACACCAACAGATTTAAACCCAGACTACATGGAATAGGCCACCACAGATTGTATCATGGACATGCAAATCAAGAACACTCGCCAACAGAAGATCCAACTATATCGGGTTGTCAAAGCTGGCCAACTCTTGCACCAAGGAAAGTGGTTCACCAGGGACCAAGTTCAGAAGAAATTTCCTCATCTCATGGAGGAACTTAACGCAATGGGGACCATTTATTCCTAAGGGGGGAGGAATGATCTAGGTGGATATTGGTGGTCACCCACCTATTCCACTTGGGGCCCAACCATTGTCTCTTTCAGTTTTTCAGTTTCAGCACAACTTACTATTTTTAGCAGTTTTTTTTTGGGTCTTGAACTTCCAGAGCCGTTTTGAGGCCCTAAACGACGTTTTTTGGGAAAACGGAGAGCAACATGGGTCCATGGACTGATGTTCCTTGTTCAAAATTTGTATTCCTCTGATAGATCTTTCTAACGAGGTATGGTACGTGTCAAACAAAGATCGTATGCTAAAGTTACGCCCCTGGGAGCCCATGGTTTTGGCGCTTCATCTCCTAGGGTTCGGGTTTTGGCTCTTTAGGATTTCCCATTGTTTCTAAATAATAAATAGGACCTCGAGCCTCGTTGTGACTCAGTTCAGAGGCCTGTAGCCACCACATCTCTTCTCAGAGATAGCTACCAGCGCCCTAGCTAGTTTTATTTCCATTCTGTCTGTAAGAGAATTCAGTTCTCTGATATTAATGAAATGAAGTGTTATTTGTGATGCATCTCTGTATTTATGGTTATGTGTTTATTTTGTTGCATTCCTGC
>CM076581.1:764273858-764401233 GCA_034641835.2 Pinus albicaulis | reverse complement strand
TCTAGATGGTATCAGAGCTATTGTTAGTATGAATCCTTTGTCGAAGTGTATGAAAAAGGACCACTTTAGCTACGCATAACTAATAGCCCTAACAACAAAAGTGGCTGCCAATATCTTCAGATCTGCTGTTAGTTGAACAAGAAAAGAGCTGCAAGAACCAAATCTATGCATGAAAAGACATTAAGCAGTAAAAACAAGGGTTTGCTCCATATGCCAATAGACAAGACAAGAACAAATTTTGAAAGAATTTTTGTATTAATTGGGCACCTGGGAGGAAAACCAGAAGGCGTATCCAATTCTCCTCAGTGGGATGGGTTCTTGGAAGTCCTCAGCACTTCAGATCTAAGATTTCTCTCTCTTGTTGGTGTAGAAAACCCAATGCAAAGAAGAGAGCTCAATGGGAGCTCACACAGCAAATGATGGAAAAATGTGACCAAGTGTATAGATCCAGAGTGATCTAATAGGCAACAAAAGGTGAATAATGATAGGAAAAACCCTCCTATTTATAACAAAATATTGGGTCATTCTAGATCTTGGTGCATGATTAAAATAATGTTAACCAAATCTAGATCCACCTTTTATGGAATATTTTATTATATTTGTTGGAGGGAAAAGGTATTTGACTTGGGTCAAATCCCTTGATTTGTCAAAAATAAATAAATAAATGATTTATTTATCTTTTTAAGGAAGCGATTAGAATATAATCAAATAAATAATGATTTATTTAATTATTTGTGGGTGATTTGGTCATATTTAACAAGGAATATTATCTAAATAAGATTTAAATAATTATTCCTAGAAAATAGTAAGATAAATAAAGGTTTATCTAATTAATTTCTTTGTTTTTGGGTTAAACATGACTGGGAATAATAATTAAATTATGGTTTAATTAATTATTCCATGAGGAAAATCAAACAAATATAGGTTTATTTAATATTTCCTTTTGGGGTTTCCTGTTTGGACCATAAACAACCTAATAAATGTGGTTTATTAAGTTATTTAACATAGTGAAGGCAATTTTACTTAGGGTAAAATTGGTCTTACATGGTGTACTTGGGTCCATCTAATGATAATAGGTTAGATGACCAAAAAATGGTGTAACAGATTGCCCCCCAGCGTGCGAGTGTCAGGAGCAAATTGTATGACCGAAGTACGTTGTAAGAACTCAATCACCAGACAACAAAGGAGAAGTCAGAGAGAGAAATGCAAGGTAGATAGTGTGCTGAAGAACTAGACCCTGAGGAGACGAGACTCGCAGGTGCAACAAGTCTCTTTTTATGAGAGGGTACCTGTGCTGAAGGCGGCGGGGGAGGCATACCTATCCCGCCGAGACAAAGTACAAAATAATAATGTGTCCAGTAATCAAGGGACCGAACCATAAAGTATGGCCGGCATAATCATGAGCCAGATAAAAATACAATGAGGAATCCCACATACATGTTGTGCCTGTGATAACAGCCAGGACTGATACAATAAAATCTGAGTACATGAGATACAAATACAACCCAAATGCCCCCTGTAAATGGGGAAGGGCTCACAAAATATGACTGATACATGCAAATCAAAGAGGCGCTGCAAGTGGCGAAGGCCAACATCATCAAATATCTGGAGCTGCATCGAAGGCTGCAAGGAGGAGGTCATCCGGGCATGTGGGGGGCTACCTGCAGAGCCACCCCCTCATGAGGGTTGAGACATCTCACACACACCCAGGAATCATCAAGAGCTGCTGCTGTATCACTGAACCATCAAGTATACAGATCTAGGTCATGCTGAAAGGAGTTGGAATGGAGAAACAATCAAGTCAAAGGGAAATGAGAGATCCCTTTGCCTGATCCGAGGCACCGAAAAAGAGTGGAAGCTGGAACCAAGGTACACCGCCCTCTAGACCTGGCTTTTGGAATGAATGAACTAATGTCGACAGAAGGAGGTCCGCCATAGGTGAGGCAATGAGAGAACCTCAACTAAGGCACGAGAGAAAATAGTAGAGCGACGGACATACTGACACTAATGATGATGGTGAAATGGAAGGGACTGAGTAGCTAATGGACGACTTCCCTTGTTAGAGCATAAAGGGCATGAATGGCATGGCAGCGACTGACGCAATATCATGAGGGATAGGGAACAGTGGGACTGAAGGCCATAATGTGCGACACAAGAGAGAGACCAAGCAATGAAGGATGGAGGGCGATAGCGGGGTACAAAGGGACTCGAGATAGACTCCATGGATGCGATGATGACTCAACTTGGATGCTCTAAACAAGGGAAACTCGATGGTGCTGCCACACAGTAAAGGCCCAATGGGGGACCATGAAAAACATGAGTACAAGGTGGGCACTCATGACAAAAATCGACACGAACATGGACAAGTATGGAGGCGAAGTGGTGCCCCCAGTACAAGTGTTGTAAGTGAGGAAATTCGATTTAAAGGGGAGGTGAAGTGACCCTTCCTGGACAAAATGGGTCTGGGTGAAGTAGCAAATCACAAAAATGAAACAAGATGCTGGCTATCTAAAAGAAAATAAAACATGCATTTCAGAAGGGAAATGCTAAGGGTAATATTTCTTGAGATAGAGTGCATTGCAAGGATTAGGAAGGGGATTGCCTTCGAAGTCCTCTAAAAAGTATGCCCCCTTACCAAGATCCTTACTGATTACGTAAGGGCCTAGCCATAATGAGTCGAACTTCCCGTGACCAAGGTCATCATGGGCTTGGTCATATACTAGAACAAGGTCGCCTTTGTGAAAAGGACGAGGCTGGACTTTTCGGTCATATTGAGCTTTGGTGCGTTTCTTGGCCGCTTCCATGGTTTGCAATGCAACACGGCGGTCTTCAGAGGCACGCTCAGGCATGATAAGTCATTGTTCTAGAGGCTGGGTGTTAGGGAGAAGTTCAACAGCCAGATGAAGGGAAGGGATTTCACACTCGATTGGTAAGACAATGTCCTCTCCAAAAACGAGGTGAGGAGGGTTATGGTTGAGGGGCATAGGTGCCCCCGAGCATGGTGTGGTCATGCCAAAATGGATTTAGAAAAAGGGGAATCTAAACACATTTAAATGATGTGGTGTTCCATTTGTTCTCGTTATGGTTATGCAGTTTGAGAAAGGAAATGGAGGATTACCAATCTCTTTTGGTACTGCATATAGGGATCAAATGGACTTTAAGTTTCCGAGTTGGCATACCTGGTGTCACTATCCCAAAAAGAGGATTTGGAGATAATGAACTGATGCTCTTGTAGAAAAGCTATAGGTTGGTCAACAAAGTCTAAGAGACTGGGTTGCTGATGTAAGATGAGGGAACGATAAGGGGTATCATCCCTAGAGTGATCTGAAGTGATATGGGACTCTAGAGGTTCTTCTAGCTGTGGAAGAATACTGGGACTAAAGTCAACACGACTAGATACACTAGGAGAGTTGTGGAGAATTGCTTCTCTTGGTCTCTCAAATGTGGGTGCCCCCTTACCCAAACATTGGGTTTTAATGTAATGGCCACAAGGTGGATGTGGTGTGAACGCATGGGTTCGATGTAAGGGGGAATAGATAAAGTCAGGGGTGGGGATTTTTTCCATAATGTCATCATCGTGATAGAAGATGGGGTGACTAGTGGAAGAAAGACCACCTGACGTGGTGAAGCGACCTGAAGCATCATCATGAGAAGAGAGGTTCACATGCGCATCGTCACAAGGGGTGACTGAAGAGTAAGTAGATAAAGGATCTACCGATGTTGAGCCCAAGATGATCGCTGAAGGCAGGTCAAGCGAAACAATAGGGGAGGATTCAGATGGAATGTTCCCCGAGGGTCTCATGGATGATGATAGGGAGAAAATGTTGGGCGAAGGCTCCGTCATCTTGACATCAGGAGGGGGAATGTCAATGGGAGCAGTCATATCTGGTAGTTCTGCTGAAGCAGAATACGTAAATAGGGGGGAGGTGGACTCATTGCGCTTGGCCTCGAATTGATGGACCGCGGCTAGAGAGGGGCGGAAATCCTTGAGGCGGGGACAAATATGGGTGTAATGGCCATGGAGATCACACGAAGCACAGGGGCGATTGGTGTGAATAGTCTTTGGGTTCTTGAGCGTGGTCGCGGACGGAACAGAGGCTTCCGGGACCGTGGACTCAGGGAACGTGACATTAACCATGGGCTTGAGATGAAGCAATCCAGGACAGGTATGGGTGGCGTGGCTGACAACATCACACAAAGCACACTGGATGGTATGATTTGGAGGCTGAGGAGGGGCAGGGTTTGTCGGGGCAGCCTTGTCCTTTGATGCCCCCTTGCGAGCTTTGCCCTTCTTACCCGAAGCGGTCGCAACAGGAGGTGGTTCCTCTTGAGGTGACTGAGGCACTGTTGCAGCGGGAGAAGTCATGGGGACCGGTTGAACCGGGGTCAAAGAAATATAAGGTTTGGGTTGACCACGCGGGGTTGCCGCTGGAGGATCATGGTACTAGACGAGAATCCCAAGGGTCAAGTTAGGAAGAGAGAGGGTGGCCATGACCGGTACCGTGTACACTCCTGGTGGGGGAGCTAGGAACGGTATCTGACCAGAGGGGTAATGGCCAGGTGGGATGGATCCTAAATGACTAAGGCTTGGAGGAACCGTGCCAGGAGGATAAAGAGGCTCATGACGACCAACTGGAGGTGAAGGGCTAGGAGCAGGTTGCGGAGGGTAAGGTTGCTGACTAGCCGAAGCAGGTTGCTTGAGAGCAGCCCGAGACGATTGCATCATGCAAACATTCGATGAGCTGGGGTCAGAGATAGGAGGAGGAGGAAGACCAGGGAAGGTTCCGAGCAAAGAGGAGTCTTTGTAGATGCCAGGAGAGACACTGGTCAAGGAATCGACGGTTTTCTTGTTGGCTACAGAAGAGATGGTCGTCTCAGGTGAGGTCTGAGATTTTGGCTCATGATATGTCAACTGGTCAATGGTGACTATCTTTCCATTATGGGGGAAAGACATCTTGCGGAAAACCACGGATGGGATAGCAGACATAGCATAGGTGTAGCTTCGCCCCAATAAAATGTTGTAGTCTAGCAAGGCGTCTATGACTTCGACGTCAACGCAAACAGTCTTACTGGTGAGGGTGATAGGACAATTACGAAATAGGCCAATGGGCTAGGAGGCATGGCCATCCCACGCTCGAAGGGTGATCGTGGAAGGGGCCAACTCAGGGGATCCGAGTTGCTTCCAAACCGAAGCGGACATCACGCAGGTGGATGCCCCTCATCGATATACACGAAAACGTTGGCGTTACGCGGAATTTTGAGCGGGATTTGGAAGGCGACGTAGGAATATGAGGGTGCTGCGATTGATGGGCGTCGAAAAATATCAATTCGGTCATCGAGCGGGGATCTCTGACGCCATAGCGGATAGTAGAGCCTTCTTTTGAAGGCTTTCGTTGAGTTCCCCGATGTGTGGAAATGGCGGCGAGGAGGCACGCTAAATCATCTACTGTCTTGTCACGAAGAGCAGCTCGAGCAGAAGCGGCATTTCGACTTAACGGTCCTTTAGGAATCTTGGTATGTGGACCTCAACTTTGGGTTGAGGGATATGTAAGGGGCCACTGGATGTCGAAAGAGGCTCTGTAAAACCTGAAGAAGGAGGCTCGGGGGCAGACTGAGCAGGAGGCTTGGGGTACTGGCGAGACCGAGTTTGAAGGTGAAGGTCGATGGTTGGGGATGGATCAGAGGTCATCATGAGTATCTGGTAATCGGAGGAACCAAAAATGGAGGGTGGAGTGGAGACCCGCCCGTCAGGTGGTTGGGTAGCCATGAATCCTTGTTGAGGGAAAGGATCAGTAAACACAGCTGGTTGAGTAGTGGCCACATTAGGGGGAGCGTGAGGGGAGGCATGTTTTCCGCACAATGTGGCTTGAGACTCCCACATCTGCCGCATTTGTGGTAAAAGGGTACAATTGTGGGTGTAATGACCGGAAACACCGCAACACGAACAAGGCTTTTTGGTACGAAGAGGCCTGTCCGGCTTGGGCTGAGTGCCCTATTGCTGGTTAGCAGTGTTAGGGTCAAAAACTTGAGGATTGGGTCCAGATATTGGCGAATACCAGGTATGATTGGGGAAATTTAGCTATAAACGCTTCTTTGAGAAAGAAGAGGGGATTATTAGCACCTGTTTCGGCAAATAATTGCCTGAAGGGGGGCTGGCAAATTGTTGTTGCTTTGCGGGTTGAGGAGGCAAAGGAGGTGGAAGCGCATATGCTGGAGGAGCTGGCATACCAGGCTATGGATAAGGATAATGGTTAGGTTGGGCAACATTGAGTTAAGCAATAGGTTGGGCAAAAGGAGGAGGCATGTCGTATCCTAGGTACATGCTACCGGGAGGGGGAAGAGTGCTAGAGGTGCTGGCCCCTCCGGGAGGGAGGCCGTAGCCAATAGGAGGTTGAGCATACGGATGAGAAAGGGCTCCAACGATACGGTCGGCGGAATGAGATGCCCCTGGGGCGTTAGCGCCACTGGGCCTGGGAAGGGCAGGAAGGACGGTATAAACATAACCAGACTAGGCGTAGATCAGGTCATGTTCAAGGCTATTTGGAAGGCGGCTTCTTCGGTTTGGGGAAATGGGAGCGACATCTTTTCGATGGGAGCTGAGAAGAGCGAAGGAACCAGTCCATATAGATCCGATCTTTGAAGGGGGGAGCTCGACATAAGCTTCGTCTTCATCGCCATTCCTGGACATGAGCGGAAAGGCGGGTTGAAGAGGTTTGCTTGAAAGAGGTCAAAAGCTCCGTACCAGTATCGTATCGGAGAGGGAGCTGGAAGTAAGATAAAAAGGCTTGGGAAATGGTCGCAAAGGTGGTATGGGAAGAGGTGGCTTGGTCGACATACCATTTAGAAGCTTCGCCGATAACGGCGTTGGAACAAGCAGAACGGATAGAGTCATCGGTAATGGATTGGAGGAACACCATGTGGAAAGATGGAGACATGATTGGTTGGATCTTCTCCGGCAAGGCCTTCGAACTTACTAGGGATGTTGGAAGGGAGCTTGGTTGGCATAGCAGACGGCCAAAACACTCTCGTGTGAAGAGAACTAAGGTCATTGATCAGGCGGTTAACGAAATACGGGGGAGATGAAGGGCACAGTATGCGGCAGCAAGGATATGGCCAAGGTAGTTCTGTGGTGGTTCAATGAGTAGTGGTTACGCATTAAGTTGCGGAGCACCACTAACGCGTTGGGCACGAGACCGGTTGTCGAAGTGAAGGTGACGGGGGGGAGAACCGGGAGGAGAAGGAGAACCCGGTGAATCGAGAAGAGGTCGGAGTGCGGAACCTGGGGCCCCACAGCTCGGCCGACGGTGGGGCCAGACGGTCGATCGACGAAAGGCGGGAGTGGCAAGGTCTGCGGAAAGGCGCCTGGGGGGCGCAATGTTGACGGGAAGAAGGAAACCGACAAGGGCAAAAATGGACAGAATCAAGTGAGGTCAAGGGCAGAAAATGTGCAGTGACAATTGATTTTAGAGTCTTTTCCAACCGGTGTTAACCAGGCGCTTCTTCACTTAGGGTCAGTGTGTGGTGTGCGTTAATTTTAATTTTTAAAACCCTTTTCGTTTTGAGAGCAAGAAAAAAGTGTGTTGCGTAACTGAAAATAAATCTGCAGAGAACAGTAGATAATGCTGAAATAACAGAAAATTAACAGCTACTTTTGCATCTATCAAACCCAAGAAGGCGGGTCTCTCAAAACTAATCTAAAAAAAAAGGGAAAAATCTAGGCAAAACACACAGAAAATAGGCCAATAGATCTAAGGTCAAAAGGGATAGGGATCTATAGGATAAAAGCTGCTGAAAAGAGGTGCAGATCACAGCCAAGAGATAGAGGCAAGGTGGATGGAAAAAGGGAGGAAATCAACAAGAACCGGAAAGGAGAGGGAGGAGGTCCTAAAGAGAGGTCCAAACAAAATGACAAGAGGTGATTTGAAAGGAAGAGAGGCTGATTTAAAGGGATCTGAGGAGGAGGTTTCAGATCTGAAAAAGGGAAGGCTGAAACTCTGAAAAACAGACGGCTGAAACAGCTAAAAATTTTCCACAAAAAGTGGAGGGTACTAAAGCCCTAGGGGGCTAGGTTCCCACTTAGATGAGTAAAAATAGATCAGAAATAGGTCAAAGCGGGCTGAGACAGAGGCTGGAAAACCCTGATAGAAGCTTCAGCAAAACCCAGAAAAATTGCAGAAAAACCACTGAAAAATTGGCAGGTCACAGGTTCTGACCTGTTTTCAGTGCAGGTCGCAGAAAAGAGGCTGAAAATTGCGACCTGGAGGTCCAGGTCGCACTTATTGGGCTGAAAAGTGCGACCTCCCGTTCCAGTTGTCTCGGCGGCAGATTTTTGGAAAAGTTGCCGTCTCAGTTGCGGCTGGTGTCGCTTACCTACACAATAGGGCCAGAAACACACTGAAGTTAAAAATTGTAATGTTTTAGGGTTTTAGGTGAGAAAAGAAACATAAAAATAGGAAAAATAAACAGCTGAAAAGAAACCCTAGGGTCTGAAGTAGCTGGATATGCAGGAATATGAAAAACGACAGCGGTCATAATTTAAAACCCGTGTGGGGTTGCCATTTGTTAGTATGAATCCTTTGTCGAAGTGTACGAAAAAGGACCACTTTATCTACGCATAACTAATAGCCCTAACAACAAAAGTGGCTGCCAATATCTTCAGATCTGCTGTTAGTTGAAGAAGAAAAGAGCTGCAAGAACCAGATCTATGCATGAAAAGACATTAAGTAGTAAAAACAAGGGTTTGCTCCATATACCAATAGACAAGACAAGAACAATTTTTGAAAGAATTTTTGTATTAATTGGGCACCTGGGAGGAAAACAAGAAGGCGTATCCAATTCTCCTCAGTGGGATGGGTTCTTGGAAGTCCTCGGCACTTCAGATCTAAGATTTCTCTCTCTTGTTGGTGTAGAAAACCCACACAAAGAATGGAACTCAAAGGGAGCTCACACAGCAAATGGTAGAAAAATGGGATCAAGTGTATAGATCCAGAGTGATCTAATAGGCAACAAAAGGTGAAGAATGGTAGGAAAAACCCTCCTATTTATAACAAAATATTGGGTCATTCTAGATCTTGGTGCATGATTAAAATAATGTTAACGAAATCTAGATCCACCTTTTATGGAATATTTTATTATATTTGTTGGAGGGAAAAAGTATTTGACTTGGGTCAAATCCCTTTATTTGTTAATAATAAATAAATAAATGATTTATTTATCTTTTAAGGAAGTGGTTGAAGGATAATTAAATAAATAATGATTTATTTAATTATTTGTGGGTGATTTGGTCATATTTAACAAGGAATATTATCTAAATAGGATTTAAATAATTATTCCTAGAAAATAATAAGATAAATAAAGGTTTATCTAATTAATTTCTTTGTTTTTGGGTTAAACATGACTGGGAATAATAATTAAATTATGGTTTAATTAATTATACCATGAGGAAAATCAAACAAATATAGGTTTGTTTAATATTTCCTTTTGGGGTTTCCTGTTTAGACCATAAACAACCTAATAAATGTGGTTTATTAAGTTATTTAACATAGTGAAGGCAATTTTACTTAGGGTAAAATTGGTTTTACATGGTGTACTTGGGTCCATCTAATGATAATAGGTTAGATGACCAAAAAATGGTGTAACAGCTATATTCATAGAATATAAGAGAATTTAAACTTGTCATTGTAGGAGGATTCGAGGTTGCAGATCAGGTTGTAGGATTTATTCAAGGCTGAGAAGATGACTTTCAATGGACTAAGGCTTGAGTATGCCCTTGAGGGAAGATATAATTATGTTGCATGGAGGGACATGATGGAGTTAGTATTGGAGGATAATGGGTTGAAGGACTACATTGATAATGATTTTTAAAAACCAACAATAGTTGATGCTCAAAATCCAAAAAAATGGAAGAAGTGTGTTTCTAGGGCAAGGAGAATCATATTGGAGGGAGTTCAAGATCATATTGTCTCAAATATTGTTACATGCCATTTTGTCACTATTGAAAATTGACCGTCAAACTAGACCTTTCACTATCGATTAATCTGTTCCAAAGCACTCCCTTGCAAGTCTAGAACTTAAGCATCCTGAAGAAAATGAGAATTATGGGTAAAAAGGTCCAAAAACATACTTTTGGTCACCTGCAAATTTTCCTAGACATTTTTTGCGGATACTCAGCTCTTACCATTAAATATTGTGTAGAAGTGCACTCTGTCTTCCACTATAAACTGTGCACATGACTCAACAAAAAGTAAAAATAAAAAGTGAAATCTAGAAATTTTTTGGGTGAATATACCCCAACTGAAAGTTTTGAGGTCATGCTTATTCGATCCTAACCCCTATGATCATGGAGATAATTCCAATTATTCAAGGAACCCTAATCCCACCTTTAGTCAATCTCATCCTTGAGATAGGGATTTGAGACCTCCTCCTCTTGGCCTATAAATAAAACATAGGCTAGAGCGTTTGGAGGATTACTGAAGGTAGACTTATGCTGCTCAAATAAGGTTGGAAGGCTTATCATCCAAGGAGGAGATTTTATATCATTGGGAGGAGCCTCACTTCATCAAGGCCAAGGTTATGTAGCTCCTATTTTTTTTAAGATTAATACGAATAAGTTTTTCTTCCTACTATATTGTCCAATAGATTTTATAAATGGTTTATTTTGCTTCTATTTTTCCATTGAAATGATATTAGATACTAATCTCCTTGATCATTAATATGTGTTCTATTGAATCATTTATTCAGCATATGCCTTTTCTCTTGTTGTTTCTATGTATGCAGATATGGTCTCTAAGCACTGAGGAGTTGCTTGAAGCCATAGCGAGATCTTCATCAGGAATTTCGTGAAAGGTATGGATTCCATCTCTTATCATTCTAGTTTATGATTCAACTTATCATTCTAGTTTATGATTCAATATAGATAAAATCAGGGAAATATTTTCTTGCTTGTTTGTTTGTTACTAGGGCCAGTCATTAAACCTAGGGAGATTTCTTTTATCTGCATTAGCAATTAGTCCACCATATAAAATTGGTGAATCGACTGGGGAATGTTTCGTTATTCATCATCTCCTTGTTTTGATATTTTGAACCTTGTATGATAGCTTTGTCCGAGTGTCTGCAAGATAGTGATATTTTGGATTTTGTAAATTGATTCCATGAATTTTTATTTTTTCTTAAACTTTCTTGAGCTATGCAGTCTATCTTCAACAACAAAGCACATATTTGCACGTTGTTCCCTTAGCAACAATGCATATGCACATGAACTATACTTTATGCCTGCACACATGCCTAAAATTTTTGAAAAATCAAGTTTTCCTTTCACTAAATTCTGAAATTTTGGTTTTTAATCCTTGATTTTACTTGTTAGTACCTTCAAATAGTCTCTGTGAGTTTGATTGAGTGTTGTGAAGAGGTTTTCTTGAGAATTCCTTGTTTTCACGAATTAAGGCAAGGGATTTATCTGATTGATTGTGGATCCATCAAAAGAAATATTGGTTGATTTAGTTTCGTTGTCTTCATGTTGTTTTTTGTCTAACATATCTAATTAATTTATTATTTTACTCGTTTGTAAAAGATATTTTGGTTTAATAAAATCTAGGGTTTGTCAACGTTTAATGTTTTGATGAGATGTGCTTCCTTCAATGAACTTCGAAACACAAGTCAAATTTTCTTTCAGTATTGAAGTTTTTTCAGAATTACACTTTAGTCATTATTGAATTCATAATATTCATTTCAACAAATTCATGTTTAGGATTTGATTGGTTTCTTATGCAACTTGGAAAATTTTGAGTGCTTCTTTGTTAAAAAAAAGTTTCATGGTTTTTGAGTTGTTTAACGATTTGAAATCTTCATTTATGTATTTGGCTCATTGCAAAGTGAAAATTTTCATTAGAAAAAAGAGTTATAGTGAAATTAAGAGTTATTGTATTTTATTTGAAAAAATTGAAAAATCTTTTTCGTTCCCTAATTAGGAATTCATTGAAATGAAAAGATTATAACATCATGTTCGATTGCATTAGAGTTCTGAGTCAGGTCATAATATCATCAGTTTCACTTCCATTTACCCATTGCGTAAATAACAACTTTAAAACACAGTGCTAATAAAATCAATTTAGATTTTTTTATACTTTTGGGGATATTTTCCACCTACATTAGATCAGGTTGTATGAATTTGGAATAGGGATGTGAGTTAAATTTCAAAATCCACAAACAAACATTAGAATATTATGATAGGAAATAAATATAGTTATTACAGTTTGGCTATGGGAAGCTCCTTTAACAATGGAGTTAACCACGAGATCATATCAACCCAGTGGAGTGATCGACCCCACTTCATTGGTTACAGTAGAGTGATTTTCACACATTAAAAATGGAGCTGAAAGAAACTTTGGAGTCACTTGAAATTAAACCTCAGATTAACCATGTTGAGGAACTTTCAAGGGATTGAGCTCTGCTACTTTTCCGTTGCGTGTTTTTTCGATCTGTGATTTTCCCCCGAGGTTAAATTGGTGTAAGTGGTAACCTTAGAGACCATAATATTAGGGATATTACCTAAGGTGACAATAGAGGGGAAGTATCTATTTTACCTAGAACAGATGTTTAATAAACTCACTTGGACCTTTTTGGAGGGTATTATTCACTCGAGATGGCATAAGTGGAGTTACTTGCACCAGAGCGTGATCATTAAGCAGGTTGTCAGGGTAACTGGTTCCACCATCTCTATATTTGTTTCATTTTTCACATTGATCTCTGTGACGTTGGATTCCATTACCAACTAGTGATTTGGTTGTGAAAAAATTATTTTCATGGATTTATTCCCTAGATTTACTAGCATGTGTTTATTGTTTGTTTTTTATTTTTTAGATACCTTAGCTGTGAATTGTTTTTTTTTTGTAAGATTATTAGTTCCTTACCATTTTATATTAATATAAAAATGGGCAAAATAGATACAAAAATTAGACCTCAACCTGCCCGAAGGAAACCAGGTCTGTTGGCCATATGAGTACATTGAACGCCATCCAAAACATAAACTTCCTTAATCTCCTAAACAGAGTCTTAAGATAAATGATAACAAATTTTTCTAATCTTAACATTTATAAAATAGATAAGTAATATTTACTAAAATCTAAAATAAAGCTATCCGCTAAAAAATTAGAGCTAGCAACTCTACTCTTCATCTGACTCCACCTAGTCATCATCTGACTCCACTTGGGCCAGATCTTTGACACTGGATCCTGGTATTTCAACCTGTTGCATGGATTTTATATCTTTCTTAATTCTGCCAAGCCTAGCATACTGGTGCAATTGCCACAGGTTAATTTCCTGAATGTTTCTATTTATATCTGCTAAGGTAGAGACTAACTTTGGTTCCCCTGTTTCCTGAATCGACATTATGGCTTTTACCAACAAGAATTTGACCAACCAATATGTTCTAATTGCGTGCTGAAACAATGAGGTTCTCCCACGAGTATGCTCCGGATCATCAATCATATTATGCAATTCTTCCACTGCCAATTCATCATCTTCCTCCATTTTGTTAGTAACTTCTGTTTCCCATCCAAAAATACGATATTTCAAAGAGCAGGGTGTGTCTTCTTCAAAGGTATGAATTAAGGGCTCCATGAGCTCTTTAGTTGACTTCCGACCTCTCTTGGCTGGCAGGGTAGAGATAGGGTCTTTTCCTTTGTCTCCTTTAGGCTTTCTTCCTCTAGTTTTCTTAACCAGCTTGGCAGGACAGAAAACGAATAGTCCTGGAGCAACAAAACGATGGACAATTCCAAGACAATTAAATATGAGGTAACATAGATTACATTAGTTGGGTGAAGTAGCATATGGGGAGGAGTCAAAGGTGCCTTGCCCCTTCAGTAATATACTAACTATCCAGCATTTCCCCTTAGAATTTCTATCTACAACACCAATCACCCCAACCCAGGGCAAAGTCATAAAATATAAACAAAGAAACCAAGGCCCGTAACAAAACATATGAGTGCCAACCCTACCCAGAACCCAAATTATGTAAACCCACAACCGATAGACATACACATAACCCTCACCAGAGAGCAGAACTCTACCCTCTCGGACACCACCCTCCCAAATTTTCACATCATTGACCTGCATGCATGCAATTTCCATAATAGACTCACAAACATTTGAGTCTAGCCATGTAGTATGAAGAGGATGAGAAGTAGCAGAACTTCTACCACTAGCTTTACTAACACTATGAACATTACAGACTTCACTAATATTGGCAAGAATTCACCTTAGGTTTGAATTGTTAATATTATTTGAATTCTTAATAAACATTCATCATGGCTGATTTATTGAGGCATTCACATAGAATTCAGGGGTTGTCCCCTGAATATACACCCGAGTCAAATGGAAAATATTAAAATTGAGAAATCAAAATCATTAGGATCTGGGACCTTAGAACAACCTGAAATATCTACCATTGTAGAATCTGAGACAATAGAAACTGGAGTGGTTTAACTCCAGGAAGTATAATAAGGCTTAGATCCATTTGGTCCAATAATTACTGAACATTCTCATCAAGAATTTGATACCGGTGAGGTTCCATAAACATAATACAATGAAACTGAAATTGACGAACCTAAATCCAATATCTCTGAACCTAAATCACCTTCAGTTGTTATAGCCCCTACTCTTGTGCCACCTTCAATGTGTAGGAAAATCATATTTACAACTAAAGTACCTCCTTGTCTCCTTAGTATTGAAGACATTACTGGAGAAGAGGAGGAAGAATCATCACGTACTCCTATTTGTACTGGTTAAACAACTGTTTTTCCTAGACTTCCTTTTTACCCTTTCTGACCAAATCCTTGGTATTTCATACCTTTGAACTATTTAGGTCAAGTTATTCCACGTATTTGTACTCCATTTTACTTTTCACCGAGAAAAAATATGTCAGGAATTCTTTTTGGGGGTGTAATTACTGATAATTCTATATTTTCAACCTCTGAAGAGTCATTATTATATGGTGGTCCATCAGTTCTTGCTGGGTACCAGTCGCTTTCTGGAACATCCTCAGGAGCTTCTCCTTCACCTCAAACTTCTACTTTTTCGTCTGGTCTATCTACCTCTACCATCCAATGAATGAATTCCATGCCTCAAATACGTTCGGCATCAGACTCATATATTAACATGATATCTGGAAATTTTGGTAATCCTCAAATAACCCAAAGTGGTGTTTACTACCTCCCTGGGGGGAAACCACCCTATCCTCCACCTACAGGACAATTTTTTTTTGGGTCATATCCTATGGATGGAGGAAAACCTTTTGCCGGAAATTATGCAAACTATGGTTAGATACTTAGGTAGGTCCAGGTCAATTTGTTGGTGGTCCTTACCCAGGGATGACTACTATTTGGAATCCTACTTTTATTCAATAGCCTATTCAAGTTACTCCAAAAGTTCCATTTTATCAACCTCTTCAACCTATTGGACAATCTATTCCAAAAATACCTATGCAAGGCATTCCAATACAGGTCCAGTAACCTAGCCAGGGGATTCCACAAACAACTTTTCAACAACTAGTTCAACAACTTGTCCAGGGTAGTCCTCAAACACCTGTTTAGTCTATTGTTCAAAGATATGTTCAACAACCGGTTCCAAGTTCACCCCAAACACCTATTATGAGATTATCACAAACTACGGTCCAAACTACGCCTCAAATATTTGTTCTGCAACTTACACAGACTATCCCTCAAGCATTTGCTTATCATACTAGGCCTAGTTTTCAGTGTACCACATAGATTCCTATGGGACAACCTTATATAGGCATTATGCATACATTATATTAAGGTCAATATTTTCAAGGCCAACATTTTTGGAGTCAATTTTTTCAAGGTCAGACTTTACCAAGTCAACCTATACATGGGAAATATTATTTGGGCCAAATTGGTAAAAGTCCACCTTTCTAGACTCAACCATATCTGGGTCATACGTTTCAAATTCCATTTCAACCGCAACCTTATATGTCTCATCCTACTTACCTTGGAGGAATGAAAATACCAACCGCACAAGATTTTTCAGGATATCCTGGGTATCCTCCTGCATATACTAGACTTAGCCCTTAGGGTTATCAATATCCGCAACCACACCCTAACCGATAGTTAGAATTTATCGCAACTTTAGTTTTTATGGATTTGTCTCAGCAAACAAATGATCCTATTTACTATTATCTGTTTGGGCCATCAATTCCTACCAAGTTTCCCAATGAAATTCCTAATTTTGAAGCAAAATAAGGAAAGGACCCATCAAACCATATTATAGCATATCATCTTTCGTGCACGTCAAATTCATTGGTTGATTATTCCATTATATTACATCTTTTCCAACGAACTTTAACCAATTCGACAAAAAAATGGTACATCAAGTTACCATGAGCCTATTTTCATAACTTCAACTCCTTAGCGACAATATTTTGATACACTTTAATCTACCAATTTGATATGATACTCCTAAGGAACTTTTGACTTCCTTGAAAAAATTAAAATCTAACTACATTTCCAATCATATACATGAATGGAGGCATATGTGTCGTTTGGTCAAAGCTTTTATTCTCGACAAAATTTTAGCCGAATGGTTCACAAAATAATTACTTCATGTTATTATGGAAGATGTTTCCAAAATAGGCGTTGTAATTT
This sequence comes from Pinus albicaulis, assembly GCA_034641835.2. NCBI lineage: Eukaryota > Viridiplantae > Streptophyta > Pinopsida > Pinales > Pinaceae > Pinus > Pinus albicaulis. The sequence goes on along the minus strand of CM076581.1, from coordinate 764,384,575 downwards.
AAGAGAAGGTAATTTCTCGTGCCTAGTATCTAGACCTTGTTTATACAGAGTCTGGCAATTTGCATGAGAAAATACCAAATCTACCTCGGCCAATAATTTCAGATAAAAAAGTCTCAACCCCTATAGGATCTCACACTGTTGATGGTGTGATTGGTTCTCTTAGACATAAATCTTAGGGTAAAAAGAAAAATTATAAAAACAATCAGATGTTGTATATAGAAGATTCACCTAGTGAAAACCCTTCTTTAGAAATTACTTCCGAAATTAATGTTGTAGACTCATCTACTGGAAAGAATCGATCATCTGGAGGTAAAAAGAAGGAGAAATGTAAAGTGAAACAAAATTGCTCTCAGAAAGATAAAAAAAAGAAAAACGAATCCTCTGACGAAAAGAATAAGCCCCGTTATCCTTTCCTAATTTTTGATGAGGATCATTACACCAACGAATTCCCAAATCAGGAAGAGGTGATTAAATTAGTTAAAGGTTATCCTAGTCCCACTGTTTTGAAATATCCATTCCCCTCTCAAGAAAGTAATATGCTTTCACATAATCAATCCTCTTCTTCCACATTGGCAGATATCATGATTATGTCGTCGCAAGTGATGGTAGCGACGCGATCTAAAGATTACATATATAAGGGTGCTGTAGTAAATGGAGATGATACTATCTTATCTAGTCAACCTTGTAGTTCAATTCCTCCTCCTTTTGAACCATTACAATTTGAAATCACATGGTGATTTTACCGCCTCCTAAAGGTGTTGTTCGAAAATCAACGTTTAACCCTCATCCTAGAGCTTCTCAAAAATAACACATTGTTGAAGATATGGAAATATCTCGTTCAACAATGTCGGCCCTTGAAGTGTTGCAAACATGTCCAACACAAAAAAAATTTCTATTTTTGGCTATCGAAGAAATTAATCCGAAGGATTATAACCTGATTGTCTTTGATTTTTAGAGCCACATACCTAGACTCTTACATCAAGTGGAATTTCAAGTACCAGTTTTTGTCAAAACTAAATAAGTTTTTCACACAATAATTGATGAAGTAGCTTCTATGTGTATTATGTATATATCTTGTTGGAAAGACTTGGGTTCTCCAACCATCAATCAGTCTCATAGCACTCTAAAAGCCTTTGATGGAAGAGGTTTTCATCCATATGGAATTTTGAACGCTGTGTTGATAGAGTTGGAGGGTAAGAAAGTTGCAATCGAATTTGAAGTCATGGCTGCCCAACTTGATTACAACCTTTTACTTGGTTGAAGCTAGACCTATGCTATGTCTGCAATGGTCTCATCTCTATTTCATATGATAATGTTTCCTCATCAAGGGAAAATAGTGAAAGTAGACCACTTATCTTACTACATTTCATATCGTAACTCTACTGGTAGTATCCCTTTCATGGGGAAAATGATTCCTAACTATTAAGATGTTGGTGTTGGTTTTCTCAAATATTCTTCACTCATGGGAAATTTTGTACTCCCTCCACTGAAATTTTCTTCTAACATTTCCCAAGTTAATATGATCACATCAAGAAAAAAGGAATCTTCTGATCCATGGATTGTGCCTTTAAAATATGAATTGGACTTGTATGGCAATGAGATTCCTTTAAGCCCATTTCAATTAGCCTACCATGAAGTTAAAAATTTTTCCAATCCACCACCCTCTGAAATTGATTGAGTGAATGCGATCACTGATGATTATTCTCACCTATCTCGGTTGGAACCAATTTGTTTCCTGATCCCTTTGATAGAATGTTTCCAATAGACAAAAGAATCATGGAAATAATGACGTTGGACGAAATTCCATGTGATGATTATCATCATCTTTCATCCTTTCTACCTAGCCTTGATAGATTGAGAATGATTTTTATACCATATTTTCGCCTGATATCGTAGGTAATCCCAAATGGCCTATGTAAATTCTTCAAACCAATTATGAAAATAATTTGGGAAATATGTCTACAACCACTTTAATTAACATCTCAGTTAAATAAGAAATTATTGAAAACATTCATATAGGTGCTTCATGCTCACTTAAAAAGATTCAAACATATAAAGCCCTATTTCAAGAATTCCAAGACATTTTTTCTTGGTCCTATGATGAAATGCTAGGAATTGAACCTGGCATAGTTTTTCATGAAATAAAGACTTACCTAGATGCCAAAACTATCAAAAAAATACTACGTCCAGTGCATCCACGAAAGGATGCTACTATAAAATATGAAGTTGAAAAATAATCAGAAAAGGTTTTATCTATTCTGTTCCCTTGACTGATTGGGTTTCCAATATTGTTCTAGTTTAACAAAAAAAAAGGGACTATCAGGGTATGTGTATATTATAGGGATATTAACAAATATTTTCCAAATGACAACTATTCTACCCCATATATCGACCAAATTGTTGACGAATGTGATGATAACAAAATATTTTCTTTTATGGATGGATTTTCTGGCTATAACCAAATCAACATACTACCTGCCGATCAACATAAAACTGCATTTATCTGTCCATGGGGTACCTTTTCCTATTATAAAATCCCATTTGTATTAAAAAATACTATAACAACCTTCCAATGGGAAATGTCTTACACTTTTCACGATACGAAGCATATTTTGAAACCTTACTTAGATGATTTACCAGCTCATTCAATGAAACATGAAGATCATCTGATGCATCTGAGAGTTTTTTTAATCAGATGTAGACATTACAATATTTAGTTAAATCCCCATAAATGCATTTCTTTTGTATAATCCGGTCGATTGTTGGGATTTTTCGTGTCAAATGAAGACATTCATGTTGATCCGCTCAAGATTGAGGCTATTTTGAATTTGTCTCCTCCTTCCAATCTCTCCCAACTAAAAAGTTTGCAAGGGAATTTTTTTTTTTTTATGTCGATTCATCCCAAGCTATACTGAGCTAACTAAAGGTTTTACTCGACTCTTTAAAAATGGAATCTCATTTACATGGGACGAGTTTGCTCAAAAATATTTTGATGCACTTAACCACGCATTAACCCATAAACCATTGTTGAATTCCCCTGATTATCATCAAGACTATTTTTTTTAATTAGCTTCCTTCGATTCCACCATTGGTATGGTTTTAGTTCAAGAAGATGAATCTAACACATAACATGTGATATGATATTTATGTAGGAATCTCACGAAAACTGAGATAAAATGTGCATATTTGGAGAAATTGGCCTTGGCAACCATTCAAGCTGTCCGACATTTTCGTTACTACATAATATTGCACAAAACAACAATGATTTCTGACTGCACCCCTATGATGTAAATTCTTATGACACAGTTTCTAGGGGGGAAATATTATAAATGGATTGTTATCCTGTAAGAATTAGATTTAGAATTTGATAAATCAAAGTCCAAGAAGTCATTGGTGTTTGTTGAGTTATTATGTAATTTTCCTTATACTAAGACGAAAAATGTGGCAGAGGATTCCATTCTAGACGAATCCCTCTTTCTTATCAACAATTTAGACCCCTAGTATGGATATATTATCATGTATCTCCAAACTCAAATGTTTCGGGCAAAATCTCAAACTGATTGTCGTCGTATTCGTTACAAATCCTAGAAGTACACTATTGTTCGAGATACACTTTATCATCGTGGTGTTGATTCCATCTTCAGACAATGTTTGACTCATGAGGAGGCTGAAAAGGCATTTAATTACTATCATTCTATAGCTTGTGGCGGTCATATGTCAGGGTTTTCCATGACCCAAAAGATATTGTGAATTGGGTATCTATGGCCTTCGATGTTCAAATATTGCATATCTGCAGTCCATAAGTGCCATAATTTCCAAGTTTACCATCGCAAAATGCATGCACCTCCAACTCCTCTTCACCCAATCATTTTTGTTGATCCTTTTTCCAGATGGGGCATCAATTTCATTACATGTAACCCTGACTCGACCAGGGGGCATGGGTACATTATCCTAGTGGTAGATTATTTTACAAAATGGGTCGAGGTGATGCCTACATATAAGGATGATTGTGAAAATGCAACCATTTTAATATTCAACCATGTGATTTCCATTTTCGGTGTTCCAGAAGCCATATTCATGGACCATGGTAGCCATTTTTGAAACTTTATGATGACCAAATGTTTTGCACAATGAGGCTTGCGTCATGATAGTTCTACTCCATATTATTCACAAGTGAATGGCTAAGTAGAAGTCATTAACAAGGTTTTTACCACCATGATACAATGGTTTTTCGACACTCATAAACGAAATTGGGATACAATGCTTTTTCCATCCTTGTGGGCATAGCGTACCTCAACAAAAACATCAATTGGATTTCCTCCTTTCCAATTGGTTTACGGTCTGTAGGAAGTTTTTCCGATTGAATGTGGAATTCCATCTTTGAAACTAGAAATGGAGTTATTACCAGCTACCTTTACAGAGGAGGAAATTTTTTTATACTTAGCATGAATAGATGAGACTCATCGTGATGCTGCACTAGCTAGTGAGGCTCATAAGAAATAGGTTAAAGCACATTTTTACCGAATCATGAATCCTCGCTCATATTCGTAAGGTGACCTAGTCTTGGTCTATGATCAAGTGCATGATAAACTAGGTGTTGGTAAATTCGAGCCCATGTGGCATGGTCCTTACATTTTAAAACATGTAATAGCTAAAGGGGCCTATGAACTAGTTGATTATGACAACATTTCTTTGGGAGAGCCCAGAAATGGTATTTAGCTGAAGAGATATTATGCATGATTCATTTCGTGAATATTTTGTACATGTATCATATTTTTTATGAGTGGGTGCAATTTTAACATATTTTTACGATTTCCTACTACTTATCCTACTTATCTTGTGTTACATTGGGTTTGTAGATGTCAACACTCCCACAAACTTATATTGTCTTTTTCGATGGTGCTGGTCGTAGTACTTAGAATTTGTCTTCTGCAAACTAGGTCATGTATTCGTCCATCAATGAGCTAATTTTTATTCATGGGATATTCCTTGGTAGAAAAACGAATAGCATCGTAGATTATACTGTACTGATTGAACTATTATCTGACTCCATTTCATTTGGCATTCATCGATTGATCATTAGGTTAGATTCTCAGCTCATAGTATTACATTTAAATGGTGTCTATTTAGTTAAAATTGCAACAATGTTAAGAATGTTTTTGCAGGTTTGTCTCTTGGAGAGATAGTTTGATTACATCAAATATCAAAAAATTCCAAGACATTTAAAAAAATTGGTTGATGTCTTAGCTAATTATGTATTAAATAGACATTTTTAACAACTATAATAAAGAAAAACAATATTCATCCACATATTGAACAAGGTAAACTAAGATAATAGTGGTAGTTTTCATTAATCCAAATGTCTCTAAAAAAGTGTCGATTTTCAAAAATTCCATCCAAAACATATGAGGCCCCGTGGCCTTTATCATCTGAACATGGTGGTATGACAAAAAACAAAGTATGGCTCTAGGACTAGCCACTAAGAATGGTAGCAAAAAATGGCACGAGCTACTCATCGTAGAAGCGATTAATTGACGAAGGAACTCCCATGACGTGCCTCTAGTATCAGAGAGGAAAACCATCAATCCCAGTCTGTGGGTTGTCTAGATTCAACCTCTCCAGGTTATGCTCTAGCTAATTCAAAGCCTTTGTCACATCAGGATTAGGTACCGTAAGAGCTGGTTCTGTGTCTTGGTTCTCGTGTTCCCTTTCCTTCCACTCCATCTTGGCAAATAAAAAAGTCCTGAAATAGAAGTAAAGGAGAATTATAAAACCATATGGGATATTTTTTGCAAAATATTTGGGCTTTTTGATTGATTTTCAAAACCCTTGGTGTTGTGTGTGGCCTCCTTTGAGGAACATAACACATTTGCGCGGTTTCTCTGAAGAAAAACCATTAAAATCACGTTTTTCTCTGTATAAAAAAGAGACCCCCAAGAGCACATTTTAAATTACAAAACCTCCCAAATAATACTAAATTCCATGGTAAAATGAAAAATAAAAACCATGAAAATTAATATAATGGAAATAACTCTTACCTGGAGAATACGGTTCATGATTGCATCCACTGGTTTGGTCGGAATCCACTTCTGAAGTTTTTGGTAAAAAAACCCTCTAAATTGCTCTCAAATGGTAAAAAAATAAAATGGTGATTTTGTTTTTTACTTTTTGCATTTTAATAGGTATTTTAGGTCATTTAAATATTATTTTATGCCTTTGACATTTTAAAATTCTTTTTTTTGATGTTTTTACTATGTTTTTGGAGCAATTATGATGATTTTTTTGAGTTTAATGTGCAAAACATAGGTTAAATCATAAAAATGAATAATTTTGACGGTGAGAGAACTTTTATCACTTTTCCGGGCTCTTGAAATTTACAAAAAAGTGAAACCATGGAGTCCTCTTTTAAGCTCTTTTTAAACTCTCTAAACATGAAAATAACGCCAAGTACTTGAGTATTTGAACTCCAAAAAGTAAATGAACAGTCGTCTATTAAGTTAAAATTTACCCCTTTTTCAGAGTGAACTAGACTATTTGCGGAAAAGGTATACATTGACTAATCATGGTCAATAGAGTTCTCTCCTATATTATTTTACCATTTTTAGGCTTGAGAGACTAAATTTATGAAAAATAACATTGTGGAGTTTACTTATGTTTTTCTCCTGACTCCCTAAAAATGAAAAACACTGAGTTTTACTTTCTCTGCGCTTGTTAAAATTTTACGTTGAAAGAGATCAATGGGTTTTTTTTTCATGTCTTTTTAGACTCGTTAAACATGAAAATGACATCAAGTTATCACTTCACTAGACTCGTAAAACATAAACAGTACATGACTCATCAATCATGACGGGAATGAACCACTCCTTCCTAGGGTTCATTAAAAATACTTCAAAGGACTCATATGAAGGATGAGCTTATAGGAAAAGAAATGTTATCCTCCTCAAGCTTGAAAAATATAAAGAGGTAATTGCAAGTAATGGTGGGGGGAATTGGGAATATACATTCATTTTTTGTATCTCATTAAAGGCAGTATGTCTCTCTTGAAGATGACACTCCATCATATTTGTGTCCGGGTTGGGAAATCCATTTGTCTCACAGTTAATCGAAACTCATTTGAAAGTATTTAGTTGGTTTCAGGTATTATCATTGAGTCAAATGTTGCCAAGTCAAGGTGTTGTGTCACCGATATGTTCAAGAGAAGTCTAACCTCAGTTAAAATTACCTTGAAATTTGTAGTCTTCAATCACATCGTCCATCCCTGAGTCAGTCCTAAATCACTCCAAATATTGTTCTTCAAAACTTGACATGAGTTTTGTGTCATAGGACCTCTTGTGACGGATCATGTCCTATTGACTTCAACTCACTATCTAGGAATTTAATCTAGAAACATTCTTTAGTACCTTGGAGCGTGCATGTCCTAATGGCAGGTTTCTTGCCTCCAAAGATAAGTTCTCATCATTAGCCTTCGATCAAATTATTCTATGAGTGTTCAACTTCAAGACATATTTTCACACTTCATATATTGTATTGGGAGTACCTTTAGGATCATTTTCATTATTGGTAGTTTCTCTCACACTCTTTAATGGTTCACATCATTGATCAGTAATCAAGTGGTTTGTACCATGTCCTACTTCGAGACATTCACTCACATGGTTAGATTCGTACTATGGATTGAGAGATGGAGTTCAAACCCTAGATCCAGTTTTATCCATCTAGTCTATGTAGAGTTTTGTATTCATGATTTACATATAGATCCATTTTTTGGCTCCGTCCATACTATTTCTACTATTGATGTGGATCTTTGTGTGTTTTCCTATTGGTTTATCGAGGTATGTTTACTCTGAGTATGGGAATGCCTGCCTTAGTGATGATTATATATTGCATTGTAACCTTTGATTGATTGTTGCAGGTCTCCAACCATGGTCTCCAATCCGATCTTTGGTATGATAAAGCACTTTAGTCCTCAAATATCATTTCCAAATTTTCACTTTAGGGGGAAATATGTTACACGTCATTTTTTCACCATGGTAAATTAACCGACAAACTTAATCTTTCACTATCCATTAATGTGTTACAAAGCATTCCCTTGCAAGTATATAACTTAAAAATCCTAAAGAAAATGAGAATCATGGGTAACAAGGTCCAAAAACCTACTTTTTATCACCTTCACATTTCCTTAGCCATTTTCTGTGCATCCGCAACTCTTACCATTAACAGCTGCACAAAAGTGTGCTTTGTCTTCCACTATAAATTGCACACATGACAAAAAAAAATTAAAAATAAAAAGTGAAATATAGAATCTTTGTTGGGAGAATATATCCCAACCGAAATATTCTAGGTTATGCTTATTCGAGCCTAACCCCTATGATCATGGAGCTAATTCCCATTATTCAAGGAACCCTAATTCCACCTTTAGTGGATCTCATCCTTGATATAAGGATCTGAAACCTCCTCTTATTAGCCTATAAATAAAACATAGATTAGAGGGTTTGGAGGATTACTTAAGGTAGACTTATGCTGCTCAAATATGTTTGGAAGGCTTATCATCCAAGGAGGAGATTGTAGAGGATTGGTAGGAGCCTCGCTTCATTAAGGCAAAGGTTGTGCAGCTCCTCTATGTCTAAGATTAATACAAATGAGTTTTTCTTCCCACTATATTTTCCTATGGAGTTGATAAATTATTTATTTTTATTCTATTTTTCCATTAAAATGATATTAGGTACTAATCTCCTTAATCATTATTATGAGCTATATTGAATCATTTATTATGCATATGCCTTTGATATCTTGTTTCTTCTATGTCTGCAGATATGGTCTCCAAGAATTGAGGAGCTCCATCAAGCCATAACGAGATCTTCATCAGGCATTTCGTGAAAGGTATGGATTCCATCTCTTGTCGTTTTAGTATATGATTCAGTATAGATAAACTTAGGGAAATGTTTTCTTGCTTGTCATTTTGTTACTAGGTTCAATCATTAAACCTAGGGAGATTGCTTCTGTCCGCATTAGCAATTAGTCTTCCATAAAAGATGTCCATGGGAAAGAGACTCCTTATGAAATGTGGAAAGCACTGACATATTTTTTCCAAAATAGTATAAACCACAGGAAGCTGGCACTCAAGGACAAGCTTCGTAACATAAGGATGCAAAAGAATAAACCAATCCTGCAGTACCTGAGCAAGTTTACATAGCGTCGTGATGAAATTAGTGAGGTTGATGTTGTTGTTCTTGAAGAATATTTGGTAGCTCTAGCTTTGTTGGGACTTCCCAAGAGCTAGCACAATTATCAAGATTCCATAAATGGTAGAGAAAAACTACCACAGTGGGAGATATATGGTATGATCTAGTGCAGGAAGAAATAAGGCGGAGCAACAGAAATGAGACCTCATCCAAGGTAGAGGATGAGGAGACTTGTGCCTTGGATGGATAGGAAAATAAAGGGAAGGGGAAGAAATCTCAATAAAAAAGAGATTCCAGTCAAGGGGGAAAGAAAAAGGAGTTGTCCAAATTCAAGTGCTTTCATTGTCATGAACTCAAGCACTATGCCACGAAATTCCCACATAAGAAAAAAAGTAAGAAGACCTCAGTAGGAGTGAAAGGTGAAGCTCTTACTTCACAATTTGAGCTTGATTTTACCCTCATTGCATGCATGACAAGCATAGTGATGGGAGGTGTTTTGTATCTCGACAACAGTGCCTCATTCCATATGACGGGGAACATGGATTTATTCAGTGACTTGGAGGAGAAGGAGCTCCACATGCACATCGAGATGGTAGATGATGGGAGGTATATCGTGACCAGTATCAGTATAGTTAATTTCTACAGAGATTCCGACTCGCCTCTTAGGCTCAAGGATGTGATTTTTTTTATGGGTTTAAAGAAGAATTTGGTTTTCGTCGCGGTGTTGGAAGACCATGGATATGATGTGATATTTAGAAAGGGAAATGCATTCCTAAGGAACATCGCCATGGGATAAGTGAAGCAGATCGAAATTCAGGTGAAGAACCTATACAAGTTGCATGTAGAAGATTGTGCTTCTCCTAGCACAAAGGTGGAGACGGTGCAGCGTTGATATGTTGACGAATTATGGCATAGAATACTTGACCATTTAAACCATGGAAATTTGAAGATCATGCAACATATCACCATAGGCCTCTCCAATGGAGCATTGGAGCAGAATAATACATGCAGAGGGTGTACCTTGGGAAAGTACACAAAATCCACCTTCAATGATTAGGATAACATGGCGTGTTCAATCCTTGAGAGGATCCACTATGATGTCTGTGGAACTTTCTCATCACCCTTCACAACCAAACACGTATATTATGTTATATTTGAAGCATGCAGAATAAATACCAAACATTCTCCAAATTTTTTGAATTTAAAGCACTTATTGAGAAAAAAAGTGCATTAGGGGAATTTTGAGGTCTAAAATGGGCCTCCTAAGGAAATAAAAAAATAATAGCTAAACCAATAAAATAATATTTATGAATTTGCAATTCACTTTTGCACCACAATCCATGTAACCATAGTTAAATTCAATTCAAAAGTTGTACCGAAATAAAATTAATAAAAAAATTGTAAATAAGAATGAGTTTTTCAAGAAAAAGTCATTATCATTGAACAACTAATGCATTTGTCCTTTGTACTTCAATAACTTAAAATAAAATAAAAATAAAAATTTATAAATTCTTAATTATATTATATGCTATTAATTAAAATTTATATTATTTAAACTGTATAATAATATGTAATTTATATACTATATAAAAATAATATAATATAATATAATAAATGTATAGGGATATGCATTGTTTCTTTCAAGAAATATGAAATGACAATAATATATTTGTATTCAAAAAGTGTGAAATGACATTTATTATGAGCACTTTACTTTGACTTTAAAATTACTTAGAGCACTACCATGGTTAACCATGAGTTTTTATCCACTATTGAGAATGTGACAAGTAAGTTCCTTTAACTCAAGTAATTCCACCTCAACCATTAGGGATGATGTCATCCCCTAAAATGTGATTGGTTCTCATAAAGTGAATTTTTATTGTAAATTTTCCTTAAGAGGCTCATTTTAGACCTCAAAATTCCCCTAATGGCAATAAAGTGAAGGCTTTTAGGAGCGATAATAGTGGTTAATATGTGTTGAATGAGTTTAAAAATTTATGTGCAAAGGAAGGAATTCGACAGGAGTTGACAGAACCCCATGACCCACAATAGAATAGGGTGGCTGAGAGGAGGAACAAAAGTATTGTGGGAGAATCACAGGTGATGTTGCATGATAAGGTCCTACCTATGCATTTGTGGGTCAAATCATGCAACACAATGATATATGTGAAAAATAGGCGTCCTCATCAGATTATCGGGATGAGTACATCAGAAGAAGATTTTTCAGGGAAGAAACTAGATGTGTCACACTTCAGGATCTTTGGATCATCAATATATTCCCATGTTTCTAAGAAAGAAAGAAAAAAGATAGAGCCAACAACTGATTTGGAAATATTTGTGGGGTACATTGATACACCTCACAACTATTGTGTGTACTTGTCATCTCTAAGGATGACAGTTGTTCGTAGATATGTGAAGTTTTATGAAGATAAGGAAATGGAGTGTTCCCTTGAGATGGAGCTTCAGTTGCATGTAGATCATGATATTTTGACTCCAAAGGTATAACCTCAAGAATATGTAGAGCAGCCACATGCAACGGAGCATAGAGTGGAGACAACCACTCAAGCAGAGACATCCAGGGAAGGAAGGAAGCATACCAGGGAAGATGATAGATTATTGTAGGGATTTAGAGATAATTTGAGAGGAACCAAATCATAGCACATGCAGAGGAGGTCATCCAAACGATACAAAAGATACATGCCTATGATTAGTGAGCTAGTAGAGAAAAAACCAACTGCATTCAAGGAAGCAGTAGAGAAAACAATATGGGTTGATGCTATCATAGATGAATATGGTTCCATTGTTAGAAAATATGTTTGGGAAGTGGTCCCAAGACCCATAGACAAGTCAGTGGTGGGTTTGAGATGGTTTTACAAGGTAAAGCATGAAACAGAGGAAATCATCGAGAAGCACAAGGCCAGATTCGTGGCCAAGGGGTACTCTCACGTAGAAGGGATTGACTATGAAGGGACCTTTACTCCAGTAGGAAGGTACTCTTCTATCAGATGAATTCTAGCTTTGGATGCACAGATGGGGTGGAATATCCACCAGATGGATTTGAAGACAATGTTTCTCAATGGAGTGGTTGAGGAGGAGGTATACGTTGAACAACCTAAAGGATTTGAGACCTTCGACAGAGAGTCACATGTGTGTCAACTTAAGCGAGTGTTGTATGGGATGAAGCAAGCATCCCGTTCTTGGTAAAACAGGATCAATAGTTACCTCATCGGGTTTGGGATTCACCAAAATTGAAGAAGATGAAAACCTTTACCACATTCTGGTAGAAGGTAAATTCTTGATTATAGTATTATACATTGATGACTTGATTTTGACTGGTGATGAACAAATTATCAGGTATTGCAAGAAGGATATTGCAAGAGAGTTAGAAACGAAAGACATGGGGTTAATGCACTATTTCCTTGGTTTGGAAGTATGACATAGAGAATGGGAATTTTTTCTCTCAGGGTAAGTATGCCAACGAGATACTTCAGAAGTTCCACATGGAAATATGTAAACCCATGGAGACTCCTCTAGTGATCAACTGGAGGAAACAGGATGCCACTTTAGGTGAAGAATTTGATGCTACAATGTACAAGAATTTGGTGGCTTCTCTCATTTATTTGGTTAACACATGACCAGACATGTGTTATACAGTCAATGAGTTGAGCCAAACCATGGTTCAACCGAACAAATTATTTTAGAGGGCTCCTAAACATGTACTATGGTACCTCAAAGGCACCACTCCGTTTGGAATTTGGTACAAATAGAAAGAGGGAGTGAAGCTACAATGCTTCACATATGCATATTAGGTGGGTAGTCCATTAGATCAGAAGAGAAATCCAAGAGGAATTTTCAATATTGGGTCAGCAACAGTTTCTTTGTATAACAGGAAGTAAAGATCAATTGTACTTAGTTCAACATAAGCATAGTACATCGCTGCTATTCAAGAAAATTGTGAATCTATATGGGCGAGAAAGATTGTTGTTGGGTTATGTCAGATGATGGATCCTACTATGATTTACCGTGACAATTAGAGTTGTATTAAACTTTTCAATAATCCAGTTTTTTCAAGATCGATCCAAGCATATCAAGATCATGTATCGCCATCTATGAGATTATGTGCAGAGGTAGATCATGTTGTTACAATACATTTTGATAGAGGAACATGATGCCTATATTTTGACAAAGGCTTTGTCCAGAAGAAAATTCGAGTTCCATATAAGCGGGATTAGGATATATGATAATCCCTTTCTTCTTAAGAGGGAGTGCTGAAAATGCAACAAGAAATTCCTAATTTAATTTTTCCTTTGATTAAATTAGGAGAAAATTGAAATTCCACTTTAGCATACAATTAAAATGAGTTAACTTAGTTATTATCACTCAATTAGCTTAGTTAATTCGTTTTGGGGGTGAACTTGAGTTGTGTAGAGTGATTCCTAAATTTTAGGAGCCTAGGTTGAGTTCATTTTAGTTGTAAAAATTTAATTAAGTTAAATTCATTTATGTTCAATTAAAAACTAGTTCCAATTCTTGGAGGAACTAGTGGGCGGTCTAGTAGTGGGGTTGCATCTTCAGTGTTTAACTATTAATTGATCAATCAACCTAAATTAACTGATGCATGCATGAAATTCGAGTTACCTAGTTGAGATTGGAGTTCAAGGGTAGTGTAATATCAGTTGTAGAATATTCCAAATTGTACAGTTCATGCATGCAGTCAATGGATGGCCTAAATGAATTGTGAAATTATCATTGAGGAATTTCCTAATTAATAGGGTCCTAACTCCCAAGGAAACAACACAAGGAAATAGGATATTGGAGGCTCAAAAATTTGGATAAGTATTGGCTAGGTTTAGTCAGTCAGGTAGAGGATAGAATATATAGTTGCAGGCTGAGGTCAAGTTTGAGGAGAGCATATTGTATTCATCTAGATTATTTGATTAATGCAATACATATAGTAAGGGGTCTTGAGTAGTTCCTTTGCCCTAGATATATGTTTGTGTATGTGTGTTAAATATTGATGCATGTTATTGATTTGTGTTCTCGATCGTGAATTACTTCCATAGATTGGTAGAGTAGATTTGAGTCTTATGTTTTATTAAATTTCATGAGAAGTTTGAATCTACAATTAAAATTTTACGTATATATTGATCTAAAAAAGGACATGGGAATTCCACGTAAATTATGTTAATAGATCCTTGCAACTCTTGAAGGACCACCAAATATTATTGAAATGATACAAATTTGCTTTTGTGTCTTCATAGATTGAATACTTGAGTCATGTTGTAAGTAAAGATGGAGTACAATTTGATCCAAAGAAATTCACAACTATGCAAGATGGTTTTGTCCCAAGACCTTCAATAACTTGCATAGATTCTTAGGAATTACAAGCTACTTATGGAAGTTCATGAAAATTTATTTCTACTCCCTTAAATTCACTACTAAAACACAATGAAATTATATGGATGAAGCCACTAGAAATTCAATCTTAGTTTTAAAGAATTCCATATGTATTACTCAAGTATTAGTGGTATGCGATTTTACTAATTATTTTTTCCTTGGAATGTGATGCCTCAACAGGTGTCCTGAGGAGGTCTTGACATAAGAAGGAAAACCATTGCATTCACTAGTAAGTAGTTATGTGATCACAATATGGTAAAATTAACCTATGCGAAATAGATAATAGCCATCCCTTGTGTTATATAATCCCAACACACATATCTCATTGGGAGGCATTTTAAGATTGGACATCACAGTTTGAAGTATTTATTAAAATAATTTTTATCCTCCCCATAGAAACATAAATGGGCTACTAAAACATTTGGGTATGATTCTATGATTTTCTATCAGAAGAGTAAGGAAAATGTGGTGGTTGATGACTCATTTAGGAAATTTGGAGAGGATGGATCCCTCTTTGCCTAACTCTTTCCCATTGTAGATTATATTAGGGAAGCATATGCAAAATGTTTTGTAAATGAATCCATGGTCCCACTCATCCAAAGGAGTTAGGAAGATCTCAGTTCTCCTAAAGGATATACATGCCAACAATATATATTATGTTATAAAGAAGAGGCTTTTTTGATAAATATGTATGCCTTAAAACAAAATGTTTTAAAGGATTTGCATCCCTCACTTATAGTGGGTCACTCTAGCTTTTATAAACATATGAAAGAGATAATAACTTGGTTTTTTGGATATTTTCACTAAAACAAGAGTGATTTAATGAATATGTTATGGGAATTTCAAGCATTGTTGATCCCAACACATTTATGGACTAACATCTCTATTGATTTTATCATGGGACTCTAAAAGTGGGGAAAAAAGTAGTTATCATGGTGGTAGTTTGATTTAAATTGTTATATGTTCATTTTTTTTCCTTATTACAACCATTTATTCCATTCTTAGTTGCCCAAGACTTCATGGAGAAAATTTTTTAGTTACATGGAATGCCACTTCCTTTGTCTCTAATCAAGACCCCACCTACACTAATAGGTTTTGGAAATAATTATTTAAACTTCAAACTACGTAATTGAACATAAACACAAGATATCATCCTAAGATATATGGCCAAACAAAAGTGGTCAAGAAGTTTTTAGGAACCTATTTGAGATACTTCACCTTTGGGAAGTTCTACTGATGGGAATAATGGATTCCTCTCACAAAATTATGGTACAATACCACTTATCATGGTGATACAAAATGGAACCATATGAAGCAGTTTATGGGTAAAACTCTTGCGAGTGGCTTCCTATTCACAAGGCACTTATGAGGTTCATGCCATAGATAACATACATCATACCAAAGAGACCATTTTTGACACACTTAATGGAAATTTAGTTATGGATCAAAATATAACAAAACAACAATGTTACCAACATTTTCTTAGAGTTCTATTTTGTAGGAGGTTTTCAAGTGTTCATCTTTAAACCATATAAAAAAGCATCACTTGAAGATTAAATCCACCAAAATCTAGCACCAAATTTCTATGGACCCTATGTGATCACCAAACACATTGAACAAATGGATTACAAGCTAGTTCTTCTAGCTCACTCCAATATTCATCTAGTATTTCATGTATTTTTTTAAAATAAGGTAGTAGGATCAAATTACAAGGTGCCAACCAACCTATGACAATTTGATAAAGAAGGATCTATTTGGATCGAGCTAGAAGTAATATTGGATATGAAAGAATGTCAATTATGCTAGTATATGGTCCAAGAAGAGTTGATCCAATAGAATGATATGCAATCAAAAGATGCCACCTAGGAACCACCAATGATTTTGAAACAATTTCCTCACCTCTAGCCTAGAGGAAAAATTACAACTTACAACTTTTGAATGAGGGTATGTTATGGTCCTACCATAATCTCCCTAGTTTAGGCTACTTAGGAGTTAGTCAGTTAATGTACATGGCCACATTTTATGACTAAGTCCCATTAGATATTAGCATATAGTTACTTTGTGACAGCTGACTTAAGTATTAAATAGTTGTTTAACAAGTATTATGTCATTTTAGTTATTATTTTGAAGAAAACTGAAACTTTTATTTTTTTGGAAAAGATTAGTTTTGTTTTGTGGGAAATAAAATTAGTTATGGAAAAGTAGTTACATAAAATTAAAAATATTGATGGTTAAAAGTATTCCAAGAATTGAGAAGTGGTTAGACAGTTTTGGGCAGTTACTTCTCCTCTGAGGATAAAAGGTACATCCTAGTGAGGAAAAGGGGTTATGCTCAATAACTAAGGAAGAGAGTGAGGAATTTCTTGAGCTAGTGGACACTAGTGGAAAACACTCAGCATTCCTGAGGATTTCTGGAATTGACTGGACTTGGGGTCCTGAGGTCTCAAAATAAATCTCTGTCAACCCACACTTCTCAGGTGTGCAACACGGGGGAAAGATAAGGACGTAGTTGCCTCTCTTGATGGTTGGGAGGAGATCATCAACAGAGTTCAAATTCAGATAAGTAACTATTTATTTTAGATGAATTAGATAGAAGTGTTGTTGCAGGAAATGCACACAATTATGTGTTTAAATAGCTTTATGGAAAACAACATTGTAATAGACAAATGTGAGAAAGTAAAGAATTGAATACTGCAAATAATTATATAGGTGGAAATTCTGGAAGGAAGAACTCATCGTTACTCCTTACCTAAATATACTCGGACAGGGACAAAGATGGTCTGGTCACCTTCATAAAACGAAAAGAAACAAAATCACTTTGCTATTATTTCTAAAAAATGATAAAACTCTGAAATTAAAATTATCATGCCAGTAGCTGTGTGGTACGAAGATACCAAGCTAAAGAATAAGATGAGAAAAAGAGGAGTAAACAACAGAGAAATTGAAATACAGTGGAGGACAAAATTCACAGTCTGGCAAGGGGCTCGGATTTACCAAAGAAATTCAAATAACATGATATATACTTATAAAAAAAATAAGGAATAATACTGGAAAAGAGAAAATGTTCCATTACATTAATGTGTTCCACAAAAATCCACAGTAGGATTGGAAAGAAAACCCTATAGGGAAAAGTTCTATACTTGAAGACAAAAAGTCCATGAGGATTTATACAACAGAACCGTAAATTATACAAACTGAGTCGAGAAATTTCTATCTGAGACCAAAAGGGACAGGTTCAGAGCAAACCCATTAAAATCCATTAAAACTAAGGAAAACGTGTCCATTACAAACATTACCGTAATTATATAAGATTGCATGTAAGCCGAGTCGGCATTCATAAGACAAAAAAGAGAATAAATGAGTGACTCAATGGCTCTATCTCTACGAGTCGAAACCCCAGTGGGTATTACACTAATCATGTCGAAGAAGAGAAAGAAGTCTCAAATGAATAGAGAAGTGTGATAAGAGGTACCTGGAAAAAGGTAACGTAGTATCATTAGCCTATAAGAAAATTCGAGCTTAACCATGGAGGAAACTTACGGTAAGTCCTTGAACTTTGGGTTAAGGACCTACATGCAACCAAAAATAATGAAGTTCATTAGTAATGGTGAATTAGTAAGCCAAATGAATATAAGTTTGTGATTAATGAGAAAAATAAAAACATAACTTCCTTCCCTGAACGATGATCCTCTTCAGACTTGTTGAGCTCTGAGCTGAATGATTAGAGGAAAAAAAAAGAGATTCAGGTGTTATTCTTAACAAAGTAATTATATAACCTGAGGGTTCACACAAAGTAACTAGAGAGAAAGTAATCGGTAAACTGGAACCAAAGAAGTTACCTGATGCTACAGGGAAGACCTCTTCCAGGTGTGGGTTGAGGGTTTGCAGCTCAAATGGAGCCAGAAACTTGCGTTAGCCAGAACTGATAATGAAAAACCAAAAACCTTCCCCAAACTCCGAATAAAGGGCGAGAGGCAGCTCTGTCTCCAAAAATGTAGAAAATAGTGGAGTAACCCTTCCCAAACTAGGACCACGGCGAGATAAATTTGTCAACACATAATATATGCTCTCCCATACCTATTACAACACTGGGAGGAGAAGGGCGGCGGGCCTGCAACATCAAACCACTGCAAGGGTTGCGGGCAAAACCATGGCGTAGACAAAGTGAAATGGAGAAATTCAGTTAGAGTTGTAGGGTTAATACCTATACAGCTTCCCACCGAAATATTACCATTGATTTTCCAAATGATAGAATGGTGGATAGGAGGGTAGGTGGACCCAATAATCATAGGAACGGATCCAAATTCTCCAACATCTGGCGTGACATTAAGTTTCAAGGACATGGCAGGAGATCAAACATACACAACATTATCCAAGAAATTTATTTAATCATACGACGAGCACCAGAAACTTTAAATATTGCAATTAAGTAAATATTCTCATATATATGCATAATATTAAGTCACGTATGAAAACAGAGTTCATCAAAATGCATCTATACATAAACCAAACTTACGAACATTGTATAGTATATGAGCAAACATGGGTTTCTCCTTAGGAGATTAATCTTAGAGTAAGAAGTAAATTTTTTTAGTTGAATATTACAAGTGGTATCAGAGCAGCGTTCGCACACTGGGACCCTAGGGGTCACTTAACAGGTTAAATTGTGTGTATACTGATGCACAAAAAAGAAGTAGTACTCCAAAGGACGATATGAGAAGGGGATCGACACAGCAAACAACTTGGAATACCAGGGAACCTACACCTCAAGCACAACCAGAAATGAATCCTAAAATGTGGATTTAGTTGAGTGTGGATCAACACCAGAAGACTAGTAGATTGCTGGAGGAACAACAACAGCAGACGAGTATACTGTTAAGTACTCTACAAAATTTGCAAGAAGAAATGGTTCGAGTGAGAAGTGACAATGAACGGCTGATGAAAGAGTGGGAAAGGATACTTAAGAGCCTGTCTGAAAAACATAATCAAGGGGTGTTAAAACCCAATCCAAATAGGGATATGCAAGAAGAAAACAAACGACAAACTTACGACCAGACCACTGACAGAATGGGCAGGAGCCCTTCATAGAAAAGCAAAAAGAACAGAAACTACAATGAAGCAGAGTCTTGTAATGTGTCAGATCAACAAGAAATTAAGAAACAAAAGGTGGAACTACAAGGTGAGTTTCAGAAGATAAAACCACCTACATTCGATGGAGAAGCTGAAGAGGTGGCAAAGGCTTGGATGATTAATATGAATAAGTACTTTCAAGTCTACGAGTACAGCAACAACCTTAAAGCTATATTGGCCATTTACTAGTTGAGAGAAAAAGCCACCCTATGGTGGGAGGAAGTAAAGAATGTTCATAGCATTGAAGATCAATATGTGACATGGGATTCATTCCGGAAATACTTTAAAGAAAAATATTTAACTGAACGTTTCTATGACGAAAAATACAGAGAATTCCATGATTTGAAGCTGGTTCAGATGAATATGGATGAGTACATAACCAAGTTCACTTCCCTATTAAGATACATTCCTTATCTTAGGGATGAAAAGGCTAAGGTGTAGTGGTTCTTAAGTAGTTTTCCAACCCACATGAAGGAATGAATTGAATTCGTAAATCATAGGACCATGGGCGAAGCGATTCAGAAGGCAAGAATGTGCTACCAGTAGTCCAAGGAAAAAGGGGAAATGGGCAAAATTTGGCAGCCAAGAAAAGGACTAAAAAGTAGTTCAAACTTTAAGGGTGCTAGAAATAGAAAATTTAAGAATTCTGCATGGAGTTTGTAGAGCTATAAAAAGGGTCTCTTTCACCTCTAATTACCTCACATTAATATGTCAATCCGGGAGCGTTTTGTTATTACAAAGAGTGACTCAATCCGAGGCTATCATTTGTCAGAGTAATGCTAGTAGTACAGTGCTTAAGAAATACAAGAGTAAACGGAGGGAGAAGTGAAACAATTGCTAATATGGAGGAAGCTTCTATAGTAGGAGATGTAGCGCGAAATATACCCCGAATCAACGCAACATTGGAATATCATCAAGTGGATTATCAAACAACGATGATAAAGTTGGAAGGTAAGCTACTCTCCCAGTCTATTTCTATTTTGGTTGACCTAGGTGCGAGTTTAAGTTATGTAAATCCCAAAATAGTATAAGTATGTAAATTAAAAATTTAGAAATTCAGAAATCCTTGGCTGGTATAGCTAGCCACAGGAGAAAAAAGAAAAGTAAGTGCCAAAATTCCAAACTGTACATTGGAAATTGGAGACTAGTAATTAAATGTGGACCTGAACATACTGCCATTAGAATCCTATGGTGTTTTGCTGCGTATGGATTGGCTAGAGAAACATTGGACTTTGGTGGACTGTAAAGAAAATATTATATACTACATAGTGCAATATGGAACACGCAAAGATATTCAGGGAATCAAGAAACCACTACAATTGCATCCTATTACAACATCTCAAATGAATAAATGTATGAGGAAGGGATGTTAGATTTATGCTATCTAGGTGGTGTTAGTCTCCTATACCAATAGGTGTCATTTTTCATGATTGTCTTGATTGAACTATGGAATATGTTATTTTTCTTGAGCAAGAGGTATTCCCTGTAGAAAAAACCAAAAAATCAAAAATTTTAAAAAATGTAAAGAGGGTATACCCTAAAAGAAAAATCAAAGGGTAAGAAAAATAAAATGGTCAAAAAAGTGAAAGAAATGAACCCCAAACAAAAAATAGACCGAGGAAAGTGTGCAAATCCAAATGCCACTACTAGTTCATTTTTGTAAATAAGCAATTGTGTGCAGCTTGTCAAACTTTTGCCACAATTTATGAAGGGTCAAACTGTTTAAACTTGACTTATTCATATTTCAATTTCATGTTATAGAATAGAGAATAAATATCTGACCAAACAGTTTAATCTTGGCAGATAAGTAGATAGGTAGAGTTATTAAAAGGTGCTCAATAGTTTAATCTGAGCCCTTGGATGTAATAAGTGTAGAAATAGATAGATTTATCATGTAAAAAGAAAAGGTTGAAAAGGGTTTGCAAGTCTAAATGCACCCTAATAAAGAAGAGAAAATGGTAGTAGTAGATAGGGTAGGTAGATGGTGTTACAAAGTTTTATCTGATGAATGATGTTGCTACATGTTTTTGATCCTTTACTTTCATCACAAATACTGAAGCAGGAAATACACTGGAAAATCACAACAAGCAAAGTCAAAATCATTAACTTCCCTCATCACTTTCCCCTTAAAAAGTTTTACTAATTTCCCCCAAAAGTACTAAGGTATTTAGAGATCAAAAGGGCTCAAGGCATTTCCTTGACTTTTGGAGGGACCGGACCCTCGGCCTAATGATAAAAAAGACCTAAGTACTTGAGATAATTCATCATTATAATCATTCATCTTTAACCTTTTCCTAAGTAAAATCTCATTTTGCTTAGGAAAATTATGCAAAATTCCATAAAAATCCCTCAAAATAACTTACTATTCTAAGTTTAAGTGTTGAAGATGAGATATTGCAATTTACTTCAGAAATTGTCACTTTCTTAGATGTGCAAAGTTTTTTGAGTTCCCTTGTCCCTTTGTCATATTTACATTTAACTCTATTTACTAAATCCCTAGTGAAAATGCCTTATCCTAAGTATATAATTCCTTTTAAATTAATATCCCAAAAACCCCTCTAATATGTTTTAACCAAAGTATTTACTTCCCAAATATTCATTAAAAACCCGCTTCATACGCCCTTTGGTTAAATATATCTTTATATTATAGTCCCGCCCCTTATGGTAGTTAAATAATGTTTATTTATTACCATATAATAATAAATATTAAAACAACATTTAAACATATAATTCTATATGTTTAAACACAAATAAAGGATAAAGCCCGAAGTTTTACTTTTTAAACCAAAACTTTGAAAAGATCCTCATGCCAGTGTGGCTCATCCACTTGGCATCCCACCTAACGAAACCCCGCCGCGACCCCTTTTTCCATTATAATTACGGGATTAATTAGTTATCAGAACTAATTAATAACTTTTCCTCCGCCAATCATGTGCCACCCGGGATGATTAATTAAACGTTAAATATGCCGGGCCCACGTGATAACCACCCCACCATCTCCCCGTCATTTCAACCATCGGATCGCCCCTCCAAAGATCAACGCTCCTCGGCAATTCCGCTACCCATCCTTTGTCAGAGCTTTAACGCGCGGGAGCTTGGTGGTATTTGACTAGTCTCCCGTCCACGTGTCGATACTCTAATGGAATCGCTGCCCGCTCGTTCAATACCACCTTTGTCCATAAGCGGTGCGGGGACTAACCGCTTACCGCCCGGCCCCCCTGCCCCACGTCAGCCCGTACCAAAGTGACGTCACTCCTCGAAAAACTAAAAACCCCTCTTTTGACTTTGGAAATAAAACAAATTCGCGTGTTTTTATGTCATTTTCATCATTTGAACGCGACTGTGCTTTCCGCTACGAATTTCAAATTTCCACTGAAATCCACTGTTCAATTCGATTTCGCTCCAGAATTTCGCCAGACCTGTGTTCAAGCATCATCCTGCTACCGCCTGATACCTGTTAAAAGCCAGTTTTCCTCCAAGAACAGGTATTTATCCTATTCCGCCCCGAACTGCAAATAAAACTCTGTTTTCTTTGTTTTTCGCTGAATCAGTGTTTAAATCATATTCCTAAGATCATTCCCTGAGTTTTACGACTGTAAATTGTTCCCCTGAACCTGCAATTGTGCCAATTTCCCTCAGTAAGATCAAAATCACGCCCGGCCTGTGAAGAAAACCAGAAACCTCCGTTTTGAATCCACAAGAACCAAAATGGAGGCCCCGACAGCTTTGAATGTAACTCCACTGAATGCCCCTCACCGAGAGTTAGAATATTTACCTTTAGTAGATAAAGATTTCCAGATTAAAGACTTGCATTTTGATGAAAGTCCCCTTCTGAGTTATTTTCGCTGCAGAGACGAGTACTCGAAGGGGCAAGATCTCATTGGGTTATGGGAATCCAATCTACCGAGATATCTCATCCCCTCAGTCATTTCTTTCCCAAAAATCATCCACTATTGCCATTCTAACTATGATCCCACTCAGAGAGCTGTAATATCCCCTAACCAGAGTGTTCTTTTCCACATTACTCCCCAGGCTATCAATGCAATGCTACATTTTGAACCAGGTCAAGAACTAGCACCTTTGTCTATAGAAGCATTGATTGAAAAGTCTAATCAATTGACCCCAGAAAAATTGAAGTCCATTTGCCAGAATTTCATGCTGCCTGAACATCAACCTAAGGGACTTCCTCCCTATGGTTTTTATTATTTCACTAAGTTGGGAAGGCTCATCCTAAATATGATATCTTTTGTCTTGGGTTTCAATACCAGTGAATATGTTGATGAGATAACCCTGGCTTTGCTGTCTATTTTTACTCCTGGGCAACCTCCTGAAGTCAAATATGACTTTGCCTCCTTCATAGCCAATAAGATCCATGATCAGTTCATGAGGCTAGATGATGAGAAAGTTTTCAAATATTCCTCAGTTATTTATCATCTCATTATCTTCTATCAATCAGAAAAATTCCCTTTCCTTGTTAAAAATCTTGATGCCAAGGGAAACCCTAGGTCAGTCATATTTTGGTCTCCCATAATTCATTCTTCCTATAAGTCTCCATATTCTTATACTGAGTTCATAGATCTTTTTGTATATCCTGCAACTACCTTGTTGACAGGAATCCCTCCTCCAAGGCTCAGTAATGAAATCAAGAAGACCTTGCAACTTTCAAGGACTTATAAAGTTGGAGATTGGTATTTATATCAAAACCATACAGTCATCAGAATCTATGGATGTGAATTACATCCATTCAAGTTGCCAAGATATGTGCCCATGAGAATTTTTGCCTTGGAATATTTCAGGCAAATGAATAATTCAGATGTGATCCATTTTTGTAGTGTGAAGAAGAAAGCTCAACTAAGGATCAAAAGTCAATTAGGTCCTTTCATCTGCAACTCTAGGGAGGCCGAGCGAGAGGCAGAAAATATATTACAAAGCAAGTTCCAAAGAACTTTTCGTTGGGTTCCTTATGACCCATTTGGTTTTATTTGTGAAAATAGAATAAAGAATAAATCATCCCCTTACATACACCACAAGATTCCTCAACTAGAACAATATGCCAACCAAGATGAATGGGTTGAAGAAACACTAGTTGAAGAAGAAAGTGAAGAAGAAAAAATGAACAGAATGATGAAAGATTTTGAGAAGGAGTATGACCTAGAATCTTGTGGTCAAGTGCAGGTACCTCACATTGGCACTTCTTCAGCTGCAAATCTACAGCAGACATTACAGGAAGGCAGTTCACCAGTGGCAGCAGAATCAAAAGGCAAAGGAAAGGAACCTGAAATTCAGGTCATTGAAACTTTAGTCATGGCAGAGAAACCTCAAACTTCCAGAGCACCTGATCAAACACAAGTTTCTCCCACTCGGGTAAAACATCCTGAAGTTTCAGAATTACAAACTCCATCCAACATGGAAATAGGAAAGAAAAGGCAGGTTCCAGACACTACTCCTCCTAAAGAGTCCTCAGGAATACATCAAGCCAAAAAACATAAACCAAATCCACTTCCAGATGTGGAAATCATAGATGAGGTGTTTGATGATGGAAGAGAAGACAGTCAACTAACTGGTTCTGTTAGTGTGACCCATACAGAGCAGAAAGGAAAAATTTTGCACAAGCAGTTGAGTACTGAAGTATCCTCCTTTAGGCCACCAAAAACGGATACAGGGGATATAAAAAGAACTTTTATTAATATAAAGGCAAAGAATGATCCATTAAGAATGAAGGTATATGATCAATACTTGAAAATGGCTCCACATAATCAGGAAAGGTTAATGTCAGCATTTGACATTTCACAAGGCAAAATGATGATGAGCCACTTCAAGTCAAAGGTGCCAAAACCCATGTCAGCAGCTGATTATATTAGAACAAATTTTGAGGTCTTGGCAAAGGACATTCATCCTTTGGACCAGATAGAGCTGCATAAACAAACTGGGGAAATGGTGTATTCCACTCTTACTAATAAAGCCATGGCAGCCCTAACGCTGCAAGATTCTTTAAATAACACAAGCGCCCAATTGCAAATTGAAAAGGCCTCTTCTCAGGCCAAAGATAACAGAATAAAGTCTTTGGAAGACATAATCATCAGCTTGGGTCACAACCCCAAAGATATTAAAAGCATTGAGGCACTAATAAAGAAGAAAGATGATGACATAGCTGCACTGAGAAAGCAGCTAAAATTGCCAGCCTCAAGGCACCCTCAGACCCAAGAAGTTTTGAAGGAGAGTTCACAAGAAGAGGTAATGGAGTTGCTCTTAAAAGTAACTGAGCGACTAAGTGAAACAGAGAAGGAATTGGAACAAGCTTTACATGAAAAGGAAGCTATCAAGCAGACACCCACCACAGAAGCTACTACAACCATAGGTACTACAACAGCAAAGCAACAAACAGAGCCAGAACAGGTAAACACTTCTGGTTTGAGTTCTGATGAGTTAATAAAACAAATGGAAAGTTTACAATTAAGAGTCACAGAACTTCAAACCACAAAGTTACAATTAAAAGATTTGGAGTAGAAGTATGATACATCTAAGAAGACAGTTGCTGATAATACCAGGGAAATCAAAAGATTGGACAGATTAGTTAAGGCTTTGGAAAAATATCTTTCACTAGAAAAGCCTATGAAGGAAATAAATGAAATTCTTTGGGGTAATATAATTGAGTTAATAAAAAGTATTTGGCCCTCTATTCAAGCAATTTTTGAACAAAATGACTTGATTAAAATAGCTCAGGAAGAAATAAATAGAACAAGAGATGAACTAAGAGGTAGACCTGAGCAGGCCAATCAACTTATTCAATTTTTGAACACCCGAACAAAACAACAGCTTGCAAGACTAGGAATTGAAGACAGGACCGGCACTATTTTGATGATAAAAAGAGTTTTCATCAAAAGAAATTTTATGCAGAATTTAGAAAGGAAGTGTTCAGATATTTTGGAGGATATTAATGCTTTCAGACAAAAATTTCAAGTTTTGTTAGACAGTGGGTTACCCAGTCCAATGCTCTCACAGGACCAAATAATGGAATTAGAAACCTATGTCAAGAAAATAGATATCCATGCTCAAAATACAACTGCTAGTTCTACCAGTTTGACAGAAACAACATTGCCAACAGGGAGAAATATCTATGACAGGTTGAAGAATTTATTTCATCTTGAACATGAAATAAAGTATTTTTTTCCTAATGAGCCCACTTTTTACAAACTCACAGAGGCTGATGAGACATTGAGGAAACTTAAAAGGACTATGATACCAGAAGATCAATGGTGGAATGACCTATTGGAAATTCTATGAAAATTATCTTCAGTATGAGAATTTTATCTTTTTACTATTATGTGAAAGATAAAAAGGAACACAGATGAAAGAGTATCAGTTGAACAGGTTAAAGAGTATCCGTAAAGACAAAGAGTATCAAACAAGCAAAGAAATTACTCCAAGGGACAGCACCGAGCCCTATTTCAGCACTTACCTCCAGCACATCAGCAAAATGAGGGAACAACACATCAGCAGTTACCTATTATTCTATCCACGAGACCATTTGTCTCCTGTTTATTTGTAAATTACTCCTTAGTCACCCTAGATTATTGGCTAGGTTAGTGTGAGATTTTTTCAAGTATTTCTTGTATAAATAAACCCTCAAAGAGAGTATTGAGGGTGGATTCTATTACTTTGCTGTAACATTGAGATTTTTGGAATAAAAGCATTTTGGAGTTCAGTAAGTAAAAAATTTGGTAGAAATCATAAAATAACCCGATGGCCTGCTGAAGAGAGGCCTACAGAGGCTTCCAGAAATCCTGAGCAAGGAAAAGTTCCCAAACCACCTCTGCAGTGTTGGGGGTGTGGCGAGGCGAATTATTATAAAAATTGCCCACAGCGAGGGATAAGTGAAACATTTTCTAATATGTAGGAATCTTCTAAAGTGGGAGATGTAACTCGAAATATACCCAGAATCAATGCAGCATTGGAAGATCGTTAGGCAGATTATCAACCAATGATGATAGAGTTGGAAGGTAAGCTACTCTCCCAGTCTGTTTCTATTTTGGTTGACCCAAGTGCGAGTTTAAGTTATGTAAACCCAAAAATAGTATAATTATGTAAATTAAAAGTCAGAAATTAAAAAATCCTTGGCTGGTATAGCTAGCCGCATGAGCAAAAATAAAGGTAAGTTCCAAAATTCCAAACTGTACATTGGAAATTGGAGACCAGTAGTTAAACGTGGACCTGAACATAATGCCATTAGGATCTTATGATGTACTACAGGGCATGGATTGGCTAGAAAAAAAATTGGAATTCAATGGACTGTAAAGAAAATATTATATATTATAGAGTGCAAGATGGAACACGCAAAGAGATTCAGGGAATCAAGAAACCACTATAGCTGCGTCCTATTACAACATCTCAAATGAATAAATGTATGAGGAAGGGATGTCAAATTTATGCCATCTAGGTGGGATATGCGGAATCCAAGGAGAAGACTCCTATGATGGAAAACATACCGGTAGTACAAGACTTCATGGATGTATTCCCAGAAGATGTACCAAGATTACCCCCAAGAAGAGATATCGATTTCGCCATTGAGTTAATGCGAGGAGTTTCACTAGTTTCAAGTGGTGCTTACAGAATGAGTATTCCAGAGCAAACTGAATTAAAAATGCAATTTCAAGAGCTGCTAGACAAAGCATACATTCATCTGAGTGTGTCCCCTTGGTGAGCACTAGTGCTATTCGTAAAGAAGAAGGACGAAACCATGTAGATGTGCATGGATTATAGGCAACACAATAAATTGACAGTAAAAAATAAATATCCATTACCTCAAATTGATGACCTATTTGTTCAGGTGAAGGGGACCACAATATTCTCAAAAATAGACTTAAGGTCTGGATATCACCATATCCATATTAAGGATGAGGATATCCACAAGACTCCTTTCCGTACCAGGTACGAACATTATGTGTTTGTGGTACTACCCTTTGGTTTAACCAATGTGCCCACAACATTTATGAGGTTAATGCACGTTATATTTCACCCCTTCTTTGATAACTTTGTGCTAATATTTATTCATGATATTTTAATCTATTCTGAGGATCAGGAAGAACATAAGGAGCACCTAAGAATAGTGTTGGAGATGTTAAGAAAACACCAACTATACGCCAAGTTCAGCAAATGTGATTTCTTCAAAGAAGAAATCCAGTACTTAGGCCATGTTATTTCAACGGAAGGGATGGAAATTTATCTAGATAAAATTAAGACAATTATGGAATGGCGAATTCCCCAAAATGTGGCAGATATCTGATCCTTTATGGAATTGGCTGGGTACTACCGAAGGTTCATTGAAGGGTTCTACAAAATTGCTTTTCCAATCACCTCCTTGTAGAGGAAGGGAAAACTATTTAAGTGGACTAATGAATGCCATAATAGTTTTGAAAGGTTAAAGCATCTGTTGACTATTGGCCCAATGTTTAGGGTCGCCGAACCCGACAAAGAATTTGAGGTTTGTACAAATGCCTGTAAGGAAGGGGTTGGGGCAATTCTATCACAGGAAGGAAAGGTAGTTGCCTATGAATAAAGGAAGTTAAAAGAGCATGATCAAATATATTCAACCTATGACTTAGAGCTAACAACAGTAGTACATGCACTTCAGGTATGGAGACACTACCTTCCGGGAAATAGGTTTCTATTAAAAACTGATCATAGTAGCCTAACCAGCTAATTTAAGCAAGTTGATCTAAACTCTCGATAGGAAAGATGGAATGCCTTCCTAAGTGAGTTTGATATGGATATTCACCATATGAAGGGTAAGGAAAACTGTGTGGCAGATGCTTTAAGAAGAAAACTGAATTGTGTTTATGAGCTTTGCTATAACAGCTTGAATGAAAATTTTTAGATCAAGTAAAAGAGGAAGCCTGGAAGGATCCTGAATACCAATTCTTATGGAAACAAATGGAGGAGGCTAGAAAGAAATAAAAACCTTCTGAGAATGGAGTTAGCAAAGAACAATTGCTAACGTTTAAAGAAAATATATATATACCAAATCGAGTGGAACTAAAGGAGCCGATCATGAATGAATATCATCGTAGCAATTATGCAGGAAACCCAGGATACCAAAAAATGTTGACCAGATTTAGAAAATTTTATTTCTGGCATGGTATGCAGAAAAACATCGTTGAATACTTAAACAAATGTTTGGACTGTCAACAGGTTAAGGTGGAGCATCGACATCCAACTGGATTGTTGCATCCCATACCAGTACCTGAATGGAAATGGGAGGTCATATCCCTAGACTTCATTACTGGTTTACCACGATAAAAAATGCACAATGACTCCATTATGGTGGTGATTGACAGATTGAGTGTTGTGAAACCAGCTTCAAAAATAGAAGAAAAGGGATATCAATGCCTTATAAATAAGCGACTTCGAAGGGGCAACCTCCAATACAGTGCATGAATGAACAATTCTTTGATGATAAAAAATAAAAAACCTCCTTTCTATATATAGGAGTCCATGGGGCCACAATGTAATCCTAGCTGACCTAACAATAATAATTTAAGGGCACAATAATAAAAATATGGGGGTTACAGGGGTATAATAATAACAATAAGGGGGTTACACTAAAAACAATAAGGGACTATACTAGTAATATAGGGACCTAACATGCCCCTCTCCTTCAAAAAAGTGTTGTCCTCAACGCTTGAGTAGCTCTGGGTGCTTCTGTATAAAATTCTCATCCTCCCATGTAGAATCTTCAGTGGGTAAGTTCTTCCACTTGATGAGATACTCCGAAATTGATCGATTCCGTAGTTGTCGAGTTCTTTTTTCCATGACTGCTTCAGGTTCCAATATGATTTTCCCTTCCCCATCAAGTTCTGGCAATACTGTTTGAACTGGAAGATTTTCACCCATAACCTTCTTTAAGCATGAAACATGGAAAACTGGATGTACTCGCGAAGAAGCAGGAAGCTCCAATTTGTATGCCATAGTACCAATCTTTTGCAACACCTTGTAAGGACCATAGTACTTTGGCGATAATTTATTATTCTTCTTTGCTTGCTTGAGGGACATTGGTTTGTATGGTTGTAGCCGTAAAAATACCCAATCTCCTACATCAAAACTTCTCTCGCTACGATGTTGATCTGCCTGTTGTTTCATTCGATTTTGTGCCAAATTCAGGTTATCCTTTAAGAGTTGGAGAACTTCTTGCTGATGCTCGATGTGATCTTCCACCGCTTGAACCTTCGAATTTTCCCTTAAAGATGATGTGATGGATGGTGGATGATATCCATAAAGTGCCATAAATGGGGTCATTTTTGCTGCAGGATGGAAGGAAGTGTTATACCACCATTCAGCAAGAGGTAACCACTTGACCCATTGTGTTTGTTTATCAGATACAAAACAACGAAGATATCCTTCCAAACACTTATTTACTATCTCAGTTTGACCATCAGATTGAGGATGATAAGATGAGCTATGAGCTAATTGAGTACCCAAACAAGAAAATAACTCCGTCCAAAAATTTCCAGTAAAAATGGGATCTCTATCGCTCATAATAACCCTTGGGTTTCCATGTAGCTTTTGAATTGTGTCCATAAATGTAGTAGCAATTGTACTTGCTTTAAATGGATGGGATAATGCACAAAAGTGTGCATACTTGGTAATTCTATAAACTACCACCATGATGACACTATTTCTTTCGGACTTAGGTAAACCTGTGACAAAATTGCAATATTTGTCTTGGATACCTGGTATGATAGTTGAAATGGATATTCTCATATATAATGCAAGTGAACGCACCTATACCTTTAAGGCGCCTTATTCAATAAACTTCAGCATCCTGAC
Source organism: Pinus albicaulis (assembly GCA_034641835.2). Classification (NCBI taxonomy): domain Eukaryota; kingdom Viridiplantae; phylum Streptophyta; class Pinopsida; order Pinales; family Pinaceae; genus Pinus; species Pinus albicaulis. The sequence continues at coordinate 764,353,046 of CM076581.1, read as the reverse complement.
CAGCAGCAGTGGTCCAACAGTTTCTTCTTTTGTTTGAGCATCTCCAGTCCTAGATCCTATAGCTAAGCGCAATTCCATACCCAGTGGCTGGTGGGTAGCTTTTTGTATTTTTATCCATTGAGCGAGAACCATGGAACATGAGTGACGAGGGAATTGCCTTCGAAAAACATTCATGGAATGAGGCAACACCGAAGAGAGAAAACTTCATGCGGGTGTAAATGAGTAAATATCATTTAGAGATAGCATAGCTTTATTCCAGTAGAGCAAAGGAATGCAACATCACCTACTTTATGAGCCTTTAGAAGAGTGCCAACTCAGGTAGAAAAGCAAATTGGGTCTTGAGAGAGCTCCCACCCTTCTTTTCACCAAGCACGAAGCACTTACTTGAAATCTCCTCCCAATGTTGACATGGAATGGATAAAGGTTTTAGAAGACCCGGGGTCTTAATTGTCTCAACTTTATTCTACTGGCAAACCAAACATTCCGCCATAAAATTTTGAATATTAGATTTAAGGCCATCCCAACAAAATTCTTTCTTCACCCTTCCCTTTTTTGTAGATTATTTCAAAGTCATAACCCAACATCTTTGTGACCCATTTTTTCTGCTCTTCTAAAGATAGTCTTTGTTCCAAAAAGTGTTTAAGACTATCATGATCAGTTTTTACCTTGAAGTGTCTTCCCATTAGGTAAGGTCTCCATTTCTTTAGTACATGTAGTATTGCCAACATTTCCTTTTCATAAATATCCTTTTGTAAATACTTTCCTTTGATTGAACGACTTTCAAAAGCAACGGGTCTTCCTTCTCGCATTAAAACAACACCAATTCCATTTCCTGAGGCATCACATTCCATAATAAAGGTTTTTGTGAAGTATAGCATAGCTAAGACTGGTGCTAGGCACATTGCCTCTTTAAGATGTTCAAAGGCCTTAGTTGCTTCAGGAGTCCATGAAAATGCATCTTTCTTCAATAATGTTGTTAGAGGTGCTCCTATTCTCCCATAATTCTTAACAAACTTGCGATAATACCTTGTTAACCCGACAATTCCATTCAATTTCTTTTTGGTTGTGGGAACTTTCCATTCTTTAATGGCTTTAATTTTGTTAGGGTCTACCTTAATACCCTCGTGAGATACAATATGACCCATATATTCCACCTCTTGTAATCCAAAGAAACATTTGGGTGTTTTTGCATATAATTGTTTCTCCTGCAATAGTTTGAGCACCCTTTCAACATGTTGAACATGATCCTGGCTCTGATACCAAATGTTGGGAAACCAGCTCCAAAAAGAGAAGAAAAGAGATATCAACGCCTTAGAAATAAGCCACTTCAAGGGGGAAACCTCCAATACATTACATGAATGAACAATTCTTGGATGATACAATTTACAAAACCTCCTTTCTATATATAGGAGTCCATGGGGCCATAATGTAATCCTAGTGGGCCACAATGTAATCCTAGCCAACCTAACAATAATAATTTAAGGGCACAATAATAACAAAATGAGGGTTACAAGGGTACAATAATAACAATAAGGGGTTTACACTAACAATAATAAGGGACTATACTAGTGATATAGGGACCTAACACCTTCCAAGACCTGCTGTAGATTAGTATATCATCAAAAAATACTAGCACAAATTTTCTAAGGAATGATTTGAAAATGGAATTCATCAACCCTTGAAATGTAGAAGGTGCACTGGTAAGGCCAAAAGGCATGACCAAAAATTCATAATGATGCTCATGAGTTCGAAATGTTGTTTTTGGAATATCTTCAGTCTTCATTCTAATTTGATGATATCCTGAACGAAGATCCAACTTGGTAAAATAAATTGCTCCATGTAATTCATCCATTAATTCATCAATCACAGGAATGGGAAATTTATCTTTAATGGTGAGCTTATTGAGCTCCCTATAATCCGGACACATTCGCCATGATCCATCCTTCTTGTGTACCAATACTACAGGAGTAGAGAAAGAACTTTGACGAGGTTGAATTATACCCGCCTCTAACATTTCTGCAATCATACGTTCAATTTCGCTCTTTTGGAAGTAAGGATATCTATAAGGCCTGATGTTTGGAGGAACACTTCCTGGAATCAAATGAATAGCATGATCATGATCACGAATAGGTGGGAGTCCTTTGGGAGTTTCAAACACCTGGGAATGATTGTCCAAGACTTGTTGGAGATCTGCAGAAATAGATGATTTTGATGTCGGAACTTCTAGTGAGCATAATTGTGCAATTACCCCTCGTTGTTCTTTCTTTAGAAGCTTTGTCATGACATTAGAGCTTATTATCCTTCCCGGCTTCCCTTCAATACCCCGTAATTCGACTTCCTTTCCTTCTGAAAAAAATTTCAAGAAAAGTTCTTGAAAATTAAAAGCTACCGTCTCCAAAGATTGTAACCATTGTACTCCTAGTACAACATCAACACCTCCCATAGGAATGGAAAGCATTGGACTAGTCAATACATATTCCCCCATGGTTAGCTTGATATTATGGCATTTTCTAGAGCAATTTATAGTTCCTCCATTTGCAACCATCACTTGACTTTCTGGTGCTGGGTATAGGAAACAATTCAATTCCTTGGCTACTTTACAATGAATAAAATTATGGGTACTACCTGAATCAATCAACACTATTACCTTTTTCTTCCTGATATGTCCTTCTATCTTGAGAGTTTGAGGAGTGGTAATTCCTGCCAATGCATTACAAAATATGGTCAGACTCATTTCGTCCTCTTTTAGTGCTAGTTCCTGGTGTATATCCTCTTCTTTTGAAGATTCTTGTTCATTTTATTCTTCCTCTTCACAATCTATGTAAAATAATTTATTCTTCCTCTTCACACTTATGACCTTTAGTGTATCTGCTATCACAACTGTAGCAAAGCCCTTTTGCTCTTTTTTCTTCCAATTGTTGTGGTGTCAACCTTGTAGGTTGTGGAAATCTAGGAGTAGCAACACTTCCATATTTATAGAAGTGATTTTTAGGCTTCCTTGTCACCATAATTTTACATTCATTTTTTCTTGCCAACCTGAATGACTTCTCCAATGAATCAGGTTCCAAAACGTGAACTTCATGTTGGATGTTATCCTTTAAAGTACCTAGGAAGAGATCAATCCTGTGTTCCTTTGGAATATCAGTTACCCTTATATTCAATTTTTGGAAGTCCTCAATGTGCTTCACCATTGAAAAATTTTGTGTGAGATTTATCAATTGGATAAAGAAAGTGTTTCTCTTTGTATCCTCATAATGTGCTATCATTTCCTCTGTAAAAATTGACCAAGTGACAATTTTTTTACGGGAGCAAAGCCATCGATACCATACAAATGTATTTTGTTGTAAATGTAAAGTTGAAATGCATACCATTTGTGTGTTTTTCACATTATTGAGATCAAAATATTGCTCCATCTGTAGTATCCATGTTACAGGATCCTTTCCATCAAACTTCCTCATATCCATTTTTGGAATATGGTGGTTCTTCCCTCTAACATTAGAGTTTATGAAATCACGATTAACATTTATTTTGTTCTCATCATGAGTTTCCTCTACTATCTTTTCAGCATTAGGAAACATTTCTTGTATCAACTTTTTCAAACCTTCCATGTCTGCTTTTAGATCATTCTTCATGTTTTCCATCTTAGCTTCCATGTCATCCATCTTAGATTCCATGCCAACTTCCATGCCATCCAGCTTAGCTTCCATGCCATTCTTCAAACCATCCATCTTAGATTCCACGTCTTTCTTCAAACCATCCATCTTAGTTTCCATGCCTTTCTTCAAAACTTCCATGTCATTTTTTGTTGCTCTTTGCGAGAGCGAATTTTTTTTCACTTGCTCTTGTAATTTTGATATGCCATGCTACCATTCTTCGTCTTCATGAGTCATAGTAGAGCCTTCTAAAGGCTTAATGGGTGTTGAATTCTTATTAGGGGTCATTTTAGAACCCAATACTGATATCTATTCTACAATATTCCCTTGGAATCAATTCAACTTGATTCTTCAAACAAGACTTATTCAATTCGGAAAAAAAATGCACACCTTTTACTTGCTTTTGAGGAGCTCGGTATTGAAATTGACTTATCTATATACTTGCAAATCCTCAATATTTGAAATTCGGCCCTGTAGTATTCCTCTGAAGCTTCTTTCAAATTCCACAGCTCTGAATTGATTTCGATTCTTCAAGGCAAAGTTATGTCCAATCTCCCACAATGACCTAATTATGGACTGGTTCAGTAGAGTGAACTTGTACGACTTTCCACGTGTCACTTTTTGCTCCTTTGGCTCTAAAATTTATAGAAAAGAAACTAAATTCCATGTCATTCCAGTCAATTTTTACAGAATTCCAATCTGATGCTCAGAGAGAGAGTTATGAATATTTTCCCACGATCACCTCTTTGAGATGAAATTTGGGAGCCTGAAAAAGACCTAACTTCCACAGATCATATATTTGAAAATATTGCAAACCAAGCTCTGACATTTTGCGATGATGTTCCTTTGGATTTTAGCTTTGCGCTCTAAAAAGTTCAGCTTCTGAACCTTTGTAGAAAAAAATTTATAGCGAAAATCTCGCGATGATCTTTTAAAGTGAAATTCAGGAGACTGCAAAATGCCCTAACTTCCACAGATCATATCTCCGAAAATATTACGAACCAAGCTCTTAAATTTTACGACGATGTTCCTTGAGATTTCGGCTTCACACTCTAAATTTTTTAGCTTCTGAACCTTCGTAGAAAAACAGTTATAGCTAATATTCCACGATGACCCGTTTGGAGCAGCGAAACCCTAGAATCCAAATATTTGATATGAAATGTTGTGAAACCAGCTCCAAAAATAGAATAAAAGAGATATCAACACCTTAGAAATAAGCCACTTTGAGGGGGAAACCTCCAATACATTACATGAATGAAAAATTCTTTGATGATACAAATTACAAACCCTCCTTTCTATATATAGGAGTCCATGGGGCCACAATGTAATCCTAGTGGGGCCATAATGTAATCCTAGCTGACCTAAAAATAATAATTTAAGGGAACAATAATAACAATATGGGGGTTACAGGGGTACAATAATAACAATAAGGGGGTTACACTAACAACAATAAGGGAGTATACTAGTAATATAGGGACCTAACATTGAGTAAGGCTGCACATTTTATACCTGTATAGTGTACTTACAAAACTGTATAGATAGCAGACATTTTTATGAGAGAAATCTTCAAAATGCATGGCATTGCAAACACTATTATTTCTTTACTTCAGCATTCTAGAAAACTTTGTTTACAGGTATGGGGACCAAAATAAATTTCAGCACTGCTTATCATCCTCAGACGGATGGAAAAACTGAGTGGGTAAATCAAGTCTTGGAATACATGCTATGCATGTACGTGATGCAGCAGCCAACAAAATGGGAAGAACATTTACACCTAGTTGAATTTGCCTACAACAATGGTTATCAAGAGTCCCTTAAGATGAGTCCTTTCGAAGCTCTATATGGACGAAAATGTCACAACCCCATTAATTGGAGCTACCCCGAGACTAAGTTAATGCTTGGACCAGAAATGCTGGCTAATATGGAATCAGAGGTAAGAAAGATCAGGAAAAACCTGAGAGCTGCTCAAGATCGACAGAAGATATACGCGTATAAGAAAAGGACTTATCGAGAATTTGAGGTGGGAAATCATGTGTATGTAAGGATCAAACCAAAGAAGAGCACCTTAAGATGTGCCTCTTGTTCCAAGTTGGCAGCGAGGTTTTGTGAACCTTTCTAGTATTGGAAAGAGTGGGGCCTGTGGCATATCGATTGGCTTTATCCAGTCGTATTCGGGTACACAATCTGTTTCATGTGTCCCTTCTAAAGTGATACGTACATGATCCGAAGAATGTAATCCATTGGCAGAACATTCAAGTAGGATAAGATTAGGAAATCCTAACTTGAAACATAAATTTTTATGAGAATTTAACAAAAAAATGTTGTTTGCAGGTAGAGCTGGACGGTGAGTTTCTGGTCGAACCTCAACGTATACTCAACTGGAGAGAAATCATGCTCTGGATGCGAGTCATCACCCAGGTTAAAGTGCAGTGGAAGCACTTCAGCTCGGATGAGGCTACTTGGGAAGACGAGGGATTTGTACGTGAGGCTTATCCGGAGTTATTTCCTGAGCTGGAGTGAAACACCGAGGATGGTGTTTACTTCCAGGGGGGGAAGTTGTGACAGCTGACTTAAGTATTAACTAGTTGTTTAACTAGTATTATGTCATTTTAGTTATTATTTTGAAGAAAACTGAAACATTTATTTTTCTGGAAAAGGTTATTTTAGTTCTGTGGGAAATAAAATTAGTTATGGAAAATTAGTTCCATAAAAGTAAAAAGACTGATGGTAAAAATTATTCTAAGAACTGAGAAGTGGTTGGATAGTTTTGGGCAGTTACTTCTCCTCTGACGATAAAAGGTACACCCCAGTGAGGAAAAGGGGTTCTGCTCAATAACTAAGGAAGAGAGTGAAGAATTTCCTAAGCTGGTAGAGACGAGTGGAAAACACTTAGCATTCTTGAGGATTTCTGGAATTGGTTGGACTTGGGGTCCTGAGGTCTCAAAAGAAATCTCTGTCAACCCATACTTATCAGGTGTGGAGCACGGGGGAAAGAGAAGGACGTAATCGCCTCTCTTGATTGTTGGGAGGACATCATCAACAGAGTTCAAATTCAGATAAGTAACTATTTATTTCAAATGAATTAGACATAAGTGTTATTACAGGAAATGCACACAATTATGTGTTTAACTAGCTTTATGGAAAAAAAACATTGTAATAGACAAATATGAGAAAGTAAAGAATTGAATACTGCAAATATTTATAGATCCAAATTCTCCAACAGCTAGCGTGACATTAAGTGTCAAGGACATGGCAGGAGATCAAACGTACACAACCTTATCCGAGACATTTATTTAATCATACAACGAGCACCAGAAACTTTAAATATTGCGATTAAGTAAATATTCGCATAAACGTGCATAATATTAAGTCACGTATGAAAACTGAGTTCATCAAAACGCATATATACATAAACCAAACTTATGAACATTGTATAGTATATGAGAAAACATGGGTTTCTCCTTAGGAGATTAATCTTAGAGTAAGAAGTAAATTTTTTTTTATGTTGAATGTTACATACTTGATGTTAAAGTGACCTCTTTACTAATTAAGGACCACTAGGTGGTTGGTACTCATTAATGATGGGACCATAAGTAGTTAGGGTATTGGTATTGGGGTAAGGTAGGAGGTTGTATAATGTTTTGTCCAATACTATTGTATTTGGAACTTTTCTCATTGAAATGTTACCCCACCTTAAGAAGCAAGTAAACATGACTTCCTTTATTCTCAATATCATTAGTACACATGTTCAATATAAGTGTTTATGGTGTGTGCTTCAAGTTCAATGGTCAAGAAATACTACAATTTCATATAAATAATTACAATTTTTCATGACCTAAATTACATTGTTGAATACATAAATAGATTCATCCCCTAAAACTTACAATTCTAACAATTCTTCTAAAAATTTCGAAAAAAAAATCCAAAAAAAAACCAAAAAAACCATAAATCATTATTTGACTTAAATTTTTAATTATAATGATTTTTTTTTAAATTACCAAAAATCATCCTTTATTTATAGATTTAGTTTAGCGTATTACAGCAAATAGCACTCACCCCGAGACGTGGTAATATGCAAATATGAATTATAAATTGAAATTTATTTTATTATATAAATAAAAAAATAATATATATAAATATTGGGTTTCAAAATTTTATATTTAAATTTAATTAATAAATATAAAAAAAAATTATTTAACAAATAATGAAGTATATTTTTTATATATTTTAATAAATAATCATAAAATATATTAAAAAAATAAAAAATATATATATCAGAATGAAAATATTTATATATAATAATAATAAGTGCTAGAGCAAGTTTCTTTTTATAAATTTTTGGGCATTGACTGACTTCATTTATAGTATTGAAAAGAGGATTATTGAAGACTAAAAACCTTATTATGAGTTTGAAAAAAATTGTAAGTCCTTCTATCTTTATATTTGGAGTAAAAAGAGGTTTCTCTTTGAGAATCCCTGTTGTTTTATAAGGATGTGAAGTTTGGGGTTGCAGTATATCTTTGTCCCCCATTGAAAGTACAACTATGTTTAGGTATAAGATGTATAAGAAGAAGCTTTACAACAGGGAATCCAAAAGGATCCCCAAAATTGCCTCTAACTTTAATCAAAACCCCCACTTTAGCATCAAGGGCAGGTGGCATAAGGATGGCCAGTTTTGGCTCAACCATTAGGGAACTAAGGAAGAGCTCAGAATGGGAAGCAAAGATAGTGTAAAAAATACTATTACCTCCAAATTTAAGTACAAGTTGTGGGAGGATAAGGAGATGGAGGGTAAAAGGAAGCTTAGTTACTATAAGGAGGTGATTAACCCTGCCCTTGATAATCAGAACTATCTCTCTGTGTTGACCAACACTAAGAAAAAAATGAACATCTCTAGGATTACAACTAATTCTCATGGGCTTCTGAGTGAGACCCGGCAGTGGTCTATTCCCAAGACTCCTTGGAACAATAGAATCTGTCATATTTGCGATACTAAGGAGGTGAAGATGAAAACCACTTCTTGAAAAAAATAAACATCTCTAGGATTATAACTAATTCTCATGAGCTTAAGAGTGAGACATGGTCTATTCACAAGACTCATTGGAACAATAGAATCTGTCATATTTGCGAACTAAGAGTGAAACCCGGTGGTGGTCTATTCCCAAGACTCCAAATCTGTCATATTTGCCATACTAAGCAAGTGGAAGATGAAAAACACTTCCTTTTAAAGTGCCCAGCTCTCACTCACATCCTCTCTCAATTCCCACCTATTAAGCCAATCCACCTATAACGATCTTAGAGCGCTACTTTCCCCCTTATATTTGATCATAGAAACAATATTTTAAAAATCCAAACTTCATTTTTTTTTAGAATTGATCTTGGTGGTAAAAGTTAATCATCATCATATATATCACAATTAAAATATTGATATGTAGAAAAATATCTTATACTTCAAATTTATCACATTCTTATAAGGAAAAATACAAGAATATCAGTTAAAAAAATCCACTCACTCCGGTTTTGAGCGGCACGCCGACTCTCTTTTGACAAATATTATAAAGCAGCTCAACCTTATCCTCGACTGGACGAAAACTCGTGCTTATCCTCGAATCCATGAAAACTCGTGACAATTAACAGTCGAAGTCGATCATTGACAGGGGAACTGGGGAGGCGTGAAACAACCAACGAACGTTAATAGTGCAGGCGCCATGCACGGACCTTCGAATGTGACACAATTTATTATTTTATCTTAAGCCTTTATTACGTGAAGGAGGCGCGTGATGGTACTTGATTAATTAACAATGAGGTCGATGGTACTTAATTAATTAACAATGCAGCTGGCGTGGTAACAGTGAGAGCTCTACTTTCGCACATGGGCGCGCCTGTTCATATTGAGACGGAACTCAAAAGGGCGTGGTGGCGGCGAATTGCGATAGATTTGTCAGGATGTTTGGTAGGGTTTGGGAAAGGAGCGCGTTAGGCACCGGCCGAATTGACTATAAATGGAAATTCTGTGAATAAATTGATACAGTATCGGTCTGGCATGGAGGAATCTTGTTATTGGAAAAAAAAAATGTCAAGAGAGTATATGATTTTTGATAAGAGCGGTTGCTCTGAAAAAATAATTCTGTTTCATGTTCGGGATTTCATTATTTCTGTGTATGAGATTGATGGGCTTCATCCCGAAGGAAATGGGTTTAAGGAGGCCATGGCTTTGGGTGTGGGTGCTTTGGAGAATGTCAAGTTATTCCGGTCTGTTGGATATCAGAATATTCTCCAAATTTGTAATAAGAATATGTTGAGCAGTTTTTCTATACCATTGTTAGAAGAAGTGTCTTCTAAATATTCTTCTTTTTCTTCTGGTGAAGTGATTGTTTCTATGGCCCATGAGATCCAACAACAGCAAGAGAAGAATATTCCCAAAATCTATAATGAGAATAAGTTCAGAAATCTGTCCATGCCAGTGTTAGAAAAAGAGTCTTCTAAAAATTCTTCATTTTTGTCCAGTGAAGTGATTGCTTCTATGGCTTATAACGAGATTCAACAGGAGCTGCAAGTAGAGATGACAGATGAGGAGGGAAGCAATTGTTTCTGTGGGGAAGAGGGAGATGAGCTTGATGCTCTGTTAAATTTGGGGGATAACTTAGATGACACTGCAGATTCAATGGAGGTTGGAGAACAATATAGTAGCCAGAGAATTAAGGAACCATTTGAGAAGTTGAGAAATATAGTTGGTGGAGAGTGTATGGATCCGGTTGATGTGTTGGATGAAGCCATTCAATATTTGAAGAGATTGGAGATGGACCTCAAGAAACTGAAGGATATGTGAAATATGTTATGGGTGGCTTAGATGTTTTTAGTTGTATAATATGACACTAGTTAGAGCTAGAATTGAATTTAGTAGTTTGTAATTGGTTTCTCTTAACAGCTATGTATTTGGTGAACTTATGTTGGGGTGTTTTCAGACATTTCAATTTCAAACAAGTTTATGTATACAGAATGTATAAATTGAATTGGTAAAGCATTGATTTCAATTATTATTTATCAATTGCCAGAGTTATGTGATTTTGAAAATAGATTTTTCAGCTATCAGGTAAATAGGATTCTTATATTTTCAATAGATTTTTTATAATTTCTATTTATAGATAATTTAAATTTAATAAATTGGAATATTTTTAATTGTATATATAAAATGGAGTTGTTTTTAGTGCGATTTTTTGGAGTTTTAGGTGCAGGAATCTGGCGAAAAAATTTGAGGCAAAATCTTGATTCTATTATTTAAACTGATATTTAAACTGTAAATATGGATTCAGCACCCTAAAAACTTTTAGGACACTTCGATTGTGCAAAGTTACCCATCAAGCTTCTATTTTCAATAAATAAAATCTTCAAAAAATCGCACTAAAGACTACTGATAATTTAATGAATTAAATCAAAGTTTATAAACAATTTTACAATTTCTCATTTTTACTTTTATTCCGGACATTTACAGATTGTTACCTTTACCAATTACATATATATATTTTTTAATTATTTAATTTATATAACTCTGCTAGTTTTTATACCAAATATGTTTTTGTGCATACCCTTTTATTTGGAAATACACTTAATGTTTTGGCAATCACTTTCGCTCAGTTATTCACACAGTCCTGTTTATATAAGAGACATTCTAAATATAATTTATACCTAGTTCAACACAGCCAATGTAATTTGTAGGAGGTTGCAAATATTATAAGAAATACTTATTATGAAGTACTTACATGAGTGAGACACTCTGAATATAATTTGTACGAGGCTCAACACATCTAATTCAATATGATTTATAAGTAGTATATATAAAATATATATTATAAAATATTTAGCTGAATTATTTATCATAAATTTAATATATTATTTTTATAAAAAACTACACTTTCTGATTTTTTAAATTAAATTTATTTTACTCTAAAATAATTTAAAATCAAAATATTTTTCTCACTATCATAAAGCTTAAAGGGTAAGTTTGTCTCCAACTTCATCACTGTAAAATCACCATCAAGATTGGAATTGTAAGTATGGAGTGAAAGTTGAACGTCATGGATTCTAATTAGTACTCTTTTAGGGCACATTTTGAAAGTGAGTTTTATTTACATATATCTTATATCTTTAATTTTTACCTTTCTCATTATTACATATATTTATTATATTTCAATTAATATATTAATTTTATATTAGTGTATTTGTTTCTTTATCTTTTTAATAAAGCATAAATTTTATATTTAAAAAAAAAATATTTTAAAATTATTAAAAATATAATAAATAAAATCCTTCAAATAAAAATTGATATAAATAAGAGAAAGAAGTATGACTTGCAAACAATTGTATCTTTGAATAAAAACAAAATCAGTTTAAAAAATAATTGAAAAATGTTTTGGTTATATAACTAAGGTGGGTGTCATTGTGTAATTATTTATCTAGTTAGAAGTTTGTTTTCTAGTTTTTTTATTTTAATTATTTTTAATAAATAATAAATTGGATTGATTATTGAAAAGAATAACGTGCAATGTGGGAAAAAAGAGAAGTAAAATTGGAAGACTTAGCAACAATAAAAGCCAGGCCGAGTAAGAAATTAGTAGAGTTGGTTTGCTTTCAATGGCCGTGCTCTTTCTGCGCTAAACAACAGCAAAAAGTTAATTTAAGGCTCTGACATTCGAAGTTGAGTGGGATTGAGTTTTGTATTTATTTATTTATTCTTTTTAGTTTTAATTTTGCATGTTCATGTTATATATATAATATGTTTGTTTATAAATAAAATGGAGTGTTTGTTTTTAATATTTTATTTTATATAAATTTGTATATATAAATATAATTTTAGATTATGACGAGTTTTTATTTGAGAAGGCTAAATTCTATCAATTATATTGTAAATTTAAAAACGAAAGTAAATGTTTTCTTTTCTACAACAATATCTTGTTTAGAGAGTTTGTTCATTGTAGCATTTTGATTATCAGATTTGTAAACATTCAACTTTTTATCTTAGCACTGTGATTACGTGAATGGTGAGAAATGCCCATAGATCTTCAGAACTTAACTAAAATGGAATTTTAGTTAAGTTCAATGGTTTGTGATCTTTGTACCAGCTGATTTTTTTTCAAATTTAATTATAAATGTATAAAGGTGTGTAAAAATTACCTTTAATTCAAGGGAACTTCTATTTGAAGTTTAAAAATACAATTGATTATTAAAGAATTTGAAGTTTAAAAATACAATTGATTATTAAAGAATTTGAGAGAAGAGTCACTAATTTGGGGTAAAGTAAGCTTTTTCATTATCTCTGGTTTTATAATTCTTCTTATCATTTCATTTGAGTTAAACTCTTATTTTTTCTTCTTTATTTTTGGAATTTAATAGAGTTTAAAAATATTGGTTGAATAGTTGTCTGAAAAGAATTAACTAAGATATTTTCACATATATCAAAATATTTATTAAATTATTAATGTGAATTAGAATGGTGTATGTGTTGAAATCAATATAAATTAAGATATGCTAAATAAGATGTTATGTTAATATGAAGGGCTAATTTTATATGGTTTAATATAGGATATGAGAAAACTTATTTCTTCTTCTTTTTCATTTTTTTAATGTCCCTTATCCCAAGGAATTTCTAGGTTTTGTTGTCCTCATGTACAATTATTTAATCATTTTTAACAAGAAACAAATAACATATAACTACACTAAAAAATAGTGAGAAGGTAGAAAACCAAAATGATGTCAATTAAGAATTTACTATTCTAGATAGGATTTTTTTTATCCCAAACGATAAAAAAGAAGAAGATGATGATGATTGAGAAAATTATATGAATATTTTGAAAGTAGTAGTTTTAAATAGAGCATCATTTGAAAATATGAAGGGAATAACTAAATTTAACAAATTTTATTTCATTGATGCAACTTTTAAATACTAAAATTTTATTCTATTCTTTAAATTATAAAAGTTAGCAATTTTTGATTCACAATTACTTACTACTCAGTTGAGCAAAGTGTTGTCATTGATGTCAAATGAGTAGTTAAGGAAGTAGTTATTGATATCAGGGAGTATCAAGCTCAAGGGAAGCTTGTTGGAGAGTGACATTTGGTTGTCATTGATGTCAAACAATCACTAATTAGTGTTCAATGTTTGTAGAGACTTGTAGTTGTTGTAGAGTGTTGATCTAATTGTCTACCTTTGAAGGAATTTATATTGTAGTGGATCAACTCAAGTGCTTGATCTCCTACAAAGTATATGGTTGGATAGTCCTTAGAAATACCTTTCCATCAGTGTAAGATACATTAAAAAACTTCAAATGGATAAGGATTTATTGCAGTTTGAAGTTTGGAAAGGTTATAAGGGAACATGATTCCACACAAGATGAAAGAAGCATTAACTAACCTAAAATTTGATGGCATGCCATGGAAATTTTGGTTGGAGGGTTTTGGCATGGAGAGTCATATTCTCGTAGTTGACATAATCCATAGACTGTAATAGAATATTGTGAAAATTCATGTCCTGCTATAGAGTAAAAGTAAAAAAGTTCGCTGGGGCTCGAAATTGGACAATTTCCATAGTAGATAGACTCCAGAGACAAAACCCTTTCCATCATGGTAATTAATGTAAATCTTGTGCTTCAAGAAATTTTAATTAACAAAGTAAATTGGTCGAAAAACACACGATCCTTAGGCCTTCCTTTTGTACATGATGATTTGGCACAATGAAAAATGGCAGAAGGATATTAGTCAACAAAAAATGATGTGGCAGATGGTTAGTAAGATAGGTTAACAAAAGTATGACATCGCCATGATGATGACATTGCATGTTGTGCTAGGTGACAGGTGGCATGCTAATTTGGAATTTTTGGTACCCAAATGGCCCTTTGTTAGGTGATATGTGGAACCACTCATAGTGTGACACATGGCATGCTATTGATGTGGGACAACACATGGAAAGTGATGTTAATGATAAATGACACATGGTGATTGGTACACAAGGAAACGAGGTGGTAAGAGAGGAAAATTGGCGTAGGAGTTGAATGGTGATTCTACTGGCATGATTTATCACAATTAAAAAAATATGATGGAAAGATCAACATAGAATGAGAACATGCGTGGAGGTTATTGTGCGGTCTAGTACATGATGGATTTGATGGGGGAAAAGGATTTGATTTCACAGTCCAAATTCACATCAAGTTCACAACATGTGTGAGGGTTAACGACTAGTATAGTCTACGATGGATCCAATGGTTATCGAAGTCTTAATATAAAAAGACAAATTTCAATCGATATTTCTATATGAGTGATCATTCATGCATGAAACTCACCGGATGTGGTATTTAGATGATGACATAGAAGCACACCTAGATGATAGGTTGTAGTGACATGGCTTAGGGAATGATTTGGAAAATTCTTGGAGTTTGTGCCAAGGGGCCATTTGATGAGTATTTGCACCTTTAGACTTAAGGCATGGTTTTGTCCCTCGGGCATATAATTCCCAATAAATAAAAATTAAGGGTGTAGAAGGTTTATAAAACTTGTGTTACGATTAGCACTCTCTGTGCTTAAGCCATTGGTTATGGAATATAGACATACATTTGAGAGTGCTACAAAGTGAGGAGTCCACTACCCTCTGATACATATCTCATGTTTTTTAGGTCACAATATCATGTGAAAGAGAGTTGAAAGGTAAGGGTGCATAAAAATCAAAATTTGGCATTCTGGTTGACAAATTCAGTTAAGAGCCAGTCAAAGGATTGATATGGTTGTGTGAACTTGGTCTTGTTGAATTGTTATAACAATGAGTTTACCAAGGGAAAAATCATAGTTTGATGATAATGGTATTGGATCATTGAAGCTATAAAATATGTAGCAGTTGTGGATAAGTCACAAGAAGTGTCGTTGAAGATTATAGGATGAGACAACGTGTAGAGAGATTAAATATAGAATTGTTTCTAAGTGCATCATGTGGCTGTGTCAATTAGAGAAGGGAAGGAGGCCATTGAAGTGGTGGGAGTGTTGTGACTAAGAGCTAAGAGGGCTAAGATCTAAGAAAGTTGAGAATTAAGAAGGAAACATGATTGAGAAGGCCAAGAGCCTAAGAAGCATGAGAAATAAGAAGGCTAAGCATTTGAGAAGATGAAGTGTTTGAGAAGAGAAATAATTTGAGAATGAAAATACTCGTATTTTTTTATTATATCTGAAGAATGATTAAGAACCTGCAAGAACTAAAAGAGCTAGTTAAGTGATGAAGAAGACTGAGTTGAAAATAATAACTTGGAACAAATCTGAAAGTTGTGACCAGATCTGAGTGTGAGGAGAGCTACATAGTAGATGCAGAGGCAGAGGATGCTGAGTTGTATTGTGAAATATCAAGAAATTTGGGGGATAACTTAGATGACACTGCAGATTCAATGGAGGTTGGAGACCATAGTAGCCACATAATTAGGGAAACATTTGAGAGGTTAAGAAATATAATCGGTGGAGACTAGATGGATCAGTAGATGTGTTGGATGAAGCCATTCAATATGTGAAGAGATTGGAGATGGACCTCAAGAATATGAAATACATGTGAAATATGATATGGATGGTTTAGATGTTTTTAGTTGTATAATGTGGCAATAGTTAGAGTTAGAATTGAATTTAGTAGTTTGTAATTGGAGGCATTTCTTGCGGCATGTATTTGGTGAACTTATGTGTTAGGTTGTTTTTAGATATTTCAATTTCAAATTGCTTATATATACACAATTTATAAACCGAATTGGTAAAGTATTGATTTCAATTATGTATCCATTGCTGGAGTTCCATGTTTTTTAAAATACTTTTTGAATTATTTAAAGTAATTTATTTTGGAATAAAATTTCTATATATTTTTTTTGAAAAATTATGAATAATCTAATTTTAGTAAGTAAAAATATTTTTAATTGTATATACCATTTAATAAAATAGAGTTTCTAAATAAACAAATGACATATAACAACTTGTTTCTGCCATTTAATTTAGATAACAATGCTAGCTTTTATACAAATATATGTTGTGTCCGTGAGCTTGTTTTGCAGAGAACTTTGTTTGAATGTCTTGGTTATATGTTTTAGCCATCACTTTCACTCATTTATTCACACAATTATGTTTATATAAGAGATACTCTAAATATAATATGTAGTTGGCTCAACATAGTGAATATAATGTGTAGGTAGTTAGAAATATTAGATCTAAAACTTTTGTGATTTATAATGTAGATAAATGTCTTTTGGATTAATCACATCATTAGGATTTGGTTGATGTTTCAAACCATCTAATGTGGTTCATCCTCAGGACAAGGTGAACAAGGAAATCAATCTCAAAGAATAAATAGTAAAGCTACATCATTGCTTGGTCATTGCTCCTAAAAGTAAACGCTATTTGACTATGTTAGCTAATTAGTTAGAATATTAAAAGTTTTTTAATTATTTTTATTTTTATATAAAAAAGGTTAATAAATAATATAATAGTATTATAATTTAATAAAAAGTTACAATTACAAAATTAACATAAAAAAAAAAAGGAAAAAGAAAAAAAGAAAAAAAGAGAGGGATTAATAATAGCATAGGGAATAATCTTAAATTAACAAGAGATATTAAATAATTTAAAAAGAGAGAGATTTAATTTATAATTATTATAATAATTTAATAATTTAATAAAAAGTTTAAATTATAAATTTATATAAAAGGGATAAGGGTTAATAATAGCATACGGAATAATCTTAATTTAATAAGAGATATTAAATAAAAAAAAGAGAGAATTAAATTATAATTATTATACTAATAAGAGAGGGGAAATATATATATATATATATATATATATATATATATATATATATATATATATATATATATATATATATATATATATATATATATATAGACACACACACACAAGGGTAAGAATTAATATTATAATATAATTCAAGGGATAATAAAAAGGCCTAAAAATAGAAACGTGATAAAAATTAAATAAGGAAAAGACTAGAAAAATAAAATTAATATCGAAGGTGGGGGAATAAAACCAGAGAGAGAGAAAAAACAAAGACACAGGGCGGAAGGAACTCAATGCACGAGGGAGAAATCACTTGGAGAGGGCCGAAGTCCAGCTCTCACTTAATTTCCACCTATCATCTCTATTGATATTCTTAGGATGTCTCTCAATTTCAATAGCCTCCCTCAACTTTCTATGATGGAAGTGATCCACCTTAGCGATGACTTTGGAGTATTTAATGCACACATGGTGACATGATTTCCCATCATGCTCTGTAAGGGCAAAAGTGCGAGATCAATTATGTGTAATGTCTGTAGCATGTTCATGAATTATCTGTCTAATGGATTGACCGATTTCCAAAATATAGGGAGTACCACAGGAACAACGCCCTAAATAAACACCTTTCATGTCCTTTGGGCCAATAGGGTCCTTGAAAGGCCCAAGAGAATTCTTGATAGTACAGAGAGGCTTAAACAAAGAGGAGACATTGTTTCTCCTAAGGACATGGGAAATTATGTTTGTGGTCCCTTAGATAAACGAGAGATTAACCTTGGAGATAGGATCCACTCGAGTAGACTTATCCCTTAAGTCTTTGAATGATTTTGAAAAGGCCTTAAGGCCATGAGATTTGTTATACCCATTAGTCTCAAACACATCAATAATTTGGGATTTTTCCCATTGTAGGTTGCTATCATTAGATATTCTAAGAGCACGAGTAGCCAGAGTGTAGAGAACACCAAATTTCTGAGCAGGAAAATGATGAGAATCGGCACGAAGATACCGCTTAGTGTCAGTCTTCTTGCGAAAAACCTGGTGAGAGATAGAACCATCATCCCTTCTAGAGAGAAGAATATCTAAGAAGGGAAGGAAACCATCCACCTCTACTTCCATCATGAATTTGATGTGATGCGACTGGGAATTCAAGTGATAAAGAAAAAAATCTAACTTCTCGCGGCCATGGGGCCAAATGACACAGGTATCATTCATAAACCTATTCCACTTCTTAGGCCGAAATTGAGCTAAGGCCAAGGCCTTCATTTCAAAATCCTCCATAAATAAGTTAGCAAAAACAGGGGAAAGAGGGGAACCCATGGAAACCCCGCAGGTTTTCTCATAGAACTCACCTTGGAAACTGAAAAAAGTCGAGTTGAGGCACAAGCCCACCAACTTAGAAGTGTCTTGGTCTGAGACCCGCTTAACAACTTCAATGGCCTCAAGGATGGGGATTTTGGTAAATAGGGAGACCACATCAAAGTTGACTAATAACTCCCCTTAAATTTATTTCTAAGGAGATTCCCCTCGCTGTTAAGTTTGATCCCTCTCTTAATCCTCTCTCAAGGAAGCTTATTGAGAGTAATCCCCTCACCCATAGGATTTATGGCCTTCCTAAGATTCATAAACCTGGGGCCCCTTTAAGACCTATTATTAACACAATAGGTGGTCCCTCTTATCATCTGGCTAAATTCTTAGCCCATAAGCTTAAGCCCCTGGTAGGGCCTACTGATTCTTATGTTAAGGACTCAACTTTTTTTATCAAGGAACAAAAAGACAACAAGCTAGATCCTCGGAATTTATTATTCAACTTTGATGTTGTCTCCCTATTTACCAAAATCCCCATCCCCGAGGCCATTGAAGTCGTTAAGCAGGTCTTGGACCATGACACTTCTAAGTTGGTGGGCTTGTGCCTTAACTCGAATTTTTTTTCCAGTTTACAAGGTGAGTTCTATGAGAAAACCTACAGGTTTTCCATGGGTTCCCCTCTTGCCCCTATTGTTGCTAACTTATTTATGGAGGATTTTGAAATGAAGGCCTTGACCTCAGCTCAATTTTTCCCTAAGAAATGGAATAGGTTCATGGATGATACCTGTGTCATTTTGCCCCATGGTTGCGAGAAGTTAGATTTGTTTCTTGATCACTTGAATTCCCAGTTGGATCACATCAAATTCACGATGGAAGTAGAGGTGGATGGCTCCGTTTCCTTCTTAGATATTCTTCTCTCTAGAAGGGATGATGGTTCTATCTCTCACCAGGTTTTTCACAAGAAGAATCACACTCAGAAGTATCTTCATGCTGATTCTCATCATTTTCCTGCTCAGAAATTTGGTGTTCTCTACACTCTGGCTACCCGTGCTCTTAGAATATCTAATGATAGCCACCTGCAATAGGATAAATCCCATCTTCTTGATGTGTTTGAGACTAATGGGTATAGAATATCTCAGGGTCCTAAGGCCTTTTCAAAAGCCTTGAAAGGCTTAAGGAACAAGTCTACTTGGGTGGATCCTATCGCCAAGGTTAATCTCTCGTTTATCCAAGGGACCACGGACAAAATTGCCCATGTCCTTAGGAGAAACAATGCCTCCTCTTCGTTTAAGCCTCTCTTTACTATCAAGAATTCTCTTGGGTCTGTCAAGGACCCTACTGACCCAAAGGACATGAAAGGTGTTTATTTAGTACCTTGTTCCTGTGGTACTCCCTATATTGGGGAAACCGGTCGATCCATTAGAAAGAGAATTCATTAACATGCTGCAGACATTAGACACAATTGATCCCGCATTTCAGCTCTTGCAAAGCATGCTGGGAAATCGAGTCACCATGTGTGCATTGAAGACTCCAAATTCATTGCTAAGGTGGATCACTTCCATCATAGAAATTTGAGGGAGGCTATTGAAATTGAGAGACATCCCAAGAATCTCAACAAAGATGATAGGTGGAAATTAAGTAAGAGATGGGCTCTAGCCCTCTCCATGTGATTTATTCCCCGTGCATTGAGTTCCTTCTGCCTTGTGTCTTTTTTTTTTCTCCCTCTCTGGTTTTATTCCACTCCCTTCGATTTTAATTTTCTTTTTGTAGTCTTGTCCTTATTTACTTTTTCTCTCGTTTATGTTTTAGGCCTTTTTATTATTCCTTGAATTAGATTATACTAAGAATTCTTACCCCCCCATATATATATATATATATTCATATATTTTTCCGCTCTCGCTTGTTATACTAATTATAATTTAATCCCTCCTTTTTTATTTAATATCTCTTATTAAATTAAGATTATTCCCTATTATTAACCCTTCTCCTTTTTTTATTTATTTTATAATTTCAACTTTTTGTTAAATCATTATATTATTCATTAACCTTTTTTATATAAAAAAATAATAATTAATTTTTTTTTAATATTCTAACTAATTAGCTAACCTAGTCAAATAACGACTAGTCTTTAATGGCTAGTTTTAAAGGCTAGTTTTAGGATTGATGACTGGGCAATGATGCAACCTTACTATTTATTCTTTAAAATCGATTTCCTTCTTCACCTTGTCCTGAGAATGAACCATATTAAATGATTCTAAATGTCAACCAAATCCTAATGATGTGATTAATCCAAAAAACATTTATCTATAATAAAAAATACTTTATTTCAAAATTTAATCATTAACATTATTTTTTTATATAACAAAATATGTATTCACAATGAATCTACAACGGTTTTGAAGATATCATAGGAAATACTTATTAATATCATAGGAAATACTTATTATAAATATTTATATCATTCTTTATAGTAAATTCAAGATATTATATTCATAAAACTTATAAGAAATACTTATTATAAGTATTTATATCATTCTTTTATCGTGAATTCAACATATTATATTTATAAAACTTAAATTCACAACGGCAAAAATAGCTGGCTGACTATTTAAGTTGAATTTATTTTATTTGAAAATATAAAAATTACAAATCAATATTATATATATAATCAATCAAATCTGGTTAAATATCCAAAAATAAGTTAAAAAAAAAATCTTACATTGTCATCAAGTTTAAAGGTTAAGTTGGTCTCCAACATCATTACTGTAAAATCACCAAAAGGTATAATAATACTTAAAGGTATAATAATACTTAAAGGTTAAGTTGGTCTCCAACATCATTATTGTAAAATCACCAAAAAGTCACCAAAAGGTTGGAATTGAAAGTTGAACTAGTAAATTTTGAATATGAATTTTACACTAATTGTTAATCGCGTGGGACATGCTTTGAAAACGAGTGTTATATTTTTGTAGTTTTATATATTTAAATTTATTTATTATATTTAAATTTAATTAAATAACAAAATCACCAAAAAGTTACCAAAAGTTGGAATTGAAAGTTGAACCAGTAAATTTTGAATATGAATTTTACATTCTAATTGTTAATCTTGTGGGACATGCTTTGAAAACGAGTGTTATATATTTGTAATTTTATATATTTAGATTTAATTAAATAAAAAATAAAATAATTAAGTTATTTTATATTATTATATGTAATGGTTTTGGTAAATTTGTAATATGATGTGATAGTGTAAATATTTATTTCGATTAATAAAAATAAAATTGTTTTAAGTATTATTATTCTTGAAAATATATTAAAGGTGATTAGGTGAGAGACTAGATTTTTAACTTTGAGGAAAATAGTTGGAATCATTCATGTTCAAGAAGCTGCAAGAAAAAAAGAAGAAAAATCTTTCTTTTAGTCATACAATAGGAAATTTTGGTTGAGAAGACCATCAAGAAAAAGCATGATTGATGATAAATTCCATGGGTGGAAATTGATTTAAAACGGACTATGGGAGATAAAGGTGGTCAAATTAAAATAGAGGGATAGTGGGAGAGGAGCAGACCACCCAGATAAAGCATGATTGATGATAAATGTCATTTGGAAATTGATTTAAAAAGGACTATGGGAGATAAAGGTGGTCAAATTAAAATAGAGGGACAGTGGGAGAGAAACACTGTACATAAACCCATAAGTCAATATGACATTGTTAAGGGTTAAGAAGGTGTGAGTTAATAAATAACTACTAATTTTTTCTTCAAGGAGTTGGAGCTTGAGTGATCTGGATCTTTGGAGGAGGCCCCCAAGATCCAAAAATTGAAATGCTAGAAAAATGAGAGAAAACACAGTGAAAAAAACCACAAAGAATTTTTTTTTTATAATTAGAACAGAGAATATCTGTAAAAGCTACATTTTGGTGGACAATATGTCCTTTTACAAAATGCGTCTTGTTACTTATAGTCTTTTTTAGTTACAATACCATAAGTAAATTCCATGGGTGGGTAAATACCATGGGTGAATGAATACCATGGGTATATGTAACTTAGAATGCCATGGGTGGATGCCACTTACAATACCATATGTAAATTCCAAGTGTGGATGAATACCATGAGTGAATGTATACCATGAATAAATGTTACTTACTATACCATTGGAGGATAAGTACCATGGGTGGATGAATATCATGGGTGTAGGCCGCTTTCCATTCAGATCATTCCTTCCTCCTTAAGAAGAAATGGTGCCCAATACGTGAATTTCCCTTCTAAGAAGCCTTTATTGAACAGGAGTATCCACTGAAGAGAAGGGTTTTGTGTGGTTAACCCATAATAGTGATGAATAAAGATACGAGGATAGAGAAACCTTGTAATGCTTGTGACCAATTGTGATACTGATAGTGTGCAACCTAGAAAATGGACTTCGATGAAGTGTGGGTTTGTGGATGACCCATAACCATTAAAAACAAAGATCCAAGGATAGAGATATCCAGTAATGATTGTGACCAACTATGATGCTAATAGTGTATGACCTAGCAAATGGACTTCGATGAAGTGTGGGTTTGTGTATGACCCAAAACCATGACAAACACAGAGCCATGGATAGAGATATCTTGTAATGCTTGTGACCAAATGTGATACTAACGGTGTGCGGCCTAACAAATGGACTTCAATGAGAATGATTTTGTGCGGTTGACCCATAACAGTGATGTTAACTGTTGATGAAGTAGCATGCACCTACATACACTAGCATGGGAGGAAACGTCTCCAAAGAACCCAAGCCGAACGCTGCTACGCTAAAACTGATGAATGTGAAGCAGGTGCCTACTAAAATTGGTTGGGAGGGAATGCCTCCAAACAAAATCCACTTTGAATGTTGTTCCGGATTTAAAATGGGCATAACTTGGTCAATATGTGTCAGAATATTTATTATAACCTATTTTTAGAAATATAATGATCATTATTCATCTTCCAATGTGATTTAATTCCCTATCTCAACAATTTGGAAACTCAGATTCATGCTACAACTATTCCGCCATCGCAAAAAAACCTAAAAAAAATAGCTGATTTTAAATCAGTGATATCTTCCTCATCTGAACTCCGATTCAACCAATATTTTTTTAAAATTGGGTTATTTTTCAAGAGGATCCCAGATATGCAATAATGTTTATGAAATTATACATAAAAACTACAAAAAATGATAGAAGAGTCTCTATCCACGAATTGACGTAGAAAAATTTCTACAACACAACTGATTTTAAATCAACGATATCTCCCTCATCCAGAAACTGATTCAATCGATATATATATATTTTTAATTTGAGTAATTTTTGGCAAGGAATACAGATATGTTATATTTTTTTGTAAAATTCGCACCAAAATGTTCAAATATAATCTGTAAATTCATCGCCTAAAAAATTCCCACAAAAAAATGAAAAAAAAAAGAATTCTTCTCGCTTGGCCCTAGTAAGTGCTCCGTGGAGGTTGTGGCACTTGCATGAAGTTTTTTGAAGTTTGTTGCAAAAATTTGAAACTAAAATATATACTTCAAACCCTTATTTCCATAGATTCGTAACCTGAATCTGATACCACTGATTTGGATCTTGGAGGGAGGTCACCAGGATCTAAAAAATTAAAATGAATCTTGGGGGGGAGGTCCCCAAGGTCTGAAAAATTGAAATGCCAGCAAAATGAGAGAACACACAATAAAAAAAAACTACAGAGAAAAATTTATTTATTTATTAAAACAAAAAATAACTGTAAAAGCTACATTGTGGTGGACAAAGTTATGTTTAATTTAGGTTTTTTTCCCTAGAAGGCAACCCCTTTGTTGTATGACGGTATTGTATTTCTGCTGTGTATGATGTGTATACTCTGAGTGAGAAATAGCAAGGGGGACTGTGTGACAGAGAAGAGGATATTACAATGGATATGCTGTAGATTGTGTCTATTCATTTTTCTGGATAATATAAAGGAAGGACTGGTTGTTTCTGTGAATGTAGCCCAAGTTGGGTGAACCACATATATTTGTGTCTCTCTTGTTTCATATGTTTTCTATGTTTGTGTTTCCGCATATTTTATGTGTTCCATTTCTCTGTAATATATAATTTTCTAACAACTGGTATCAAATCCGAAGGTCTATTTCGCTGATAAAATCGCAGGAAAGAAGGGTTCCTGGTTTGAGTGGGAGCAATGGCGAAAGATGGTAAGTTTAGGGCGGAGAAATTTAATGGCCAAAACTGCCTGTTGTGGAATATTCAAATGGAATATTATCTGTATCATAAATATTTGTACCTACCATTGAGCGAAAAAACAAAGAATCCATCGACTATGACAGACATATAATGGGATATTTTTGATAGAAAGGCTCTTGGAACAATATGCCTGTGCCTCACGACATTGGTAGCCTTCAATATTTCGAACGAAACAACAACAGAGGGTTTAATTAAGGCATTGGCGAAGCTATATGAAAAACGCTTGGCTTCAAATAAGGTGTTTCTTATGAAACATTTATTTAATATGAATATGTCGGAAGGTAGATGTGTTGCTAACCATTTAAATGAATTTAATACGATTATCAGTCAGTTAAGTTCTGTAGGGGTAAAATTTGATGATGAAGTTAGGGATTTGTTATTTTTGTGCTCATTTCTAGATAGTTGGAATGGTTTATTTATGGCCATTAGTAACTATGTCTCTGGATATAGTACTTTAAATTTTGATGATGTTGTCAGTGCGAGGAAATGCGACAGTAAAGATACGGTGAGACATCGGGTAATGCTTTGAGTGCAGAGACAAGGGGAAGAAAAATGGAAAGAGGAAAGAGCTCAAGATATCACAATGAATCAAGGAAAGTCATATCCAAGACCAGATCGGGGATAGTGTGCTGGAAATGCGGAAAGAAAGGGCACTTGAAGAAAGACTATATAAATCTCAGAAGGGAAATGAAGGAGACACACAAAAAGAAAAAAACCATGAAGAAAATGTGACAGGTGATGTGTTACAAGATGATTTGATTATTTCTTTAGAAAATGTTACTAATTGCTGGGTTGTAGATTTAGGGGCCTCATTCCATACCACACCTGATAAGAAATATTTTCATGACTATGTTCAACGAGATTTTGGACAGGTTCATCTGAGTGGTGATAAACCTTGCAAAATTGTTAGAATGGGTAAATTTCTTGTAAAATAGCAGAATGTAAACCAATGGTTATTAAAGAGGTAAGGCATTTTCTAGATATGAAGAAAAAATGATTTCAATAGGGGAGTTAGGCGGTGAAGGTTGCGTGACAACTTTCACAGATAAAACTTGGAAGGTCACTAAAGGAGACATGATAATAGAAAAAGGTGAAAAGGTTGGTACATTGTACTTATGAAATGGTATTTATAACTATGTTAATGCTTTAAATTCCAAAGGAGAAGATGCAACATTATGGCATCATAGGCTTGGACACATGAGTGAGAAGGGCATGAAGATTCTTCACTCAATAAGTTTGTTTCCGAGTTTGAATAATATTGATTTGGATTTCTGTGAGAATTGTATTTATGGAAAACATAAGAGAGTCATATTTCTTAGAGTTGGGAAAGAAAATAAGAGCGAAAAAATAGAGCTTGCGCATACAGATGTATGGGGACTTGATCAGGCATCATATCTTGATGGCTCTCGTTATTATGTTACTTTTATTGATGGTGCAACTAGAAAAACTTGGATTTATTGTATTCATAATAAATATGGTGCATTTGATACTTTAAAGTAATGGAAAGCTTTGGTTGAGATTAAGACGTGAAATAATTTGAAGTGTCTAAGATAAGACAATGGAGGTGAATATTGCAGCAAATAGTTTGATAGGTATTGTTCAGAGTATGGAATTCGTAGAGAGAAGAGAGTTCCAAGAACACCATAAGAAAATAGTGTGTCAGAAAGGATGAATAGGACAATCATGGAGCGTGCAAGGTGCATGAGATTGCATGTAGGATTTCCTTTACAATTTTGGGAAGATGTTGTAGATACTCTTATTTATCTAATAAAAAAAGAGACTTTAAGTTCCTTGGATGGTGGTATTCTAGAGGAGGAATGGACAGGTAAAAAGGTAAACTACTTCTTTTTAAAGCCTTTTGGTTGTGAGGCCTTTGTCCACATTAATAAAGGAAATAGAATAAAGCTTGAGGAAAAATCAGAGAAATGTACCTTTATTGGATATGGTGTTAATGAATTTGGTTATCGCTTATATGTTTATGAAAATCACAAAATAATTAGGAGAAGAGATGTAATATTCAATGAAAAGGTCTTGTATAAGAATCAGTTGCAGGAAAAGGAACAAAAAAAGAAAACAAAGAATACACAGTTCTTGATGAGATCACATAAATAGTAAAGGTGTCTGAAAATAATAATAATAAACAACCACAACAACAACAACCACCACCACAAAAACAGACACCTCAAACACCTGAAAGTGGTGTCATAAGATCCACCAGGATAAGTAGACCCCCTAAATGATACTCTCCTTTATTATATTATTTACTGTTGACTAATTCCAGTGAACCCGAATGTTATGAAGAAGCAATGCAGGTCGAAACCAGGAAGAAATGGGAGCTAGCCATGAAAGAAGAGATGAAGTCCTTAATACATAACCAAGCTTGGGAATTAGTCAGGTTTCATACAGGTAAAACATCATTGCAAAATAAATGGGTTATAGGTTGAAGGAAGAAGATGGAGGAAAACAAAGGTACAAAGATAGATTTGTGGTGAAGGGGTTTGAACTGAAAAAATTTATTGACTTTGATGAAATATTTTCTACTCTTGTTAAGATGACTTCAATCAGAACTATTTTAAGTCTTGTAGCAGTGGAAGATTTTCATCCTGAACAGTTAGATGTAAAAACAACATTTCTCCATGGAGATTTGGAGGAAGAGATCCATATGCAGCAACCACAAGGATATGAGGTCAAAGGGAAGGAAAAATTAGTGTTTAGGTTAAAGAAGAGCTTGCATGGATTAAAACAGGCTCCAAGGTAGTGGTATCTAAAATTTGACAAGTTTATGTTTGAACAAGGTTATACTAGATGTCACTCTAACGATTGTGTTTATCTAAAAAAGAAAAATGATGGAAGATATTTTATATTTTTATTGTATGTAGATGACATGCTTGTTGCAAGGTATAACATGCAGGAAATAAATATGCTCAAAACAAAATTGGCAAATTCATTTGCAATAAAGGATTTTGGAGTTGCAAAACAAATCCTTGGTATGAGAATAACTAGAGACATGAAAAATCACAAATTAACATTGTCTCAGAATGACTGTTGAAAATGCAGGAAGATGATGGAGCTTAGTGAAATGAAGTCGCCTTCACTAAGTGGGCCCGCAGGCAAATTCTGGCGCAAAATCTATTTTTAGACTATGTCTATTTTTAGACATATGGAGCATGGTTCGGGGATTCCAGTTTCAGATTCTTGAAGTATGTGTCATGTTGGTAAAAATAGATGAGACTCTATTTTTTACATCGAAAGAATTGAGCTATTTTTAGGCTGCCTCTCTAAAAATAGGAAGTCAAATATTATTTACATAATAATATTTAGACTATAAACTTCGGTTTACTCTCTTGGAGACACTTCAGTTCGAGCCTACGAAGTGGCTCATGCATCTGACAGAGCAACCACGTGGTTCCCAAGGGGTTTGATGGCATCATGCATGGTTGACTTTTAGCTGGACTTGATTGGCGAAGTTTGGTGGGAGTTAATGAGACAAATAATTGGAGTTGTGTTGTTTATTTTAGTTGAATTGATTGAGATTAGTTTAACTATCTAATCGATTAGTTATGAGTGGAGTGAATTAAATATTATTTAATTCAGTAATTAAGTAACTCATTATTCAACTCAAGAACATGAGTTCCTAAGTGTATGATGGGTTCGGTGGAGACCGATTGAAAGAGGTAGATGAAAAGGGTGGAGTTAACTATCGGTTGTGACTATACTGTTGCTATTTGCAACACACAGATAAGTGGAGTAATCAATGAGGATTGTGTAGTTCAATCCAGGTGGTTTATCTATATAAAGAGGCCATCCCATAGCATTTAAGGAATTGCGCAATAGAGCAAGGAAATTGGCGAGTGAGTTTTGAATACAGCCAACTTTGTTCAAGCGAGCTGAACCATGATGCTTGTATGAGAAAGTACTGAGTACTTGTGAGGAGTATTTTACTGAGTTTGTTACTTGATTTATCCATTATAATATACACAATAGCTACGGGGTTTTCAGCTATAAGATTTCCCCATACATACTGTGTTAATGTGTATGATGATTTGATGTGTTATCGCTTGATTTTATTTCCGCATGTGTGATGATCTGTTCGAGTTGAGTGGAAAGAGGTATGTGTTGTGTATGAAGTTCAAATAGTATGTGACGAGGATAGTCTCGGTGGATAATTAATCATTATTCAACAAATTTCTACATGGTATTAGAGCTATTGAAGTTCATATTGATCATCACGGTGATTACAAACTTATTTCGGTAGACGAGTGCCGCATGCGGGCCAGGTAGCCTCTGGATCCATCCTTTCTCTGAAAGGTGATATATCCAGTAAATTCCCTTACAGTCGATCTCTATGCTAGAAATAATTTTTTCTCACAGATCCAGAAGCAGTTGAGTTTTGAGCTTGGAATTTGAATTTTGCAGCAGATTGTTTTCTTGGTGCCGAAGTTGAAATGTCTTTCAACGATTTGCGACTCGAGTATGCCCTTGAAGGAAGTTCAAATTATGTTGCATGGAAAGACCGGATGGAGGCGGTATTAGATGATAACGGGCTGAAGGAGTTCGTAGATATGGATGTCCAAAAGCCTACTGATCCTACTGAAGTTGAGGCTTGGAAAAAGAAGATGGAAAAATGTCGAAGGATTCTGTTGGAGGGCGTGAAGGATCACATTGTATCCAGCTTGCATGGAAAAGCTTCTCCATATTTGATGTGGAAAGCGTTGACAGATCTATTCCAGAGCAAGAGCAACCAAAGGAAGCTGGCGCTCAAGGATAAACTCAGAAACATCAAGATGGAGAAGAGCTGACGATGTCGCCAAATACCTCCGCAGAAGTTCATTCGGTCTGGAGATGAGGCGGAAGTGTGGGGGGTGGGCTCTAGATTTTTCACTGATTGCATGCTTGGTTTCAAGTGTGCTGGGATCGGTATGGTTCTTGGACAGCGGTGCGTCATTGCATATGACGGGAGATCGGGATTTGTTCTCAGATCTGGAGGACAAAGATTTGGGTGTGCACATCGAGATGGGCGATGATGGTAGATACAGTGCGACTGGTATCGGTACCATATCCTTTCAGAGGGAGTCTGGTAAACCCTTTGTATTGAAGGATGTCATGCATGTACCTGGATTGAAGAAGAACTTGATCTCCGTGGCGATGTTGGAGGATAAGGGGTATGATGTGGTCTTCAGCGAAGGAAAAGCCTTCTTGCGCAGTAAGACTACTGGAGAGACCCGGAAGATAGGGGTTCGAACCAAGAACCTTTATCAGTTGCAGGTAGATGGCTGCGCAGCTATGGCATGCAAGGCGGGAGAAGTGGTGAGCCGGGATGATGAGGGCGAACTGTGGCACGGGAGATTGGGCCACCTTCACCATGGAGCTTTGAAGATTCTGCAGCAGATTTCTACTGGGCTTCCTAAGGGCACTCTTGCGCAGTCAGATCAGTGCAAGGGGTGTACTTTAGAGAAGTATGTGAAAGCCACCTTTCACGAGAAGGATAGTCATGCCACGACGATCCTTGAGAGATTTCACATAGACGTGTGTGGTCCTTTCTCAGTTGCTTCGACAGCAAAGCACAGGTATTATGTGATCTTTAATGATGATTTCTCTCGAAAGTGATTGATCTTCTTCATGCAGAAGAAGAGCGATACATTTGCGAAGTTGTGTGGTCCTTTCTTAGTTGCTTCGACAGCAAAGCACAAGTATTATGTGATCTTTGTTGATGATTTCTCTCGAAAGTGCTGGATCTTCTTCATGCAGAAGAAGAGCGATACATTCGCGAAGTTCTGTGAGTTTAAAGCACTGGTCGAGAAGGAGTCTGGGAAGAAGGTGATTGCTCTAAGGAGTGATAACGGTGGTGAATTCATCTCGGCTGAATTCAAGGAGTTCTGCAGCGCAGAAGGGATTCGGAGAGAGCTCATCGCACCCCATAACCCACAGCAGAACGGGGTGGCTGAGCGGAAGAACAGAACGATCGTGGGTGCCGCACGGGCGATGTTGCATGATCAGGGCCTACCCCTTCACTTGTGGGCTGAGGCATGCAATACAGCAGTGTATGTGCAGAACCGTTGTCCTCACAAGGTTCTTGGCATGAGTACACCAAAGGAGGCTTATTCTGGCAAGAGGCCTGATATTTCCCATTTGCGGATTTTCGGATCTCCTGTCTACATGCATGTGACGAAGGATGCAAGAAGGAAGCTGGATCCAACTGCTGAAGTTGGAATATTTGTGGGGTACACCGATACACCTCACAACTATCGGGTGTATGTGCCAGACAGTCGCAAGACTGTTGTGCGACGGGATATAAAATTTCAGGAGGAGAAAGCCATGCAGTGTTCGCTTGAGAGGGAGCTACACTTGCATGCAGATGAGGAGCTGTTAGTTCCTAAGGAGGAGCTTCCGGATGTGGATCAGCCACAAGAGGAGGTTCAGGAGGTGGAAGAAACCACCTATGCAGCGCCAACCATCAGAGGGCGCATGCGCACTACAGAAGCTGAGCGACTGGCTCGAGATGCAGAGAAGGTTGTAGGACCACCTACAGCACAGCGCAGACAGAGGCAGTCACCGGATCGGTACACTGGATACATGGTTCTTGTGAGTCAATGTGTTGTGACGGAGCCATCCTCTTTTGAGGAAGCTGTGGAGGAACCCGCATGGGTTGATGCCATGATCGAAGAATATGATTCGATCATCAGGAACAGTGCATGGGAGATTGTCCTAAGACCGGTTGGGAAATCAGTTGTAGGTTCGCGATGGATCTACAAGGTGAAGCAGGCGGCTGACGGGAGTGTGGAGAAGTACAAGGCGAGATTTGTCGCCCGTGGCTTCTCACAGATCGAGGGGATTGACTATGAGGAGACTTTGGCACCTGTCGCAAGGTACTCTTCCATACGGACGATCCTTGCTCTCTCAGCGCAGATGGGGTGGCACATTCATCAGATGGATGTGAAGACTGCGCTCCTCAATGGAGTTATTGAGGAAGAGGTGTACATAGAGCAGCCTGAAGGTTTTGAGATCTTCAGCAGTGAGTCGCATGTGTGCCGACTCAAGAGAGCACTGTACGGGCTGAAGCAAGCACCTCGTGCTTGGTACACTCGGATAGACAGCTACTTCACCGGGCTTGGATTATCCAAGAGTGAGGCGGATCCAAACCTATACCAGATTGTGGTGGAGGGGAAGCTATTGATCATCGTACTCTATGTAGATGATCTGATTTCGACTAGCGATGAGCAGTTGATACTTTCATGCAA
This sequence comes from Pinus albicaulis, assembly GCA_034641835.2. Taxonomy (NCBI): domain Eukaryota; kingdom Viridiplantae; phylum Streptophyta; class Pinopsida; order Pinales; family Pinaceae; genus Pinus; species Pinus albicaulis. Next base: position 764,320,806 of record CM076581.1, on the reverse strand, counting down.
GGAGGATCTTGCACGAGAGTTTGAGATGAAGGACTTGGGCATCCTTCATTATTTCCTGGGATTGGAGATTTGGCAGCGCAGCGGAGGACTGTTTGTTTCTCAGGGCAAGTATGCCTGGGAGATTATGGAGAGGTTCAACATGCAAGGCTGCAAGCCTGTTGACACTCCTCTTCTTGGTGGTTGGAGGAAGGAGGATGCTACTTCAGCGGAGGTAGTGGATGCCACTGTCTATTGACAGTTGGTGGGGTCGCTTATGTATCTGGTCAATACACGACTCGATATATGCTATGCAGTTAACCAGCTTTCGCAAGCTATGGTTAAGCCTACCAAGCTCTTTTGGAACGCAGGCAAGCATGTATTGCGCTATATCAGAGGCACATCGAGATATGGTCTATGGTACAGACAGGAGGATGGAGCGAAGCTTTCTGGCTTCACTGATGCAGATTGGGCAGGGAGTCCAACGGACTGGAAGAGCACTTCTGGAGGAGTTTTCAGCATTGGGTCGACAGCAGTTTCCTGGTACAACAAGAAGCAGAGATCCGTGGCACTCAGTTCAGCAGAGGCCGAGTACATGGCAGCTAGCTTGGCTACATGCGAGGCTATTTGGATGAGGAAGATCCTCGCAGGATTGTTCAGGTTGCATTTGGAGCCTACAGTGATCTACTATGATAACCAGAGTTGCATTAAACTCTCGGCTAATCCAGTATTTCATGATAGGTCCAAACACATCGACATCAGGTACCATCATATCAGAGATTGTGTTTAGCGGAGAATCATGATGCTTTCATATGTTCCCACGGAGGATCAGGATGCCGACATCCTGACGAAGGCGCTCACCAGGAGCAAGTTCGAATTCCACAGAGGCAGGATAGGGGTTGCAGATAATCCATATCTTGCCGAGAGGGAGTGTTGAGAATGCAGCAATATGATGGAGCTTAGTGAAATGAAGTTGCCTTCACTAAGTGGGCCCGCAGGCGAATTCTGGCGCAAAATCTATTTTTAGACTATGTCTATTTTTAGACATATGGAGCATGGTTCGGGGATTCCAGTTTGAGATTCTTGAAGCATGTGTCATGTTGGTAAAAATAGATGAGACTCTATTTTTGAGGTCAAAGAGGTCGAAGTCTATTTTTAGACTGCCTCTCCTTAAAACAGGGAAGTCAAATATTATTTATCCTTAATAATATTTAGACTATAAACAACAGTTTACTCTCTTGGAGCACTTCAGTTCGAGCTACAGAAGTGGCTCATGCATCTGACAGAGGAATCATGTGGTTCCCAAGGGTTTTATGGCATCATGCATGGTTGACTTCAGTTGGACTTCAGTGGCAGAAGTTTGGAGGAGTTAATGAGACAGCTAGTGGAGTTGTGTTCTGTTTATTTTAGTTGAACAAGTTGAGATTAGTTTAACTAGCTAATCAATTAGTTATGAGTGGAGTGAATTAAATATTATTTAATTCATTAATTAGTAACTCATTATTCAACTCAAGAACACATTATTTCACTACAGTGCATGATTAGTTCAGTGGAGACCAGTGAAAGAGGTAGATGAAAGGGTGGAGTTAGCTATCAGTTGTGACTATACTGTTGCTATTTGCAACACACAGATAGGTGGAGTAAGCCCATGAGGATTGCGCAGTTGAGGCTGGTGGTTTATCTATATAAAGAGGCCATCCCATAGCATTGAAACACGAAATAGAGGCAAGGCAATTGGCGGTGAGTTTTGAACCAGTAACCTGTTCAAAACTGAGCTAGATTGTGAGTAACTTTATGAGAAAGTACTGAGTACTTGTGAGGAGTATTGTACTGAGTTTGTTACATGATTTCTCCATTATAATATACACAATAGCTGCGGGGTTTTCAGCTATAAGCTTTCCCTATACATACTGTGTTAATGTGTATGATGATTTGATGTGTTATCGCTTGATTTTATTTCTGCATGTTTGATGATCTGAGTTGAGTGGAAGAGATTATGTGTTGCATATAAATTCGAATTGTATGTGATCAAGATAGTCTCGGTGGATAATTAATCATTATTCAGCAAATTTCTACATGGTATCAGAGCTATTGAAGCAGATATTGATCATCACAGTGATTACAAACTTATTTCGGTAGACAGAGTCTGCATGCGGGCCAGGTAGCCTCCGGATTCATCTTTCTTCAGAAAGTGAAAGGTCTGGTAAACGCCCCTTGCAGTCGATCTCTGTGCTAGAAATAATTTTTTCTCACGATCTAGAGCGGTTGAGCTTGAGGTGGAATTCGAAATTTTGCAGCAGTTTTGTTTTCTTAGTGCAAGTGTTGAAAATGTCTTTCAACGGTTTGCGACTCGAATATGCTCTTGAAGGCAGTTCGAATTATGTTGCATGGAAGGATCGCATGGAAGCAGTATTAGAAGATAATGGTCCGAAGGAGTTCGTAGATACGGATGTCCAAAAGCCCACTGATCTTGCTAAAGTCAAAGCCTGGTAAAGTCAAAGTATGGCAAAGAAGACAGTAAAATGTCGATGGATCCTATTGAGGAAGCCAAGGATCAAATTGGTCCAACTCGTATGGAAAGGCTACTCCATATTTAATGTGGAAAGCCTCGACGGATCTATTCCAGAGTAAGAGTGACCACAGTTGGTGTGCTCAAAGATAAGCTCGTGAACATCAAGATGCAGGCGCTACGCATCGCCAAATACCTCACGGTTCACTCAGTGCATGAGTCAAAGGCGGTGGGGGTGGTCACAAAGTTTTTTACCGATCGCATGCTTGGTTTCAAGTGTGCTGGGATCGGTATGGTTCTTGGACAGCGGTGCGTCATTTCATATGACGGGAGATCGGGAGTTGTTCTCAGATCCGGAGGACAAAGATTTGGGTGTGCACATCGAGATGGGCGATGATGGTAGATACAGTGCGACTGGTATCGGTACCATATCCTTTCAGAGGGAGTCTCGTAAACCCTTTGTATTGAAGGATGTCATGCATGTACCTGGATTGAAGAAGAACTTGATCTCTGTGGCGATGTTGGAAGATAAGGGGTATGATGTGGTCTTCAGCGAAGGAAAAGCCTTCCTGCGCAGTAAGACTACTCGAGAGACCCGGAAGATAGGGGTTCGAACCAAGAACCTTTATCAGTTGCAGGTAGATGGCTGCGCAGCAATGGCATGCAAGGCGGGAGAAGTGGTGAGCCGGGATGATGAGGGCGAACTGTGGCACATGAGATTGGGCCACCTTCACCATGGAGCTTTGAAGATTCTGCAGCAGATTTCTACTGGGCTTCCTAAGGGCACTCTTGCGCAGTCAGATCAGTGCAAGGGGTGTACCTTGGGGAAGTATGTGAAAGCCACCTTTCACGAGAAGGATAGTCGCGCCACGACGATCCTTGAGAGAGTTCACACAGACGTGTGTGGTCCTTTCTCGGTTGCTTCGACAGCAAAGCACAAGTATTATGTGATCTTTGTTGATGATTTCTCTCGAAAGTGCTGGATCTTCTTCATGTCGAAGAAGAGCGATACATTCGCGAAGTTCTGTGAGTTTAAAGCACTGGTCGAGAAGGAGTCGGGGAAGAAGGTGATTGCTCTAAGGAGTGATAACGGTGGTGAATTCATCTCGGCCGAATTCAAGGAGTTCTGCAGCGCAGAAGGGATTCGGAGAGAGCTCATCGCACCCCATAACCCACAGCAGAACGGGGTGGCTGAGCGGAAGAACAGAACGATCGTGGGTGCTGCACTGGCGATGTTGCATGATCAGGGCCTACCCCTTCACTTGTGGGCTGAGGCATGCAATACAGCAGTGTATGTGCAGAACCGTTGTCCTCACAAGGTTCTTGGCATGAGTACACCAGAGGAGGCTTATTCTGGCAAGAGGCCTGATATTTCCCATTTGCGGATTTTCGGATCTCCTGTCTACATGCATGTGACGAAGGATGCGAGAAGGAAGCTGGATCCAACTGCTGAGGTTGGAATATTTGTGGGGTACACTGATACACCTCACAACTACAGGGTGTATTTGTCAGACAGTCGAAAGACTGTTGTGCGACGGGATATAAAATTTCAGGAGGAGAAAGCCATGCAGTGTTCGCTTGAGAGGGAGCTACACTTGCATGCAGATGAGGACATGTTAGTTCCTAAGGAGGAGCTTCCGGATGTGGATCAGCCACAAGAGGAGGTTCAGGAGGTGGAAGAAACCACCCATGCAGCGCCAACCATCGGAGGGCGCATGCGCACTACAGAAGCTGAGCGACTGGCTCGAGATGCAGAGAAGGTTGTAGGACCACCTACAGCACAGCGCAGACAGAGACAGTCACCGGATCGGTACACTGGATACATGGCTCTTGGGAGTCAATGTGTTGTGACAGAGCCATCCTCTTTTGAGGAAGCTGTGGAGGAACCCGCATGGGTTGATGCCATGATCGAAGAATATGATTCGATCATCAGGAACAGTGCATGGGAGATTATCCCAAGACCGGTTGGGAAATCAGTTGTAGGTTCGCGATGGATCTACAAGGTGAAGCAGGCGGCTGACGGGAGTGTGGAGAAGTACAAGGCGAGATTTGTCGCCCGTGGCTTCTCACAGATCAAGGGGATCGACTATGAGGAGACTTTTGCACCTGTCGCAAGGTACTCTTCCATACGGACGATCCTTGCTCTCTCAGCGCAGATGGGGTGGCACATTCATCCGATGGATGTGAAGACTGCGTTCCTCAATGGAGTTATTGAGGAAGAGGTGTACATAGAGCAGCCTGAAGGTTTTGAGATCTTCAGCAGTGAGTCGCATGTGTGCCGACTCAAGAGAGCACTGTACGGGCTGAAGCAAGCACCTCGTGCTTGGTACACTCGGATAGACAGCTACTTCACCGGGCTTGGATTCTCCAAGAGTGAGGTAGATCCTAACCTGTACCAGATTGTGGTGGAGGGGAAGCTGTTGATCATCGTACTGTATGTAGATGATCTGATTTTGACTGGCGATGAGCAGTTGATACTTTCATGCAAGGAGGATCTTGCACGAGAGTTTGAGATGAAGGACTTGGGCATCCTTCATTATTTCCTGGGATTGGAGATTTGGCAGCGCAGCGGAGGACCGTTTGTTTCTCAAGGCAAGTATGCCCGGGAGATTCTGGAGAGGTTCAACATGCAAGGCTGCAAGCCTGTTGACACTCCTCTTCCTGGTGGTTGGAGGAAGGAGGATGCTACTTCAGCGGAGGTAGTGGATGCCACTGTCTATCGACAGTTGGTGGGGTCGCTTATGCATCTGGTCAATACACGACCCGATATATGCTATGCAGTTAACCAGCTTTCGCAAGCTATGGTTAAGCCTACCAAGCTCTTTTGGAAGGCGGGCAAGCATGTATTGCGCTATATCAGAGGCACATCGGGATATGGTCTATGGTACAGACAGGAGGATGGAGTGAAGCTTTCCGGTTTCACTGATGCAGATTGGGCAGGGAGCCCAACAGACCGGAAGAGCACTTCTGGAGGAGTTTTCAGCATTGGGTCGACAGCAGTTTCCTGGTACAGCAGGAAGCAGAGATCCGTGGCACTCAGTTCAGCAGAGGCCGAGTACATGGCAACTAGTTTGGCTGCATGCGAGGCTATTTGGATGAGGAAGATCCTCGCAGGATTGTTCAGGTTGCATTTGGAGCCTATAGTGATCTACTGTGATAACCAGAGTTGCATTAAACTCTCGGCTAATCCAGTATTTCATGATAGGTCCAAACACATCGACATCGGGTACCATCATATCAGAGATTGTGTTCAGCGGAGAATCATGATGCTTTCATATGTTCCCATGGAGGATCAGGATGCCGACATCCTGACGAAGGCGCTCACCAGAAGCAAGTTCGAATTCCACAGAGGTAGGATAGGGGTTGCAGATAATCCATATCTTGCTGAGAGGGAGTGTTGAAAATGCAGCAAGATGATGGAGCTTAGTGAAATGAAGTCGCCTTCACTAAGTGGGCCCGTAGGCAAATTCTGGCGCAAAATCTATTTTTAGACTATGTCTATTTTTAGACATATGGAGCATGGTTCGGGGATTCCAGTTTGAGATTCTTGAAGTATATGTCATGTTGGTAAAAATAGATGAGACTCTATTTTTGAGGTCAAAGAGGTCGAAGTCTATTTTTAGACTGCCTCTCCTTAAAACAGGGAAGTCAAATATTATTTACCCTTAATAATATTTAGACTATAAACTTCAGTTTACTCTCTTGGAGCACTTCAGTTCGAGCTATAGAAGTGGCTCATGCATCTGACAGAGGAATTACGCTATTCCCAAGGGTTTGATGGCATCATGCATGGTTGACTTCAGTTAGGACTTCAGTGGCAGAAGTTTGGTGGAGTTAATGAGATAGATAGTGGAGTTGTGTTATGTTTATTTTAGTTGAACTAGTTGAGATTAGTTTAACTAGCTAATCAATTAGTTATGAGTGGATTGAATTAAATATTATTTAATTCATTAATTAGTAACTCATTATTCAAATCAAGAACACATCAGTTCACTACAGTGCATAATCAGTTCAGTGGAGACCAGTGAAAGAGGTAGATGAAAGGGTGGAGTTAGCTATCAGTTGTGACTATACTGTTGCTATTTGCAACACACAGATAGGTGGAGTAAGCCCATGAGGATTGCGCAGTTCAGGCTGGTGGTGTATCTATATAAAGAGGCCATCCCATAGCATTGAAACACGCAATAGAGGCAAGGCAATTGGCGGTGAGTTTTGAACCAGTAACCTGTTCAAAACTGAGCTAGATTGTGAGTAACTGTATGAGAAAGTACCGAGTACTTGTGAGGAGTATTGTACTGAGTTTGTTACTTTATTTCTCCATTATAATATACACAATAGCTGCGGGGTTTTCAGCTATAAGCTTTCCCCATACATACTGTGTTAATGTGTATGATGATTTGATGTGTTATCGCTTGATTTTATTTCCGCATGTGTGATGATCTGAGTTGGTTGAGTGGAAGATATTATGTGTTGTGTATGAAGTTCAAATAGTATGTGACCAGGATAGTCTCGGTGGATAATTAATCATTATTCAGCAAATTTCTACAATGACTACATACAAAAGGTGTTGAAAAGATTTAATATGCAGAATGAAAAACCAGTTAGTACACCTTTGGCTAGCCATTTAAAACTTATTAAGGATATGTGCCCCAAGACCAAAGAAGAAATGGATTATATGTCTAAAGTTCCATATGCATCAGTAGTTGGAAGCTTCATGCATGCAAAGTTCTGCACAAGGCCTAATATTCCACATGCAGTGGGACTTGTAAGTAGGTACATGAACAATCCATGACAATAACATTGGATGATAGTGAAATGGATTCTCAGATATTTTATAGGTACCACAAATCAAGCATTATGCTTTGGTGGTTCAAACATTTCTCTACAGGGATATGTTGATGCATATATGGCAGGTGATAGAGATAATGGGAGGAGCACTATAGGGTATGTATTTACTGTAGGTGTAACATCTGTCAGTTGTGTTTCAAAATGAAAAGTGTTGTTGCACTTTCAACAATAGAAGCAGAGTATGTTGCTACAAAGTCTAGTAAAGAAATGATTTGGTTACAAAGTTTTATGGATGAATTGGGTAAGAAGCATGAGATGGGTAGGTTATACAGTGAAAACCAGAGTGCCATTCATCTTGCAAAGAACTCAACATTTCATTCCAGGACTAAACACATAAATCTCAAGTACTATTTCATACGGTCAATGTTGAAGGATGGACAGTTGAAGCTAGAAAAGATACACACTAGCTAGAATCCTGCATATATGCTAAAAAATGTTGTAACCATGGAGAAATTGAGATTATGCTCAGTTTCAATTCGTCTCAGGTATAATGATGAATATGAGAAACAACCAAGTCCAAAGTGAAGTAATTCTCCAACAAATGAAGTAGTAGTGGAGTTGCTGCAATCAATCTCCAAGTGGGAGATTGTTGGGTGTGGAGCCTGATTATCTTCCTTATTTAGATGTATCGCCACATTGGATCCCTATTCGTAACAGGGCAGAAATGTCACCTATCATTTGATTTCCCTCAGGGGAGGCGAAGATGACCTTTTGGAGCCCCCTTGGCAGGGGTTTCAGGGGCGGCGTTCTCGAAGCTAAAAACAGATGTAAAATTTCCTTGTAAAATATTGTAATTTTGTAATCAATCTAGCCTATTCATTAGTCAGATGATCTTACAATATAATTTATGTTTAATTTAGGGATTTTCCCCTTAGAAGGAATCCCATTTGTTGTATGAGGGTATTTTATTGTGTATGTGTATGGTGTGTATACTCTAAGCAAGAAATAGCAAGGGGGACTATGTGGTAGAGAAGACGATATTACAACGAATCTATTGTAGGTTGTGTCTCTCCATTTTGCTGGATAATATAAAGGAAGGACTGGCTATTTTCGTGGACGTAGCCCAAGTTGGGTGAACCACATATATCTGTGTCTCTATCGTTTTATATGTTTTCTATGTTTGTGTTTCCACATATTATATGTGTTCCATTTCTCTGTAATATATAATTTTCTAACACAAAATGCCACCTGTTACTTATAGTATGTTTTAGTTACAATACCACAGGTAAATTCCATGGGTGAATGAATACCATGCACAAAGGTCACTTATAATACCATGGGTGGATGCCACTTACAATACCATGGGTAAATTCCATGTGTGGATGAATACCATGGGTGTATACATACCATGGGTGAATGAATACCATGAATATATGTCACTTACAATACCATTGGTGGATAAATACCTTGGATGTAGGCCACTTTCTATTCAAATCATTCAGGGGAGCTACTGAGAAACGTAGATCATGGTTAGGATTAACATGGAAACCTTTTGTATATTTTTAGGAAACCTTTATATAATTATATGAATGTCTATATAATTATATGTTAAGTATATTACTTATGGTTGTTCAAAGTTATGAAAGAAGGAATAGGATGTTTTTATGATTTTAAGTGTTTTTGGGTATTTTTTGGAAAATGAATGGATAACCCTACTAAAGTTCTATGAATGAATATGTGTGTGTGTGTGTGTGTGTGTGTGTGTTTTATAGCAGGAAAATTGACGGTTACATGTACAGAGTAAGAATTCCTTATGTTGTTGAGGATTGGGGAAGAAATATCCAAGGACCACTACTACACAAAGGGCACTTTTAAGACAAAATAAATATTTTGTCTTAAAAAATCACTTTCTATTTTAGTTATGTTACACTAAAATTTAATATCAATTGAATTGTCTTAAATATAAAATTTAGGACAAAAATAGTTTGAGACACAAATATTTTAAGACAAAAGTTTATATTTAAGACAAAAACAATATGGGACAAAAATATTTTAAGAAAAAAACAATTTATTTTTAAGACAAAAAAAATTGAGATTTTTTTTTTAAGAGAATGGTCACTTAAGACAATGGAAACTAAGACGAAACTCATTTAAGACAATTAAAAATTAAGAAAAAAGCATATCAATTTAAGACAATATTATCTAGCACCTAGAAAAATGACTCTGACAGTGCGCCCTAAGTCTGCCAGCTTACAGGAGGCTACTGTCTCACGCCTATACCAAAGCTTATATTTTACTTACCATTCACGTTATCTTATATAAAGACAACAATATGTTGGGCTCTCTATTTTGTGGAGGTAGCCGACTTTGAATAACGCGACAAATTTTCCTAGAAAGATTTATTAGGCATAATTTCTTCTTATGTCTCTTCGATCTCTACAGATAAGATTAGAGACAAATTGTTTGTCATTGCATTCAAGAATTTTTCACAGAGATTCCATGAGTGAATTTCCTCTAGCAGCTACACCAATTTTGAAATTTTTTCTAAGTCATGATAAGTTTTGGCCCACAACTTAGGAAAAGTGGGTAAATCAAGTAATATTTAATTTTTGGTAAAGAAGGGGGTCCCACTTTAGAGAAATAGAGAAAATCATGGATCTAGTGGAAGGTGGGGGCCACTCCATGAGGGAATACACACCCGTCAGAGAATTCGACTTGGAGAGATAAGAGGGAAAGAGGGAGTTCAATGAGGTGGAGCCCACAAGGGAAGCAAATGGCACCAACTAAAAATAGAAGGCAGAGCACTCGTTTTGGGGCCTTTTGACTATTTCTAAACATCTCTATTGTTATTTGAGTTGTTCAACTGGGGCTACATAGTGTTGCTTACCACACGATATTTTCAAGTGAAAATATCACACTACCTTATATGGAATTCAAGTACCAACCTTAGGAGGATTTCTACTTCAGATTAAGGAGTTGTTCTTGTTATGATCCATGCATTTCTTGTGGGATTTCCTCAGTAATATGGGAACAGTAGAGGAATATGCACTTCTTGGGGGAATCTCATCTATTGTAACACCTTTGTGGGCCTTTAAGTGGAAGATATGAACTATCATTTTTTAGAGATTTGGTGTGTTGGTCGAGCCTAATTTTGTGGGAGTTTTGATGGGACGCATGTGCATCGCTAGGGCTTGCACATAAAAATTTTCTATGCAATTCGTGGAGGCTAGGAGAGGGAGAATTTTGGGTTGAACTGAGTTGGGAATTGTAGAGGCATCTGGAGGGGAGTTTTGCTATTATTTGTTGGTATTTTGGGGGACCTGTGTAGTGACTTTTCTTGGTGCGTTGAATTACCCAATGTATTGTGGAGCACATGGTATTTGGGGGTAATTTCGAAGGTTGGAACTAGGCCCAACCCTTTATGGGTATTTCTAGTTATATTGAGGAGAGGCAAAGATTATTTTTGCGGAATTTTCTAAGCAATATAGGGGTCTCAAACATGGGTCTCTTTCCACCCAACAATGCATATTTACAGGGAAATGTAGAGCATCGAGGGACAATCACTTTCTAGCATTTGGGCACCTTATTTCTTCACATGGTATTTCTCTAGATTGCCTTTGGCAAGTCCATGTGCAATTGTTCACACTTATTTTACTCCTACCATCATTTATAATAAAATGACCCAGCTTCTATTGGATAAATTATTGGTGTGCTGATATTTCTGTTATGTTTTTGATTTTTGGTTTCATGTGAGCATTTTATAAGTGTTATCACTTAATATTTCCATTAGGAATATTACAGTGGTATCAAAGCTCCAATCTTGGCTTAGTCATGGGATATACCTCCTATGACAATAGAATAAAGACAAACTATCACCTAGCAGAGGCATAGATACAAGAGAACAGAAATGGAATTGGAGATTACACCTGTCACTAAGGCACCATTACAGGAGATAGAAGTATTAGACATGGGGGAACCAAAGGTCAAGTAAGAGGATGCATTTTAAAGTCTCTTGATGGCCCTGAAAGACTTAGAAAAAATGAATAAGGAGTTGTTGGAGGAATTTAGACATAAAAACCGGGATAAGGGTGTCAACAAAGACTTTTTATTTGGGGAGACCTCAAGGGCTTCCCACCAATATGACCACCATTCCACTCTTACTCACCCACATTATTTTAGTGGGACAACCAGAACCACATTGCCAACATTTTTTCCCTTAGGACTAGGTGAGCAGGTTGGACAGGATGATCAGATGCTCATGGGAGACTATTTACAGGAGTGGCAGTCTATCAAGATGATTATAGAGATGCATTATATTTACAAGACTTCTTCCAACTCAAGAAGACTGAGAAGATAAAGAGCGCAGGGGGTTCAAACACAAAGAACTCAGAGCTACAACATACCATTGGCAAGATGTACCTCCCCACAACTTATGGGTCTTCCAAGTGCACAACTAGGGTTCGGGTGGAGAATCTAGACACATATTTACAACTTAATAGGATGACAAAGGTGGAGGCCATCAAAATTACCTTACACTTGGAGGGGGAGACACATGATTGGTGGTTCCACAGGATGACCATGCAAGGGAATGCTAGTGTGACTTCTTATGAGGACTTCACATGGAGGGTTGAAGAGGAGTTTGACAAGAGGGAACCGAAGGAAATTTTTAGAGAGCTAACCTAGCTCAAAATGACCAAAAACCGCAAGAAATACATATAAGATTTTTTGAGGGTATCATTAGTGGTGTTAGACCTGTCTGATTCTAGGACGGTCTACAATTTTGTGGATGGTCTACTCGAGCTCTTACATGGGCTGGTGAGGTCTCGCAGACCCACCACTTTGCAAGAGGAAATGACATGTGACTCAAGATCTGCATGATGCAATCCCAAAGACTTGAGCACCAGGTCCACCATGAGATCCTTTCCCACAAAGGGGTAATGACACTAAGCACCCACCATAGAGAGTTATCCATGAGCGTGGACACTTGGACGAGGAGACTAGGAGGGACCTCCAGAGGAGGAAGTTATGTTTCACTTGCTAGCAACCTTGGGCCTCAGGCCACAAATGTACCATGGGCAAGGTCCATTATATCAAGGTATTCTATGATAGTGACTAGGAGGATGACACAGAGCAGAAGGAATATGGAGGTGATAGTGAGCCTCATGTAGCAGGAGGACCACCATCCCCACCACCTTGGGAGCACCTTTTGCACCTATTGGGTGAGTGCTTGCTTCATTTCATGGGGTTCCCAGATAATTGACCTTGAGGATCAGAGGCACAGTGCAAGTGAAACGTGTCTCAGTCTTGGTAGAAAGTAGAGTCACCCACAAATTAATTCATTCACAGATGATACAGTGGAGGGGCATCACCAGTGAGACTTTTGAGGTTTTCTTAGTCCTTGTGCCAGGAGACAGGACCATGCAGTGCACCCGTTATGTCCCCTCTTTGACTGTGACCATGGGGAATTATTCAGTGAATGACCACTTCTTTATAGTTTATGTTCTAAACAATAATATGGTGATGGGTTTCTAGTGGCTCTATTCTCTTGGGTGATTCACCACTTATCGGTGGAAGTTGGATATGGAGTTGATAGGTCCAAATGGGAATCTAGTTATGATGAGGGCCATGCAATTGCATCAACCAAAGACAGTCTCAACACACAGGATGGAGGCAGACCTAAGGCATGGAGACAATGAGTGGGTAGTGGAGTTGAGTATTTTAGAGGTAGGAGGTCAGTCCCAACCACCACATCCAGATGTTCAGGCCATATTAAATAGATACCCAACAGTGTTTGGAGATATTCCACCAGGGAAGCCACCTAACAGGGGGTTTGAGAACACTATTGAGTTAGATCCAAGGGTGCAGGTAGTCATCACAACCCCATACAAACATCCGAATGCCTATCGAGATGAGATTGAGTGTGTTATTCATAAGTTTTTGGAATTGGAGCAAATTAGGCCCATATCTAGCTCCTTCACTTCATCAATCGTTTTAATGAAGAAAAAAGACGGTATGTTACACATGTGAATTGACTACAAAGATGTTAACAATAAGACCTTGAAGAATCACTACTCCATTCCTCGCATAGATGAGCTGATGGATTAGCTTAGAGGATAAAATTACTTCTCTAAGATACATCTACATTTGGGGTACCATCAGATATGGGTGAGGGATTAGGATATCCCCAAGACAACTTTTAGGTGTCAGTACAACCACTTCGAGTTTTTGGCTATGACCTTTGGGTTAACCAACACACCTGCCACTTTCCAATCCTGCATGAACCACATGTTCCGCCAACAGTTGTGTAGGTTTGTGCTAGTGTTATTTGACAACATATTGATCTACAACAGGACATGGGAGGAGCACCTACACAATTTGAAGGATATTCTTTGTATTTTTGAGGGGCAACAGTTTTATGAGAAGTTGTCTAAATGTGAGTTTGTGTTGGCAAAGATGCTATACTTGGGGTAAATTATTGAAGAGGATGACGTGCGGGTGTATGAGGAAAATATTAGAGTCATTTGGGACTGGCTAGTCATTAGGGGAATTTTGAGGTCTAAAATGGACCTCCTAAGGAAATTATAAAATAATTGTGGAAATAATAAAGATTTGATGACATCATCAAATTTCGGAGGGAAAAAAGAAAAAATTACTTTTTCAATTCATATTTTCAACTTATATCCCAATTTTTTTTACTCAAATTTCGAGTGGGAATACTCATTGGATGCAAAATTTAATTCCTCATTCAAGGAGTACCCATGTTGCATACTTTTGATGGACCCTGCTACACAAAAAATGAGAAATACATGAAAAACATGATTGTAATCACGTTTTTTCATGTATTTATCATTTTTCGCATAGCAGGGTCCATCGAAAGTATGCAACATGGGTATTCCTTAGATGAGGAATTAAATTTTGCATCCAACGAGTACTCCTGCTCGAAATTTGAGTAAAAAATTTGGGAGATAAGTTGAAAATACGAGTTGAAAAAGTAGTTTTATTATTTTATTATTTTTTAATCTTTTTACCATTTTACTTAAAAATGGTAAATCATCCCCCATGGTTGACATCATCATCTTGAATCCTATTGTTTCTTATAAATTTTATTTTGATTGTACATTTTTCTTAGGAGGCCCATTTTGGACCTCAAAATTCCCCTAATGACAATGGAATGTGATTGACTTGAGAGGATTTTTGGGCATATGCACATACTACAGTAAGTTTGTGAAGGTATTCCCATAGCTAGTTGCACCCCTTACAAATTTAACCAAGAAGGGGGCACTCAAATGGACAGGTCGTAGGAGACATTTGAGCATCTCAAGGAGTTGATGAGAAGTTGTTCAGTGTTGGATTTCCGTGACTTTACACATCCATTTACCTTGGAGTATGATGCATTGCCCCTCCAATTCCTTCACCAATTCTTCATCTCATGTTAGCACTTATAATCCAAATGGTACTTGGTCAAATGCAAGTTACCTTAGCCAACTCTATTGTCTCATTTACAAGTAATCATTCCAAATTGAAGAAGGTTGCATCCTTCCATTTCGAATGGGTCAATTTTTATTACATACTTTTACCAAATGATATTTTTTCCCAACCTGTCTCAATAGTCATATGTGCTCCTTTGTGCTAGCTAGACTCATGCACTATCCCACCATGTCCATAGCAAGTAATTCAACTCATTCTAATGGGTGTCTCTCTACATGCTTGCATGCTACGCTCATCCATTCATACCATGTGGTATACATTACCCTTGTCAACAAAGTATACTTGTTCAATCATCTTGTGCGAGCCCCTTGATGCTTTGCATGCCATAAAAAGGAAAACAAATTTCTAAGGATTGTGCTTGTTATCATTCCATGATATGTTTACTTCTCTCATTTAACTAATATGATTACTCTAAATGTCTTTCCTGTCAAGACATGTTTGTAAATACGAATCAAATTGTGTTTTACATTAAGAGATAATATGAATATATACAAGGAGAGGGAGACTATTGGGTTTCATCTCCCAATGTCTCTTTTTCTTCTAAGTTACATTATTTTTTTCTATTTACAATATTTACATAAGTTTTCCTAATCCCAAAGATTAGGTTTCAACAATCTGAAGAGATGTTGGTGAGCCCAAGCATCATTATGAATCTTTCAAACTTTTCCCTTTCAAGCACTTTAGTGAAGATGTCTGCAATCTTCCCATTTGTGGAACAATGTCGTAGGTGGATTATTTTTTCCTCAACATGATGTCGAATCAGAAGATATTTTGTATTAATGTGCTTTGTTTGATCATGGAACTTTAGGTTCTTGGCCAAATTTATTGTAGAAGTGTTGTTAATAAAAATAAGAGTTGAATGTACTTGTTTCTCATGCAAATCTTCTGGAATTTTCTTGAGCCACAAAATTTCCTTTGTTGCTTTAGCTGCTACCATATATTCTTCCTCAGTTTTGGAATATACTGGAATTGATTATTCACATTACCTTCATGAGATAGGCGCTTTTAATCTAAGACTCATAACAACCTGAAGTAAATACTCTAACTTATTTATCTCCATCAAAGTCTGAATCAAAATATCTAATCAAGCTAAAGTCACCCACATGCGTATACTTGAGTCCAAAGTCTTGAGTTCCCTTCAAGTACTTTAGAAATATTTTTGTGGCAAACTAATGACCCTCACAAGGCTTTTGCATAAACTTGGAGAGGATTCCAATGAAAAATGAAATGTCTAGTATAGTAGTAGTCAGGTATTTGATACTTCCTCGAGTTGTCTATACTTTTTTGCATCCTCAAATTATTTTCCTTCAATGGATATGTGATTTAATTTTTTTTTCCATTGGAGTAGTTAAAGCATTGCACTTAGCCATGCCAAACATGTTCGAAAGATATCCAATTTACTTCTTCTAAGAGAGGAATATAAACTTCAGATTTTGGGTTGATCCAATACCAAGATAGTAGTGAACATAGCCAAAATATGTCATTTCAAAACATTTCCTCAATTCTTTCTTTATGGATGCAATGTCGTTCTCATTGCTCCCTGTCATCAAACGATCATTTACATACACCACAAGATACACAACTATTTTTCCAACTTTCTTGAAAATTAAATTTTCATCATCAAGATCATAATGTTTGAAATTGAGTTTCAGAAGATTCTTAGTCAACTTCTTGTACCAGACTCGTGGTACTTGCTTGAGGCCATACAAGGATTTTAAAAGCTTGCATATTTTTTATTCCTGACCCTTCACAAAGATTTCTTATAGTTGGGACATAAAAACATTTCCTTTAAAATATCCATTCAAAAAATTAGTTTTTACATCCATTTGACTTGAATTTCCAACTATTCTAAGATGCCAAGGAAAAGAGTGTCTGGATGGTAGCCGATTTTGTTGTGGGGTAAAAATTCTCCTCATAATCAACCCCTTCTTTCTGTGAAAAACCTTTTTACATAAGGCTAGTCTTGTGCTTGTCAAGTGGGCCATCTGCTTTATACTTGTTCTTGAAGGCCCACTTACAACCTATTGGGTTGGTTCCCAATGGAGGATCAACCAACTTCTAGGTGCCATTTTTTTTATCAAAGCATCATATTCTTTCTACATTGCTTCTTTCCATTCATCATGAGAAGAAACTTCTTTGAAGGGTGTTATTTCAAAATATGTAGACAAATTTATTTCACAATAATAAGAAACATCCATATCAATATGTGAATCATGATCGTCTACATCACCTCCATTCTATTTGGTTGAGCTTCTTGTTCTTTTCTTTCCATCCTCATGAGGAAAAACACTTTTAAGTGTCTTTGTTAGCCATTTTGCAGGACCTTTCTGAGATGGCATAGGATGCTTAGTTGATTGAGATGGGTTTGAATGAAGATTTAGCCTCCCATTTCTCTTAATCACATCACTCAAAGTATCATCTTGATTAGTGGTTTCAGCTTCATGTGGAGGGGGGGGGGGGGGAGTGATTCTAAAGGAGATTCACAAATTGATTAAGTATAGGGATCCCCCATTCAATATGTGGAATATCATTATCAAAATCTTGAAAATAATTTTCATGTTTGAATCTATCCGAGTGATCAAGCTTCTGCTCAACAAGATTGTCAATCTTGGAAGATTTAAGAAAGACCACATCTCTAGATATTATAAAATTCTTATTCACTTCATCATAGAGACTATATGCTGTAGAGGTATTTGAGTACCCCAAGAATATACATTCGCGACTCCTTTCACTGAGTTTGTTTCTCTTTTCCTTAAGTATGAGGCATAACAAGTGGAACCAAAAACTATAAGACGCCTCACTAAAGGAATGTGCCCATACTAGATTTCACAAGGAATATTGTCTCTAATAGCATGATATGGACACATATTATTTATACACACAACACATAGAACTGCATCATCCGAAAACGTCAACTTAACATTCTTGAAAAAACATAATTGAATGTACCATTGTTAAGATTGTCCTATTGATTCTTTCAGCTACCATCAGAGAACTTTTGAGGTCTAAAATGGGCCTCCTAAGAAAAGTGTGCAACCAAAATAAAATTTATAAGAACCAATAGAATTCAAGATGATGCTGTCAACCATGGGGGATGATTCACAATTTTTGGGGTAAAAAAGTGCAAATATTAAAAATAATAAAATAATAAAACTACTTTTTCAACTTGTATTTTCAACTTATCTCCCTAAGTTTTTTCTCAAATTTCGAGCGGGAAAACTCGTTGGATGCAAAATTTAATTCCTCATCCAAGGATTACCCATGTTGCATACTTTCTATGGACCCTGCTACACGAAAAATGAGAAATACATGAAAAACGTGATTGCAATCACGTTTTTCATGCATTTCTCATTTTTCGTGTAGCAAGGTCCATCGAAAGTATGCAACATGGGTACTCCTTGGATGAGGAATCAAATTATGCATCCAAAAAGTGTTCCTACTCAAAAATTGAGTAAATCCATAGAGAGTTAAGTTGAAAATACGAGTTGAAAAGGTAGTTTTTTATTTTTCCCTCTAAAATTTGATGATGTAATCTACTATTATTCTATTATTTCTACTATTATTTTATAATTTCCTTAGGAGGCCCATTTTAGACCTCAAAATTCCCCTAATTTCCATTTTGTTGGGGATTATAAGGAACAATTATTTTATGTTTGATCCCATGATGGCGAAGATAGTTTTCAAATTCATTTGAAGCATATTCTTTTCCATTATCAATACGAATAGAGCCAATATAATATTGTGCATCATTTTCAATCCATGCATGAAGGTTCTTAAATGTTTCAAATGCTTCAGATTTGTTCTTCAATAAATAAACCCAACACAATCTGGTATAATCATCAATATATGTCATCATATATATTTTTCCATTTGTAGAAGGAACATGCATAGGGCCACACAAATAATAACTAATGAGTTCAATCTTTCTATGTTCTTTGGAATGAGAATCATGAAATTCTTTTTTTTTTTGTGATTTCCTAATATACAAGAAACACATTGCTTAAGTTTCTTAGGAATAGTTGGCAAACCAGTGACACAATTTTTCTTGAACGAATGAAGGATGTAATATTTTAGATGTCCAAATGTATCATGCCAAAAAAAACTTGATGGAAGTGTAACTTAATCATAACGATAATTGCATGAAAAATTCTATGCATGAGCAGAAGTTACGTGCAGCTTCATAAATATTTCTTCTTCTATCCCAAACATGACTAGTGAGAGATGCACCCTTTTCTAAGGGTTATTTTACGTAGGCCTACATGCATATTTTTCTATATTGATAAGTGGTTTCTCATTGTTTGGGAATTTGATAGATCTAACCTTTTATAAGGGTTCCTTTACAAAGGCTTGCATGTCTAGTTTTCTTGATTGATGAGTGGCTACCCATTGTTTGCGCTATATCTAGTGTCTCCCTGCGAGGTTTATTTGAGGGGATTTCATGTCCCGTAACTTTTTATCTATCATATGTACGTTGGGGGTTATTCTATCACATATTCTCTATGCATGATTATGTAAACATATTTTTATTTTAATCTACTAAAATATGAATTATTTTATTAGAAGGATGTTATTGAGAAGTGGAATTTAGTGAAAGGATTTTAGTATGTGTTTATCAATGTCAACTGAAATTAGGCTTATTATTTAATATACAAGAAACACATATGCTATAGGTTGATTAAGTGGAAACTCAATGCCATGATCCCATATTCATATATTAGATGATTTGTGTTAGAAATCCTCATCGAGGTATGTCATATTATGTGTGTATCCATGAAGTGTGTTTCAATCTATCACAGAATGTGTGTCCTCATGTCCTTATTAGACACATTATATGTGCACCCCAAACTATATATCCATCCATAAGTGAAACCCTTAGCACACCACATGCCCAAGGTAAAAAAAATTCTATGCAATAATTATCGAAGTAAAAATTTATCATGTTGTACATGCTAGATTTGTGCACTTATTTCCTGAGAGGTGTAAGAGTGAGTGCAAGAGAATTTCCTGAGAGTATTGTGCAGCCCATATTCAATCATCGAGACACTTTTGTAATAAATATAACACCTGCAATAATTTATAATCATGAGGAAATATCCTCCACCCAAAACCTACGTCAATTCCGTTGATAAATAAGAGACAAACCGATATGATAACTTCCTTCGACCATACTATCCTTATCTAATCAAGTATATCATAAATGCACTATGCAGATCAATTCATATAATCTATGAAAGTATCAATAATCAAGATAGAGTAGAAATCAGAAACACTAGAGCCATAATGCCAACACATGAATGTTGGTAAGAAATGACATCATCGTACACACACATTTCTTTCTATCCACATCGAATTGGCCCTCACAAATCCCGAATCTATAATATATAAAAATCATTCTTAACAACCTAACAAATTTCTCCTCAAGATAGCTTATATAGGATTACTCTCACCTTTATTGTTGCAAGCTAGCTCTCGTCTTAAATTTCCATTGTCTTAAATATTTCGTATTAATTATTTGAAATGAAATTTTTATTTTGAACTAGCTCATGATCAAGCATTTTTCGATTTTCTCAATTTGTTTCCATTTTGAGACAAGAGTGCTGCTAGCCCACAATTCACACCCATATAGCATCATTGGACAAACTAGGAGTCCAAAAATTAATTTAATCATTTTCCAATCCCATAACTCTACTCTCTATGTATGTTTTGTAGAGCATATAATGGTTTCAACCCTCCTAAAATTGGTTTCTTTTTGTAGTCCTCCAAATTAAGCTTCTTGTTGAAATCAATCCTAAGGTACTTGTACTCATTTACTTCTTCAAGAATGTTTCCTGAACAAACGAGCATATGCTGACTCTGGTTCTTTTTGTTAGAGAAAATAATTATTTTGGTCTTGCTAGTAATGAATTGCATCCGCACTACTATACAAAAATTCTCAAAGGCATATAGGTGCATTTGTAATCCATGGGTTGATATCGACACTTTACAATATCACATGACTTGAATTCGATAAAATTTTTGATATATATTATTATGGGGCACATTTTTTAATGCTAAGTGGGTAGGGGGAAAATGGATTATAGACAAATATCCCATGATATATTGTAGAAAGTTGTTGTTCGTTAGTTGTAAAAATAAACAAAATGTTTACTTAGCATTGTGTTTACAATAGGGAAATATTAAAATAATTGTATTTAGAATATAGTTTAGTTATCTATCATTATAGACTTAATTACCTAACATGTTATTATATATTTAATTATTATATTATAAAAATTTTAATTTTAAAAAATTAAATATTTTTTTCCAAATTTATGACACCATAATAACATATACTCTTCACCTAGAAAAACCAGTAATCACTATTAAATAAAAAATTATTGTAAAAACATTTTGCATAAAGGGGAAGCAAATCTAAATGTAATTTCACATATTTTTTTCCTTACAAATAGTTTTTAAATGGATTCAAAAGAAAAATGTAGATATCCCTTGATATAAGTCTTCCTCGATATAAGTCTTCCTCGAATATGATAAATGTAGCAAATAGTAAATTGGAGAAAACAAAAAGCTAATGTTGGGGTGATTTTCCTTAATTTTTTTCTTCTTCTCACAATTAAAATAACTTCAACCTTGTAATCCAAATAAAAATGCTTCTCATGTACATGGTATAACTTAGGATTTTTGTTTATTATTTCTTATTTTGTGAGGGTTTTGTGTGAAATTTGCAGAAGGAGATATGGTTAAATCGTGTGGGTTCATAATTACATCTCATAACCACTCTTATTCTCTTCTCACTGACTGTTGGGGATGTGCTTCTCAGAATAACTCCTATGAAAAATAGCGAAACGATGGACGAATGGGAGAAAACGTACTAGCCACGTGGATTCACTCACAAGGAGCTGAACACTGCCATGAACATGAACACTTTAGCTGTGCGAAAATTCTATTCGAAGACCATCGATCATCTATTGCAGAAATTCAAACTCTTCAAAATGAAGGTACTTCCATGGATTATTTATTAATTGGATTTTTAACAGTGAATTAGCATTGATATCAATGTTAATGCAAATATATTGGTGTTGATTTATTTTAATTTCATACTTGGTTGCTGACATTTGTAGAAAACCTAGAATAGAGTTCGAGATTGGATATTATAATGGCTACTATGTCGCCACTTTCCAAATATAAATTTGTTTTCCTGGGAGTTCAGTCTGAAGGTAAAACCAACAAATATGGTAGCAGATTTACTCAGAACAACCTAATATTGATGCTGATATCGCTGCATCTCTGTCCTTTTCAAAAGAGTATCAAATTACACGTAGGGCATTCCTTGCTACATTTTTTTATCTTTTTGAAAGTAGGAAACTATTTTGATTCAATGTGATTATATTAACATTATTGAGGCAAGCTTGCTATTCTTCAATCCCTGTTTTAAATTATTCTTTAAAATTCTTCTTCTGTGGCAAAGGGGTCGAGCTTTACACTGGCGATTTTTTCTAACAAAATTGAGTAGAAAACGCTGTGGCTATGTAGGAAGTTTTCTCTGCTAAATTTTTTTGATACTCGTATCTTCTAAAGGCATTGCTTGTCAAATTCAAGGAATGCTGCAAAATTAATAAAAAAACGTTGTTGATCAATTACATAAATCAAATGCATTTAAATTTCTGTTTGCTATATATCTAAATTTTGATGATATGTAGGGAAAATTTATCATTCTTTAGTCACATATGTAGTAGAAACCACAATAACAGGTGAATTAGGGGAAATTCCCTCCTTGTTTCCAAGTATAGTTGAAATAAGTTAAGCGAGGGTTAAGGATTTTGTTGTAGGAGAATACTCTCGTGTGGCGGCAGTTAGATTCCTCCACCTAGGAAATGGAAAAACCATACCAAACAACGTAAGTTCCGCTAATCTTGTGAAAATTTCCAGTACCACCATCCATTTAGACTTGAAAGCATAAACAAACAAACTAGTATAAATTTCGTCCTTTTAAATTTGATGTATATCAATTGAGCACAAATTTTTTTATCAAACTGGTTTGATTTTTAACTGCATAGGTCCTAGATCACCCTGGTTGTAACACATGAAATGATTGGTTTCCAACATTTTTGAATACCAAAAGTCATGGTACGTTTGAAAAATTTTCTTCTTTTTGTCATGGAATTTTTTTTAATTTATGCATTATGATATAGACTTAATTAATAAAATATAATTTGAAAATAGAGTTTTGTTTGTGAAAATGTGAAGTTGGATTACTCTTTTTTACCTTTTTTGAGAAAAAATATAATTTTTAGAAGTTCTTCAACTTTCTGCAAGCCAAAACAATCTTTCTGTTTAGAATTTCATTTTACGATAAAAATATAACTTGTCATAATTTTTTTTAGGTTTTTATTACTAATTTTTTGGAACATTTTTATTCACATTTGATATGTCAACTTAAAAATTATTTGAGTATGTTTTTTTTAACAATCAAGGATTCATAAAAGGTCATGTTGAGAAGCATTGGTGTATTTTTGAGAACTTAGTGTTTTTGAGAAAAAAAAATGTGTTACAATAATTTAGACAAATTCTACTTCGGTATCATTATATTTACGTTTCCGTTTACGCCAAGTTTTTCAACATATTAGTTATAAACTAAAAATCTAAAAACTACCCATTAGAGACGAAAGACCAATGCAATGCACCATAAATTTTTAAATTTTTTTACAGTGTATTTTCGGAGATACATAATTTTGATTTCACCGAATCATAATGACATTCGTAAATTTTTTTCCCTCATTTTATTACAAAATTAATTAAAATTAATAAATATCTATGGAATTACATAAAATTTATATACCCTAAAAGTAAATTGAATTCTGCAAAATTTGCTAGTCTTGGTTCCAAAAGTTAATTCATAAAATTTGATGGATTTTTGCTATTCCAAAGTTGAAGAAATGTGTTTAGAGACGAGTTGCAGCGTAATTGCAGATGTTTTTAGTTCGGCCGAACTTTTGATAAAAGTTGGGCCAAATTTTTTTGGCTGCTAAGTCCCGTTAGTCTTAACGACAAACAAAGTTTGGTTGAACTTTTATCAAAAGTTCAGTCGAAATTTTGATTGCAAATTCCATCGGTTGGATAGAATTCAATAAAACTCCTCCAGAAATATAAATTTCACAATTCTATAAATAACCGAAAACATAAACATTATTTTCACACCTCTTCATTTGGGTTGAATTTGCAAAGTAATTTTTTAGAACTGAATTTGCAAAAGAAAGTTTTTGGGTTGAATTTTGAAAGGAAGTTTATTGGGCTGAATTTGCAAAGAAAAGTTTTTGGGCCAAATTTTGAAAGGAAACTTTTTGGGCTAAATTTTCAAATGTTTTTTGGGCTTAATTTTCAAAGGACATTTTTTAGGGATATTTTTTAAAGTGATATTTTTTTAGAGTAAGTATTTTTGGTTGAAGTAAATATTTTATAATGATTGTTTAAAGTGAGTTTTGTTTGCAGGACTTTGAAGGAAATATTTTGAGCTTCATTTTTAAAAGACATTTTTTTTAATGGCATTTTTAAAGAGATTTTTATTTGAAGTAAGTGTTTTGGGTTGAAGTATGTCTTTTGTGAAAAAAATTTAAAGTGAGTTTTTTTATGAAGTTAAATATTTTGTGATGATGTTTTGAAGTGAGTTTTTGTCTAAATTTTGATAGTGAGTTTTTTACACGATTTTGAAGGAAATTTTTTGAGCTTCATACTAAATTATCATGAGAAATTAAAGAAATTGCAAGAAACAATATGATCGAACAAGAAACCTTGAGGCTTGTAGAGAATACAAGAGGGAATATTGCAAAAAAAAGAGGGAAGAATTCTCAAATATTGAAATGGAAAATCAACCTCAAATAGAAATTGAAACATGTATGTAAATGTAAATATTATAAATGATATTTAAAATTTAATTAGTGTATTATGAAACTTAATTTTTATTTAATCAACTAATTTGAAAAATATTTTGCAATGTAAACAGAGACAAATATTCCTCATAACATTGATGATGAGATATAAATTTTTGAAAGAGAAAGTGAAAAATATATTGAACCAATAATTGAAGATGTTGAAAATGTTGAAAGAAATTCAAGTGAAGAAATTGAATCACCAGGTATGTACATATATGTTGAATGTGTATTATTGAAATTATACATATTTATTAATTTAATTATTTATTGAATATTTAAAATCATTTTATACATTTAATTCTCGATTGTACAAATGAAATCAATATTTATGATGAGATGTTAGAAAATGTTGACACTGATACATATGGAGATAAAAATGTTGACCATGTTATACGATATTGTGTTAAACACATTATTGATATGTTCTTCAAAGATGAAAATGTGGTAGTTCAAGCCCAAAATTTGAGAAGTATCTTAGCATCAAAGAAATTAAAAGAATCTATGACTCTATTGGGTATTGGAAAAAAAAAAAAAAAAAAGACAAAAAATTGAAGGAAATTGTGATACAAAATATAAATTGTGTTCTGAAGTCAATTGGAAAATCTAGAAAGAAAATTTATTTAGATGCACGTAGAGAAATACAAATGGCAATGGTTTCATCAAATACTAAAGAGAATCGTTTGGTAAAATATATGGCACAAGCATTAGGGACCTCACGGAAAAAATTGTAGAAACATTAGAAATTTCAATTGCAAATAGATGTAAATGATGAACTCGCTTGTTGGAAAGTTATTTGTAGGAAACCATACAAAGATAGACTTGGAGAAGTTGTTAAAAAAATAATATATGAATATTGGATGAAAAATTCACGTGTTTAACAAAAAGCAAGGGATGTGATGCGGCGAAGAATAACACGAAATCAATACAAAGAACATTCAATACATATTTTTGACACCACTTAGATAGAGTTGTTCAACAAGTTAATAGAATAGAATCATGGAATTAGTGTCTCAATCAATGCTTTTGTGCAACAAAAACCATGGTATGTTAAACCTATCACCATACACAACACTTGTTGCTGTCGTTATAATGTGGAATTTCAGTTATATTATGACACTTTCCTTAATTTTGGTAAATTTTTTTGGAAAAATTCACCTTCTCCTTCCACTATCCATGATTTCATATCCCAAATTCTATGTGCAAGAGAAAGCCATGAATTATTTTACAAAAATTAATGTTTTGGTGGTAAAACAGACGATCAATGGAAATTTGACTTTATTTCACAACAAATATCCTATTGATATAAATGATCAATCATTGCCCAACATAAAGGTGAAATGGAAAAGATATGAATATATTCATACATCGATTGGGTCAAGTAGTACTACAGTGATAGAATGATTGGTTTACAAGAATAAAAAATTTTGTGACATATTTTTTGAGAAATTTTGAGGCATAAATTTATAAATACACTAAGCATTCCCATAGAGCTCGATGGTAGGACTTGCAATTCAAAAAATCCTGTGAATTTTTTCCACCAAGGACCATTTTTTCAATAGTTGATTTTGCAGATAATTACACAGTTGTTCCACAAAATGAAATAAAGAATGAATACTATCATTCTGACCAAGTATCTATGCTTTTCCATATTATATATAGACACACTGAACAAAATGTTGATCATATATGAAGCACTATTGAAAATCGACATTTTATTAAAGAATATCACTTTTATATTAGTGATGATCGTACACATGATCCACATTTTTTACAACATTGTTTTGATAAGATTTGACTCATTAAAAGGTCGTGGAATAAAATTCAATGAACATTGGATATGGTCAGATGGATGCGTAGGTCAATTCAAATTTTCACGATCATTGAAAAACCACATTAAACATTGTTGGAATTTCTTTGAGACTGGTCATGGAAAATGAGAACATGATGGTACAAGGGCATGTATAAAATGAGCACTTTGAAGATATCAAATGGATCACTCTGTACATGGATTTGTCTCAGATGAACAAGTTGTTCAATGGTGCATCGCTGCACTAAGCCATGAGACTAACCGGTCAAGGGAAATACGAAGGTACATGTACATATATACAAATTAACTTACACACACACACACACACACAGATATATATATATATATATATATATATATATATATATATATATATAACTTTAATATACATGATCTAATGTTTAGTAATTTTTTAATTTTAAACATTATTTATCACAATGATTATCTTTGATTGTATTTTAAATAACATATTTATATTCTTGTTTGAATTTTCCATATAGAGTTTTTGGCATATTGGAGTCCAAGATGTAGATAGATCCATTGAAAATGATGTAGGAAATAAAATAAACTAAAAAATTGCATTAAATTAAAACAGAGGAGTACCAAAATGTGTTTGCATTTGATAAAAGAAAATTTTCTTGTTTTTGTCATGTTTGCATAGATGACATAGAATCCAATGATGTTTGTATAAAAAATATGTATGTAAAAGATTGAAAACATTCAGAACTAAATACAAAGGGGAAAATTTCTGTTGCAAACTTGAAGGGATGCAATCAGATGAGACTATAGTATCATTTAAAGGTGATCGAGTTTCTAATCTTGTTAAAGAATGTAAAATTTCAATTGCTTTCAAATGATAGAGATCTAGAAATAGATAATAAAATCAAGTACACTTGTTAATTTTAAAGTTATTTTTTCATGTTAATTATGATCTAAATTTATGTACTTGTTTTATCGTGCAGGAGTTGTTTTTGCTGTAGTTGTACCTGCTAACAACGTAGAAAATATCAAGTATTATTTGATGTGTTGCACTAAATGAAAGATGAAATTATTGGAAAAATATGATGATAACAGGTTTATATATGACAGAGGGTCTATTATATTGAAATATTATTTTTTCCAACAGACTCATCAAAGTCAGAATATTTTTTACTTTCAAGACTATGAACCTGATGTCATAAGTTTTCAATATAGTCACTTGGTGTGTGCATCGCACATAAAGTTGATAGAAGTTCAACCAAAGAAAAAATTAAAAGTTAAGAAATGGAGAATGTCAAAATCACATCATGAACGGATTATTGAGGATGGCATTCCATTAGAATTTTTTTGATTGAACTGCCCAACAATTTCTTCTCCTTGGATTCATCTTCTAGAAATTACAGAACTCAAGTACAAATTGTTACCCTTTTTTTGTGCATTATTAAGCTATAAATTCTTATATGTATATTTTATGTTATGTACAAGTGTATTGAGGATTTGATTATATTGATAAATTGTGTTTGTACATGCACACAACAAGTAATTTATACATGTACACGTACATATAAATTCTCTGGTCTCAAACGATTTCATACATTCTCTGGTATGAGCTAGTTAATTTTATGTCATTATTGCAAAATGTATGTATCTAACATATTTGATCTAATGCAAATTTTAAGTTATGATCTTGTTTTAGACATCCAAAGCAACTTATAATATTCATTCAAATGCAAAATATGTACCGTGTTTTGTAATTTCCAGTTTTATAATATTAAATTTTACTGTCAACTCACATCCATAGTAGCCTTTATATGTACATCAATGAAAAATGTTGTATATAATATTTTTAAATGCAATTTTAAAATTTTATTATTTTTTGACACATCTTTGTACACCTAGAATTTTATGATTGTTTTTAGATGTACATCTATATGTATTGTATATTAACATTATAAGAATTATTTCAAATCCAAAATGTATGAATTAAATGAAAATTTTATTTCATTGCTACATATTCATGAACTTAAATATATATTTATTTAAACCTTAAAAGCATCAAACCACACTCACACCATGAAAATTGTACATGGTCATGTTTTATATCTTATATGATTATGCACATGTTCATTTACAACTTTATATTAAAAGTTAACTATCACCTTTTTTTTTTTGCTAAGTTAAAGTAATCTATTATCAGTAAGAAAATAATGTACAACTGGCCGAGGCCATATCTGTGCCTTCAGAGAGGCAATTTAGGCTGACTGTGACTAGAATTGGGCAGCCCTGCAAGGGGCGCCATCTTGAAGAACCCAGAACATAAAAAATCCCACGCAGGGGATCGAGCTGGAAAGACATAGACTTGTAACCATACGCATTGCTAAGACACTGGTCCCAAACATGACTAGACCATAGAACGGACTGAAACTGATTTTTTACAAAAAATGGACCAGAATTGAGATAGGCATTGGTATAGCAAAACAGGCCCTCCGAGAGGGTCGAGAAAAAACAAAAGAAACCAGAAAGGAGAGACGAGTTACTCATCTGGCGGAACCTCTTCAATCCTGCAGCTGAAGTCTTCTGGATTGCTGTGAACATGGGGGAAATCTTCATTATGGTGAGCAGCCTCAGCGACCGAAGCCGAAACACGAACAGAGTCCGCCTGCAGAGTCGCCCCAGAAGCCTCAGGCTGACCCCTCGCGCTATGCTGCATCTGGTTCATGTGTGTGCCGGCGTCAGGATCAGGATCCTCAGGCGGAATTTCCGGAATAGGCTCCTCCAAGAAGACCACGGAGATGGCCACCGTCACGCGAGGCTTGTTCAAAGCACAATCAAACGAGAAAAGAGCAGTGTGCGACTGAGCGGGCAGCGCATCTCCAGAAGGAGAATCCAACCTTCGTCCAGAACGGAGCAAGCGCCCCCGGAGGAGGCGAGGGAGACTGTCAGAGTGATTAGAGGAGTCCGATGGGGAAGAGGAAGGAGAGGGAGACGGCCTTCTGGCAGGGCGCGAAGGCCCCCTCCTGCACCTCATTCTCTGCCTCAGCCTAGGCATTGTTGCAGAATTAGCAGGACTGGAGTTCGGAGGAACCTGAGAGCACGTAGCAGGAGGGATGCCCAGCACAACAGTCGCAAGGAAACAGGGGCCAGCTACAGAAATGTGTAAGTTGTCATCGGGCTGCAGACAACAAGTGAGTCGACTACGCTTACCAGTGAAGGTGCGTTCTCTGGCTCTGTCCAGAGCAGAATTGCAATGCGCGTTCATCGGTTGGGGGGCTAGCGGCTCCATAGCGTTTAAAGAACACAACCAGCAGCTCTCCAAATGCCGCATTGAATAACCAGTCTTGCAAATCTTGTGCGAGATATGGTTTCTGCAGTCGAGGCAGCTTCGAATCGCCTCAAGGATGATAAGTATCACCTTCAGAGCATACTCCATTAAACACAATCGGGATTGAAATAACTGGAGGTGAATCAAAAGCCCAAACATCGTGCACCATTACAGGACAGTTAGGTGTGCGTGAAGAGATGTGGCTGTATCCACGATTAGGTAGCTCTTTGTCCTCTCCCTCATAATATGTAGCACACACTTAGGAAGTTAACTATCACCTTTAATAGACATTTGTACACTTAATTATATAACATTCACACATTGTTCAAATGCATAACATGTACCACATGTATTTTGTAATTTGCAATTCAATCTAGATTCATTTTAAATAGCAAGTAACAAAACAACTTGAGCTTTAAAATCAAAACACTTAAAATATAATATTGAATCTAAGTTAACATTCTAACAACATGTCCTCGTGTATGAAAAATATAACAACTAAATTCAAATGTACTTTAATCATTGTTACATATTCATGAACTTAAATATGTAAAACCATCTATTATTGTTTTAAATGACACATGACCATGTGAAAATTTTACCTAAATATCACTTTTAATAGATGTATGTCCTAATTATATAACGTTCATACATGTTCAAATGAATTTAACATGTACCACATGTGTTTTGTAATTTGCAATTTCAATATAGATTCATTTTAAATAACAAATGGAAAAATAACTTGAGCTTTAAAAAGAAAAAATTTAATCTAATATTGAACCTAAGTTAACATTATAACATGTCATCATGTATGCAAAATGTAGCTCAACTAAATGAAAATGTACTTCAATCATTGTTACATATTCATGAACTTAAATATGTAAAACCATCTATGATTGTTTTAAATGACATATGATCATAAAAAATGTACCCAAATATCACCTTTAATAAAAATCATAATTATATGACATTCACAAATTTTAAAATGCGTAACATGTACCATGTGTTTTGAAATTGACAAGTTCAATCTAGATTCATATTAAATAACAAATGAAAAAACAACTTGAGCTTTAAAAACATAACATTTTTAATCTAAGATTGAATCTAAGTTAACATTATAACAACATGTGATCATGTATACAAATGTAACAAATAAATGCAAATGTACTTCAATAATTGTTAAATATTCATGAACTTAAATATTATGTAAAACTATCTATAATTGTTTTAAATGACACATAATCATGTGCAAAATGTATGTGCCTAAATATCACTTATAATTCTAACATGTCCTAATTATATAACATTCATACATGTTCAAATTCATTTAACATGTATGACATGTGTTTTGTAATTTGCAATTTCAATCTAGATTCATTTTAAATAACAAATGAAAAAACAACTTATTTAATCTAAGATTGAATCTAAGTTAACGTTATAAAAACATGTCATCATATATGCAAAATGTAACAACTAAATGCAAATGTTCTTCAATAATTGTTACATATTCATGAACTTAAATATGTAAAACTATCTATGATTGTTTTAAATGACACATGATCATGTGAAAAATGTACCTAAATATCTCTTTAATAGACATTGACTAATTATATAACATTCACACATGTTAAAATGCATTTAACATGTACCACATGTGTTTTGTAATTTGCAATTTCAATCTAGATTCATTTTAAATAACAAATGACAAAACAACTTGAGCTTTAAAAACAAAACATTTAATCTAAGATTGAATATAATTTAACATTATAACAACATGTCATCATATATGCTAAATGTAACAACTAAATGCAAATTTACTTCAATCATTTTTACATATATTCATGCAGTTAAATATGTAAAACCATCTATGATTGTTTTAAATGATACATGATCATGAAAAATGTACCTAAATATCACCTTTAATAGACGTTTACACCTAATTATATAACATTGACACATGTTCAAATGCAGAACACGTACCACATGTGTTTTGTAATTTGCAATTTCAATCTAGATTCATTTTAAATAACAAGTGAAAAAACAACAAGTTTTAAAAACAAAACATAATCTAAGATCATCTAAGTTAAAATTATATAACAACATGTGATCACATGTCGAATGTAACAACTATCCAAAATTTAAAATCATTCAATAAAAGTAAATGTAGTTAAACTATCAAAAATGTAAAATATGTCCAAAAATTATATCATTCAATAAAATTAAATGTAACAATGTATCAAGTTATATAGAAAAGTAAATATAACACATGTTTAAGTTATAAAAATACTAGATCAAATAATAGAGAATTTGGCTGCAATGTATTTTTCAGCAGCCTCCTTGTGCTATAATTTGAAGAATCGGGAACCTACACAACATGTAATTGCGTATATATATATACACATGTATAATAAATTTATGTACATGTATTAAAATTAAAATTAAATGAGACTGTATAACTTCACTAAAAAAAAATGAAAAAAATAAATTCATTTAATACCTCATGTAGTTCCCCCTCCATTGTCTTGTGTTGGCCCTAATTGCATATACATATATATACACATATATAAGAAATTTATATTACATGGATTAAAATTAAAATTTAATGTTTTTAAATTGAATGAGAAGGTAGAAATTCCATAAAACAAACTAAATGAAAAAAAAAAAAAAAAATTCATGCAATATCTCATGTAGTTCCCCCTCCATTGTCTCGTGTTGGCCTTACATCAATGCGTCCTCTAGGATAAAATGTACAATATACATGTACAAGTACTATATATATATTAAAAATTTTCAAATGAAAATGCATAAACTAATGCAATAATTTAAAAAAAAATGTTAGACAACTTCTTCAAATTGTTTGGATGTTCCTATCTCCATCATACACTCCATCAATAAAGTCATTGGAGAAGGGAAATCATCTCCACAAACCTAAAATTCAAAAAATTTAAAACTGTAAAATAAATCAAGATCTAGATATCAATTTTAATGAAACTTACACTTCAATTTATAACTTGAAACATACGTGAAAAATTGAATAATTGTGACAGTGGATTATTTGGCACATCTCCTAACATGGAAGAAGAGGGTGCTCCATTGCAAAAACATCGGACGAAATTAGAATTTGTTAACATTTAATTATATACATGTGTGTACACAATTATTTATTTTAAATATATGTCATCATGATACCGATATAATAATAGAATAATAATTGTACATAAACATCATGAACTCTTAAAAAACACTAACATTTCCCAAAATATCATCTTCATTGCCAGAACCTAAAAGTTTTTTTTTTTCTAAGTATGACTAAATCTATTATGTATAAAAGTTACTGGTACAAAACTGCCACAGTGTCAGCTGTGTGAGTCTGATCACTGGGCTTGATAACCAAGCTATTCAAAGAGTGTCTAGACTTCCCAGAATGGGAAACCATTCCTTTTAACCACAGAGTCTGAGCCGCCCTTAAGAGGGAAACCAGCTTTGAGTTCATACAATCCAAATAAACATAGAAATAAGTGCTAAAATTCAAAATCCGCTTTTTTCAGCAGAGCTGTAAAGCGATATATCATGAAATTTTCAGCAATGATTGAGCAAAAAACCTGTAGAGCTTTGCATAGGCTAATCATGAGTCGGAGAGGGAGGTTCCTCGATGATCCTACACCCGCAAGCATAGCTGCTGTCATCCTTCCCCGCATTGAGAGCGTCCTCCTTGCTAGTGTGCGCCATCTGCATGCTATGCTCGTTCTGTGTAAGGGGGGGGGGGAGTGGTAGGAGCCACCACTTCGAATGGTAAGCCAGAGCCCGGAGGGGAAAGAAGGGAGACAAAATGGGGCAAAGTAGGATTAGGAATCTCTTCACGGAGAGTCACAGTAATATAGGCAGTGAGAATGGAGTCGTTCGAGGTGCTGTCGAACCTGAGTTCAGCTCGCTGGGAAGTTTTCCGAATGGTGGGATGAACAAGACTATGAGAGACAGGAGGGGGAGAACCGCAGGAAGGCTCATGAGCTAAGGGAGGGGAGGGCGGAGCAACATCACCAGCACTTCGAGTATGGCCACGGCCTCTTCCTTTGTCACCACGCGAGCCAAGAGTATGAGTGTGAGATGCATCCGCAGAGGAGGAACCAGAACCATGACTGAGAGGGGGGCGACAAAGACCTTGACTGAGACCTCGCCGGCTCCTCATTCTTTCACGAAGTCGGGGCATGTTGATAGGCACTTTACGAAGAGGTCCAGAGCAGAAAGGGCTGACAGGGAAGACATGGGGAGAGGAAAAGGACGGGGCACCACTGAGGTTAGCAGAAGGAGCTTGAAAATGACAAATGGGAACACTTCGCTGGTCAGTCCAGATGCCAGGGAGAGAATTGAGACTGCAAAGAGGACTGTGTGAGAAATGAAATCCTGGAAGAGGCTCGAAGCAGGCGTGTAATGAGTAGCGCCGCCCAGTATTTTTCCTTATGCTGGCTTCTGCAGAGCCTGGAGAGCAATTGTCTCGCAGCGGAGAAGGCGAGCCTCCTCGACCAACATTCCCTTTCGAACTGTCTCGAATGTGCTCCATTGCCAGAAGAACCGGCATAATCAAATGCAGAGTGATCCGATCAAGGTGAGTAGCTGCCGTGCGAGCAGGAGAGTAATGGTCTTCATTAATGCAGGTACTGGGAGCCATGTGGGCTACCCAAGCAAACACCATTGGGAACAACGCGGGGAGCCACGTCCCATCCAATTCTTCAAGCATCCGCATCTGAAATGGAGTAGTCTTTGTGCACCTACGCAGTGCAATTCTGTAGCAATTCTTCATCATGGATACTGTTGAGAGGGCCATCAATAAGAGTGCTAGTACTGTCTGTTCCAAAATTGACCAAGAGGTCTGCAACTTTGTTGCCTTCCCGTTTAATGTGCTTGAAGGAGATAGCCCTGTGTTGAGTTAACCAGTTGCTTAACCTGTCTATTCTAATAGCCAAATGCCAAATGTGGGACACTTTGGCTAGATTGGTGCCCCAAAGTAACCGGTTGGCTATGTTGATGAGAACTTGTGAGTCTCCCTCTATTATGATAGGAAAGAAATTGTAATGCTGAGTGAGACAAAGACCCTGCCAGAGACCTTCTAATTCAGCCGAGTTATTTGTGTCCCATCCAATGGACCCAAAGAGGATGAGTTGAGTTTCTCCCTTAGAGTTTCTAACAATGCCACCAAAACCTGCTGGACCGGGATTCCCTCTGGATGCCCCGTCAAAATTTAGTTTGAAGACCCCATCAGGAGGAGGAGACCATTGCATGGGAGGATCTGGGATTGCACTGTTTCTGAAGGTAGGAGAGAACGCAACTTGGAGATTCCAATTTTTCCAGATGGAAATTTCATTGGGGTTTTTAGGATAATTGTCTTCTTTCCAGGAGTGGAGGGCAAGAGTTTCCTGTAGGTTGTTGCTAATAGAGGACCACAGGGTGTCCAAAGAGGAGGCCTGATTTTTGAAAATATGTTTATTTCTTTCTTTCCACAGAGACCAAAACACAAGACCAGGGAGAAGAAACCACAGAGCATTGAGAATGGAGGAGTTGTAGGGGAATTTAGGCCAAGTGCGAAGAATATTGGTTATATCTCTCGAGGGTTTGACCCTTTGACAGTGAAAGCTACACTTTTCCAAAATGGTATTGGCTAAAGGGCAAAGAAACATGAGATGCTGGATAGTTTCAGCACTTTGAAGGCAATTGGGACATTGAGAAGGCCCAGTGAAACCCCGTTTAACCAGATTGTCCCAAGTGATAATTCTTCTATGACTAAGGAGCCAGAAGAACGTGGAGATCTTAGACCAGAAGAATTGGTTCCAAATCAAAACCTAGAGAGAATCACGAGGGAGGGGAATGGGGTGCATAAGAGAAAAGGCCTCTTTCGTAGTAAACATACCTTTAGTAGAATAACCCCATCTAAGAATGTCAGGCTCCTCCAAGTTTCTAATTTGCCTTCTCTGAAGCTTGTTGCTGAGAGCTTCCAAATCAATGCCTTGAGCCTGAGGCGCGATGTGCTGAGGGGGTTTCCATTGCCTGAAGCCGTTGCTATTGGCAGGCGTCCACTGATGGCAAACCTTAATAGCAGAGGTATTTCTGTTGTCTCCCATATTGATATGAGGAAAAGTATCGAGAAGCGTTGGGTGTTGCTGCCATGAATCGAACCAGAACCTTGCTGAATTGCCATTGTGAACTTCCCAGAAGCTGTGTTGTTGAATGAGCAAATGGTGTTGCTTGGCCGCATTCCAAATAAGAGAACCTGATTTCTCAGGTACAAGCCTGATCAGGTCTGTCGAGGATCTGCTATTGGCGTATTTGGCTGTCCACAGTTTAACCCAGGGAGTATGAGGGTTGGACATCCATTTACACCAAATGAGAGCAGCCATAACCTCGTTACTGTGCATGGGATCTCGAAGACTAAGACCGCCTGCTTCCTTGGGAGTGCAGACAGTGTTCCAATTCACTAGAGCCCACTTCCAATTTCTGCCAGAGGAGCCCCAAAGAAAATTGCGTTGCAAGGTTTTAATTTTCTTTAGAGCCCATTTTGGAGCAGCCAGAACAGAAAAAAGGTAGAGGGGCATCGATTGCAGCACAAATTTAATGAGAGTGAGTCTACTGACCAAATTGAGAGCTCTGAAGGTCCAAGAGGAAAGCCTTGATTCCAGTTTTTCTAGGAGCTTGTTCTAGGAGGAATGTCTAATAGCAGAATCAATGAGAGGGGAACCCATGTATTTTTCAGGGAGAGAAGCAATAGAAAACCCCAGAATGCGGGCAATGTTAGCTTGGGTGAGAGGAGGGGTGTGGAAGAAAAAAATCTGAGATTTAGAGTCATTGATGGTTAAGCCAGAGGCCAAAGAGAAAAGGCAGAGAATGGCTTTGAAGGTACGAGCTTCCTGAACAGAAGGATAACCAAAAAGCATGTTTTCATCCACAAATTGCTGATGGGTGGAGATAGGAGCCCCATGAAGGGAGATACCACACAACTGGTGAGAACGAACCTCCTTGTGGATTAAGCGGCCAAGACCTTCGACCATGAGGATAAAGAGAAAAGGGGAGAGAGGATCCCCCTGCCTGATCCCTCGTGACGGAAAGAAAGGGGGAGAAGGAATCCCATTGATAAGAATAGAGAATGACGAGGAGGTTATGAGGCTCATTATCCATCTGATCCACATTTGATCGAAACCAAAATCACTTAAAATGTGTTGTATGTAATTCCAGTTTAGCTTGTCAAAGGCTTTGTAGAGATCAATCTTGAGTAGCATACCTGGATTTTTGTAGACTTTTAAAGAATGTATAATTTCATG
Source organism: Pinus albicaulis (assembly GCA_034641835.2). Lineage (NCBI taxonomy): Eukaryota > Viridiplantae > Streptophyta > Pinopsida > Pinales > Pinaceae > Pinus > Pinus albicaulis. The sequence goes on along the minus strand of CM076581.1, from coordinate 764,283,704 downwards.
AGTTAAAATTATGCCATCCAGAATTTGTCGCCCTTCCACATATCCAGTCTGTTCCGGAGAGATGAGAAGCGGTAGGAGCGGCTTGAGTCTGTTTGCTATAAATTTGGATATGACTTTGTAAATCACGTTGCAGAGAGCAATAGGTCTGAATTTTTTCGGGTTACTAGCCTGGTTTTTCTTTTGGTACCAGTGCAATGAATTTGGCATTGAGGGAGGGCAAGAGCTAGTGCATGGTTCATGATTCCTCAACCAACTACCAGACTTCAAATTTGATAAGATCCCAGAAATGATGAAAAAAATTGGAAGTAAAGCCATCAGGTCCAGGGGCCTTACCATCCTTGAACTGCGCCATATCTTCATCCACTTCTTGGGGGGAGACAGGCCGAAGGAGAATTTGGTTATGCTCAACAGTGACCAATTTAGGAATGAGATGCTTGATTTGTTTGATAGCCGGATGTCTGTTAGTTTGAGGATCTTGCTGTATGCCCTTGAAGTAGTTCACCAATTCCCGTTCCATATCTTCATGGCTCTCCATCCGCTCTCCTTGCTGACTGATGATGTGGCTGATTCTGTTTTGCATTCTTCGCTGGATGGTGGAGCTGTGAAAGAATTTGGTGTTTCTTTCGCCTTCCTTTAACTAGCGAATTCTTGATTTTTTCCGCCAAAGGTTCTCTTCCTGTTTATATCTCTCCTCCAGCTGTTTTTGGAGGTTTTTCTCGTTAGAAGCAAGAGACTCTGTCCTTCCATTAGAGATGATTTCCTGTTGCGCTTCATTCATTTTTTGTTCAAGGACCTTCTTTTCCTGAAATATATTCCCAAAGACGGTCTGATGCCAATGTTTAATTTGACCTTTGAGAAATTTGAGTTTTTGCTGAAACTGGTACATTTTTGAACCCTTTGGTGGTTTAAAAATTCTCCAGGTGGCATGTATCAATTCTTTGAAGGAAGGATGGGTCAGCCAGAAGGCTTCAAATCTGAACGGCCTCTTTAGCTGAGACCCTATATTTTTCCACTGTAACAAAATGGGCCAATGGTCCGAGCCAGCAAAGGGAAAAATTGAACTTGTGATGTCCCCCCCCATATGTATGGCGTTGTCCGAGATTAAGAATCTGTCTAACTTGGAAGCAATTTGCTGGCCTCCTACTCTTCTATTGTTCCAAGTGAATATGTCATTGGAAAAGGGGATATCGATAAGCCAGTTATTATTGATGAAATTCTTGAAATGAGTGCTTTCCGGTTCTAATCTGGACCTTCCTCCAGTTTTCTCATCCATCCTCATGATCATTTTGAAATCTCCTCCAATGATCCAAAGGGGATGAGATCTGTTCGAATTGAGATGCGCCAAAGTGTTTAAGAGCGCTATCTTGCTAGTCTGCTCTTGAGGGAAGTAAACATTGGACAGATGCCCATGTATATTAGTGCCAATAGGATGGAATGTGGCCTGAATGAGATTTTGCGCTGCATGAAAGTCCGATAGCAGCATGGAGTGAGTGTCCCAAGCTATTGCAAGTCCTCCGGAGGATCCTGAGGCATCCACTGCTACTGAACTGCTGCTAGGACAAGCCTTTGATAGGATGGAGCCAAGCAGTTTACTGTTGCATTTGGTTTCCTGAAGAAAGAGTAGTTGAGGCTTCTCTTTTTGAATCATGGTTTTAATCATCTTGTACTTCCCTTGGATGTTAAGCCCTCTTACATTCCAGGAAATTAACTTCATGGGGAACTATTTGCAAGTGGTTTGAAGAACCGGGTCAACTTGGGATAACGCCCTGAATCCACCAGCATCTCCCCTAGCTGGATAGTTCGCTGCCACTCAGGTTTTCTGCCTCTGTTCCTGGTTTCCTTCAACACCTTCAGGCTGTCCCAATGGCTGCCTGGTTGAATGCCCAATTTATTATGTTGATGCACTTTAGTAAGGAATTCCTCGAGAGATTCTATTTGTTGAGGTCGGATTTTGTCAAATTCATTCCTTCTGCAAGCATCTTCTAGGCCTATGAGGTCCAGATCCCCTAGATCAAAGCTTTCAGAATCGTCCTCCATTAGGGTGATCTGCGCATTTTCCTGGGAATCTTTGCTGTCCTGACTGGGATTGAGGGAGTGCCCATCCAGATCCATGAGATTGGGGGCCCAAGACACATGCTTCTACTTTGAAGAGGGGTCGAGATCTGAGAGGGTAGCCATTTGCAGAGAAGCTTGAGAGGGCTCAGAGGAAGCAGGAATGGGCTGAGTCGAGGGGGGGACGGAAAGAGTTGAGGTATTGGGATCAGCAGGAGTCTTATTGCTCTGAGGGTCAGAATGGGCAAGAGCGGCAAAGTTGTTGCTTGTAGAGGGGGCAGTGGCAGAAGAGCTAGGTTTTTTTCTGGAGGGAGAGGATTTCTTGTTATTTCTTCTTCTGGTAGGAACTTTGGTAAACCCATATGCTTCTTCCTTGTCTCCAGCAACTTGACTTCTGGTTTTCACTGTTAGAGGACAATCCCTAAAGAGATGCCCATGAGCATGGCATCTTCTGCAACGAAAAGGCACATGTTCATAATCTAACGGTTGAATCCATTCATAGTCATCATGAAATATACTTACAGCATCTAGTAGTGCTCTGTCCAGCTGCATGTAGACACAGATGCGAGCATAGGAGGTATATCTTCTTAGCTTAGTTTCTTCTGCTATTTTTATGAATTCTCCTAATCCTTTTCCAATTGCTTGAAGAGAATCCTCATCCAAATATTCTAGGGGTAGCGAGTATAGACGAATCCAGACCGGTGCCCAGTTGAAGTTTTCTTGGTCTGGGTTAAATATTTCTATCCAGTTTCGAAGGTATAACCCTGCCGAGTTAAAGAAGTAAGGGCCCCCGTCCATTACCCTATTTATGTCCTCGATGCAGTTAAAATCAGCTGTGAAAAAACCTTTTAGTCCCAGTTGCAGAGTAACATGTCCTTTGGGCTTCCATTTGGATGCGATCCATCCTTGTAAGGCTTTTTCAGATGGCCAAAACCCGATAAATTTCCCTATGAGTACATGATCTCTCATATACAGAATCTTGGCATTAATCCGATGACTTGGTAGGTCAATTTTGGGTCTATCTGGAGCTATAGGCTTGCAGGTCGATGACGTGACCTGCGGTGTTTCCGTTTGTGTTTCAGAGGCCGACTTCTTGTTCGCCTCAGTCTCCTGCACAGTGACTGAATCCTTCATGCTCAAATCAGGCTCTCCTTGTTTCTCGCTTTCATCATCAGGGGGAGAAAGGCCGCCCCGCTTCTCTCGTGCCACATCGTGAACAGGTTTCTCACAGGAGAGGTAGGCGCCTGTCGCACTTCTGTCGTACTCGTGTGTCTTCTGCTACTCATCGCCAAAACAAGAAAACTAGAAACCCTAGCGCAGCGCATGAAGCCCCTGCATCTTCCAAAATTCGTCCTTAGTTCAACCCCGCCAAAACCTGAAAGTTGGACCATGATATTATCAAAATTTCGTTCAACAAGTGTGTTAACTGCAAATGGTGAACATATGAGACATTTTTGTTAGATTAACACATACAAATAAACATGTATATGTAAATTACAAATTACATTAAAATACACACCCTAACCATTAACACATACTGATCCCATGCCCTCTTACTCATGAAGAATTAAGTCCTGCCAACGATTGCAACAATGCTTTTCATATGTTCTAAGCTTTTAAATACTCACATTGTCTATCTCATCATATGTACTACACAAAAAATTACCACGTGCATTATATTGTGCTCTTTGTCGATTCAGACCTATATCAATTCCACCAAGTCTAGTTTGAACATTGTGTATGATGGCATCCCTTGCTTCTCGACTAGTTTGAGAAGTGGCATCCATATCTAACCACAAATTTTCCACACGAGGAGGTCAACTCACTAATGGTGGCTTAGAGTGATACAAATCAACATCACTCTTAGCACTCCTACGGTCACATAATCGACCTTTCCCAGGACCAAAAATTCAGAAGGAAGGTCATCATAATTGGGTTTCATTCCCAAAACTAATTCTGCATAAAATAATTTTGAAAAATAAACAGGATCTCGTCATTCAATGGTAGTATTCCATAGGCTACAAGGTTCCTATCATATAAATGACAAGCTATATTAGGGTGCTTGAAATATTTCACCTTTAACTTCTTTCTATTCGACCATTCTTTGAAATTAAACATATATTTTGCCATTTCTTTTGTAACTCTGTTTTTAACATCATCCCATGTATCAAGACTCATTATTGTTTCCTTTATTTTCTTCATCACTTCTACAAAAGTATCAATGATTGGCCCAACATTTTTGTAAACATATAGAAGTGTGCTTAAAGAGTGTGTAACTATTTGTAAGCATTCTCGACTATCTGCAGGGAGTTTCAAAGACACATGATATTTATTCAATTTTGAATAAATATGTTCGCACCTTTGTAATGTGCATTGTTAGATGTTTTCTTCCTAAGGTAAATAGTTGGGAATTTCAGAAGGATATGTCATGTTTGGTGTACAACCTTCTTCTTGAATTGAGCGATCTGGCCTATGTCTTTTGTTATGAAATCGACTCCCAAAATAGAATAAAAGTGAAATCAATGCCTTAGAAGTCAAACATTTCGAGGGAGAAACCTCCTTTACATTACATAAATGAATAATTCTTAGATGATACAAATTACAAAACCACCTTTCAATATATAGGAGTTCATGGGGTCACAATATAATCCTAGTCGACCTAACAATAATAATGTAAGGGCACAACAATAATAATAGTGGGTTTTCATGGGGCACAATAATAACAATATGGGGGCTACAGGGGTAAAAAAATAATAATAAGGGGGATACACTAACAACAATAAGGGACTACACTAGTAATATAGGGATCTAACATGCCCCTCTCCTTAAAACAAGTGTTGTCCTCAATTCTTGAGTAGCTCTAGATGCTTCTGTATAAAATTGTCATCCTCCCATGTGGAATTCTCAGTGGGTAAGTTATTCCACTTGATGAGATACTTTGAAATTGATCGATTTCGTAGTTGTCAAGTTCTAGTTTCCATGAATGCTTCAAGTTCCAATATGATTTTTCCTTCCTCATCAAGTTCTGGAAATATTGTTTGAACTGGAATTTTGTCACCTGTAACCTTCTTTAAGCATGAAACATGGAAGACTGGTGCACTCGAAACGAAGTAGGAAGCTCCAATTTGTATGCCATAGTACCAATATTTCGCAACACCTTGTAAGGACCATAGTACTTTGATGCTAATTTATTATCCTTCTTAGCTTGCTTGAGGGACATTTGTTTGTATCGTTGTAGCCGTAAAAATACCAAGTCTCCTACATCAAAACTTCTCTCGCTGCGATGTTGATATGCCCGTTGTTTCATTCGCTTTTGTGCCAAATTTAAGTTATCCTTTAAGAGTTGGAGAACTTCTTGTTGATGCTTGATGTAATCTTCCACTACTTGAACCTTATAATTTTATCTTAAAGATGATGTGATGGATGGTGGATGATATCCATAAAGTTCCATAAATGGGGCATTTTTTTTGCAGTATGGAAGGATGTTTCATGCCACCATTTAGCCATATGTAACACTGAAATTTGTCACTATGACATTTTAGTACTCCCTTGGAAGTCTACAATATCAAAGTTCCTAATTTCAAGCCTTGAAACTAAGAGAAAAGCTCATAAAAGCCTTAAAACTCTGGTACCACACTTTCTCCTAGTTTTGCCTATGGTCCCGCACCTTTTGGCTATAAATCATGCGTAGCCAAGCGCACTTTCTGTTATATTAAAAGTGCGGACCCCCGTAAAAGATTAGAAAAGGTGCAAGTAAAATCTAGAAGCTCAGCTAAAGTCATTTTTGGAAGCTTCTAGAAACATTCCTATGGTGGAAAGTCTGCTCCTTTCATGTTCATGCATCCCATCCAATAAGGAGCTAATCCCTTGATGTAAGGAACTAATCCCTTTGAAGGGGGATTCTATCCCTTCTTTTATGGAGCTGTAACCTCCTATTTATCACTATAAAAAGAGGCATAGGGCAGCCTCAAGGGGTTACAATTGATGAGTTGAATTTTTAGTATTGTTGGAGGCGAAGTGCTGTTGAAACTCAGACCCTTTTAGCTGAGATTTCATGTGGGAAGGATTACATACCTGTATGTATCTCGGTTGGAAGAGTGCAAGGCTGATCAGAGTAAAGGAAACGTCTGTTTCAAACTCCAGGAAGGCCTGTATGACATGAAGGTGGACACGGTTGTAAGGCTCTTCCTTATTTAAGTTAATACAAATAAATTCGTTTTTCTCAATAAGCTGTCAATTGATTGGTTTATTTTATGGATTCCTTGATTACCATAATGGATATGATTTATGATTATATGCTATGCAGGTGCTATTTGATGTTTGTTTGTTTGTGATTATAGATCTTCGAAGATAACTCTTTTGGGTGACTAAAGGACTACTACTACAAACAAGCGTTGGATCAAAGGCAAGATCGTTAAACCTTTACAACATTTAATTATGAATCGCAATATATCTAGAGAAAGATAGTTTTGTTTTTCCGTCTATTGCTAGCTGTCCGTAGGACACTTGGGAGGTCTGTCTTGTCCGCAAGAACACCTTATCCGTCCAAAAAAATGGCGTCTCAACTAGGGATTGATTTGAACTTTGATTCCGTTTAATTCTGATTTCTGAATTTCTATTTCCTGGTTTTGATTGTTTTATACTGGCTTGGGTAGTTAATCCCTGTAGAATCCTTGAGAAATCTTTGAGAATTTTTTTTTCTCTTGTTTCCCTGTGTCCTCTCTTTTCCTTTAGAGACAGTGCGGGCAGTTCCGCACTTTTCCTGTACCCACAATGCGGGACTGCACTGGTTTGCACTGAATCCTGCGTACCCTATCAAATTTTTGAAAAATCTTAAAATCCTCTTTTCTGGATTAGTTTTAAAGTTCTCAGTGATTACCCAGACCTGTATCTTCTATTAGAAAGCCTTGGTTAAAGATTTTGTGTCAGCATTTTTAGTTTTAAATGATTTTATGAAAGATTTAGATTTTATAATGATTTTTTCTTTGTCTTACATCTCGCTCAGAGATTAGAAACCTTGGTATGTCTTTGGATCACTGGTCTTCTCTTGTTTTCTTGCTGGGTCTGACATCATAGCAGAAATTGTTTTATGAGATTTAGGTTCCATTTTTCTCATTTGCAAATCATTAAAAAATTTTGTTAATAAGTTTAGAATTTCACTTTAAAATGAAAATTGGATGTTTTTTTGAGTTCTTTCTGATTCAAGCAAAGAATTTCTTATTTAGGTCACAAGCTAAGTAAGACATCCGTAAAATATTTGAAGTTTTAATTCAGATTTAGTCTTAGAATTTTTAGATATCAATATTAATGTTTTTAGCTTTGAAGTGCTTTTCTAGAAATTGTAGTGTCTTTTGAAGAAAAACTTAGTTTGTAGTTCCGATCTTGAACAAAAAGGGATTTTTATTGAGCATAGATCATTTTGAGTTCTCATTGAAATTAGATTTCTTTTCATTTATTCTTGTTTGAAGGAAAGATTTGTTTTTAGAATATTGCATTTCTCAACTCTTCCTTTAGCTACAATTCATTGAAAGAAAACATATTGTTTTTCATAATAGATGCATTTTTAGTATGATTTGAGTCGGGTCACTTCATATCATTAGTTTCACTTTCGCACCTATTGTCCTAAGAAACAACCTTATAAAATCAACGCTTAAATTAAAATTAATCTAGTAACTTTTATATTTCTAGGGATCTTTTCACCAATATAGCTTAGGCTAGTGTCTTGGAGTAGGGAGTAATTAACTCTCCAAGATAGTTAAAAAAAACAAGTAGTTGATCTTGCGGTAGGAAAAAATCTAATAGTCGCTTGTATGCTCTAGGAAGCTCCTCTTAAAGGAGTCAATATCAAGGTCATATCTGAACTAGTGAGATAATCAATTCTATCTCATTGGGAACGATAGAAGATATGCACGTATTAACAACAGTAAACCTCGGATAGACCATTGTTGAGGAGCCTGGGGTCACTTGTTGGTATACCTTGGATTATGTCAAGGAGCCTTTAAGGGGATTGAGCTTTGTTACTCCGCCCTTGCATGTATGACAGACCGTAGAATATTCCCCAAGGTATATTGGTTCCTGTTGGTAACCATAGTGACCATAATATTACGTTTTTTTCCTAAGGTGACTGTGGAGGAAAGATCCCACTGTACCTGGAGCAGACATCAACTAGACTCACTTGGACTCTCCGGAGGGTTATCTTCACTCGATATGGTTTAAGTGGAGAAACTTACACCGGTCCGTTTCATTAAGTAGGTTGTCGGGGTAACTGTTCCAACCGCCCTTTCTGCATTAAATACGGCGACATTGGATTTCATCACCAACTAGTGTTTTTACTGTGGGAAGTTACTGTTTGTGTGTAGTTTGATATCCTAGGTTTTTAGGCATGTGATTCATTTGTTTGTTTCCTTAGTGATTCAAGGAGTTTTCATTGAAATTTTCATTTGATTGCATGTGATTAATAATTTTTAATTATCGCTGAATTACCTAGATAATCACGTAGACTTCAGGCGAAGCCCCCTGAATATACACCAAGCCAACTTGAAGGGTTGCGAGCTTTAGTATCACCTACTGATAGTAGAATTAGATCAACAGAAGCAAGAGAGTCATCTATAGTTGTTCATCCTGATTATAAACTACAAACAACAGAGCATATTCAAGAGCCAATTTCAGTTTCGCTTCTTTGGTAGTATTTAGCATTGTTGAATTCGCTAAAGAACACAGGAAATTTATAAACATTCTTAGACATAACATTTTGGAACCATCTTCGAGTTTAGTACCAACACGTGATCCACCGTTCACCCTAGGGTAAGACATATCATTACTAAAAATCTTCCTCTAACCTCCCATTTCCATTGAAGAAATTGTCGGTCAGACTGAAGAAGTAATACTCTTCCAAAGGCAACGGACTTTAAATCTTAAAGAGCGTGAATCCTGTTCTCTTGGATCCCTTTTAGAAGTGACGCTTGGTATTTATCATTGACAATTTTTTTATAAAACCCGGGTCTTCGTTTTTCACCACCCCAAATTCCTTTTCATCCTACACCAAGAGGTTATTATCCTTCATCAATTATGTCAAGTGAGTCATCTGTGTTTTCCCAATCACTGGAAACATTTTTATATGGTGGTCCTTCTGTTCCTTTGGGGTACCAGTCACTCTTTGGTACTTTCTTAGGAGCAACTCCTCAACCAACTAAACAAGTGTTATCATCTGGAACAAATGGAACTAAAAATGAAACGTTGAATGCAGAGAAAATTTTTATGATGTCTGGTAACATTCCAAATCCTCAACCTCAAGGTAGTCAATTACCGCTTGGGGGTCAACCTCAAGTTACTCAGTTACCGCCTAGGGGGCAACCTCAAGGTAGTCAGTTACCACTTGGAGGGCAACCTCAAGGTAATTTTTTTCCAGGAAAAATTGTATGACAATATTATTTACCTAGAGAACAACCTCAAGGACAGTACATACCTCAAGGTTATTAACCTCAAGGACAGTACATACCCCAAGGTCAACCCCAAACTCAGTACATTCCTCAGGGTCCTTATCAACCCTAGATTCAGTACATGCCTCAAGGTTATCAACCTCAAGGTTAGTACCCAACTCAAGGTTTCCAACCTCCTTCCGGTCAATCATTTTTACAAGGAGATGCAAATTTACCACTTAATTATCAACCCTACGTTCAACCAGGTTATGGTCCTTCATATGCACAACCTTCTACTGGTCAATACTCCGGAATGAAAATGGTGTGGAATCCATCTCAAATTCAACAGACTATGCAACCTAGTGTATAGTTACCT